>BSBK01002939.1:600000-950024 GCA_027943335.1 Chamaecyparis obtusa | reverse complement strand
TGTTGAAATCACACATTTTTAGGAAAATATGATGATTTAAGCCTTGAGAGGTCTCATTTTAAGGAATTGGTTAAAAGCCTTAGATCATAGCCTCTTAGATAATTTGATATAAAATCTCTATTCCTCATTCATACCTACAATGGAGTCGCGTTTACACCTATCAAAATGCTAACAAAAAATCACTTTGACATTAGCTTTCAGAAGATCAAAGGAATTCATTTTATAAACCCAGATGCATGATGATACTAGTCAAATATATATTTCCAATGATCACGATTTTAATATATATTGAGTTTATTATGAAATTATTTTCCTAGTTTAACTAAACATAGGTTTTTCACCATATATCAACTTATTTGTTCAATGCTTATGAACAAAATAGTAAACTAAGTAAAAAATAATTTGAAAAATATCTAAGAATTAGGTATTGACGTCCTCTTTCTAACAAAAATAAATAAATTGAATTTCAATATAGACATAATAGTTATGGATATGTAAGTGAATCTATGTCTAAATTATAGTTAATGTCACTTAAAAACTTAATAAAATACAAAATATTTAACATAATCAAATGAAACCAATTGCAATCACTAGACATCAGTGTTACAAATCTAAATTCAAAGGAATCACCTTTTTATCCCTTTTAGAAAAAAGTTATGTAGGAGTAAGTGAATGTCACTCTTTAAAAATGTTGTTTTTTGTTAAAAATAAGTTTTTTAAGGATTTGGAAAAATTGATACAAATGAATTCTAAAAAATTCAAAAAAAGAATATTTAGAATCTACAAATAAAATGCTAAAAATCACTAGCTTACATCATCTTCAAATTCTTAATGGTTTAGCGACAATAGGTGTCTGAATGTGAGTTTTTTTTTTGCAAAATGTTCATTTTTAGGGTCAAAGTTGGGAAAAAATTATAACCCACTATTGTGGGACCACCCATATGAACCACCACAAAGATCCCAAATTTTACCAAACAATGCGTAATTTACTTAATGAAGTAATCAAATTCAAATGCAAACTATGGAAATAAACGCAAACCAAATGCATTCTATTTGAGGAGCCTCCATTGTCCTTCTTACTTCTTCTCTAAAAGTGCTCTCAAGTTTTGTATGCACAAAGCAATTGAAATTAAAATTATAGTTATAGTGATACAAAGATCAAAGATTCATGTTTAGTAGAATCACCAATTGAGTGACATTTATAGCTTTTTGATTGATTTGACAAACAAGAATGATTTGAGACCCAATCTACTTGAGATGACAATAGAGGGAGAAATGGGCAAGTGGAAGATAGAAGTGGAGAGGAGAGGAGAGGAGTTGGAATGGAAAGAAGGAAGAGTTAATTGGAAAAGGAAAATCAGTAAGTGAAGTGCGAAGTGGAGAGAAATGGAAAGAGGAAAGTGTTAATGAGGATGGAATCAGAAGGAGAAAGAGCTAAGTGGGGGTAAAATTAATAATTAAATTTACTAATTCTCCTTGTATATTTGTAATTAAAATTTATTTAATTAGCAAATGGGGTGAAAGGGAGATAAATGAGTAATAATATTTATTTACCCTTAAAAGAAGAGTTAGGATAAGAGGATTAAATAATTAAAATAATATTAATCAAAGGAGACAAATTAAGGTGATTAGATGCAAAGAAAGGAGAATAAATAATTGACATAATTAATTAATTAAATAGGCCAAAAGGTTGGTTTAGGATAATTTGATGATAGAAATTGATTGATTTAGAAGAAATAATTAAAAATCAATTAAATCATTAAAATGGTTCAATTGAAAGATATAAGAATGACACAAACATTAGGTGAACAATAAAGATCATTCAGTTGATGTAGAAGAAGAGTTAGTGAAAAATATTGTCGCAAGTGGTGGACAATTTTAGTGTCTAAATTATGTCCCTGTTTAAGACAACGTGATTCCAAGCATTGTTCCAAAGAATATTAAGAAAATCATGCCCCAATGGACCACGGGATGAAGGTAGGATGCCCCCTCGAGAGATTGTTTGTGCATTAAAGGCATGAATGATATCTCAAAAGAAGAAAAATGTTAGATGTAGAAGAAAATATGAAGGAGAAGAATAATTAGTAAGAAATGGAGAATGTTTTTTGATGATAGATAAGAGTTGATCGATATCAGATGAAAATATGCTTGATTCGTTAGCTAGATACAATGAGATGATTTGGAGATTGATTGATTGATTTAAATTAATTGATTGAATGAAGAAATGTTATCTAGAAGAAATAATTAATAAGTAAAGAATAGTTAGGTTGGTGAAAAAGATTGAAATTTGAGCTTTCATTTAGTGCACTTTTATCATCATAGAACTTTATTACATGGAAAATGGGTATTTTTTTACCAAGGAATTTAAAAGGGTTGTCAATATTAGATGAAGATATAGCTTGATTCATTGGCTAGATAGAATTAGATAGTTTGGATATTGATTGATTTAAATTAACTAATTGATTGAGAAATGTTATCTAGAAGAAAGAATTAATAAGAAGTGACTTGAATAGTTAGGTTGCTGAAAAAATGGATTGAAATTTGAGCTTTCATTAGTGCACTTTTATCATCATAGAGTGCTTTATTATATGGCCAATGGGTATCTTTTCACCAAGGCATAGAAACCTAAGGTGATGATGCTATCCCTTTGCATTGATAAACAAATTATAAACAAGGGATATTTTCATTCATCTTGAAATTTTGTATATTAAGAGTTGAGGTATGTGCAAAAATCACATGCATAATGATATATGACCTTAGGTTTGCATAGGATTATAGAGAAAGGGATTTTCTACATTCCGAAGAGAAAATATCCCTTATGTTACGTCACTTATACTAGTGCTCTAGTGAGATAAGGGATCTAAAATGCTGAAATAATGGACATATTATGATCTAATCAAATAAACATGATAATTGAAATATAAAATTCCAATTACAACACAAAAATAACAACTATATCTATGATATATACATATACTATAAAATGAGAATATAAAAAGAACAAATATCTAAGAATTTTTAGTAGATATGGATATTCTAATTATAGAAGTGTAAAAAATAGATACCAAATAATGTATCTAGTGATTTTGAAGCACTTGGCCTTAGACGACAACATGCCACAAGGATGTATGCTTGTTGCCCTATAGTTCTCTTTACCTAAAAAATAGAAAAGGCACACTTTATCTCCAAATGACTCAAACTCCTATGTTTGTGGTACCTATTTTCCACCTGCACACACTGAGATAAGAAAAATTGTTGGGGTCATATAGAGGTTTGCCTCAGTGAAACCCCCCACTTTGGTGTTCCCACCTCCATAGACAACCATATTTATTGTACCATCTTAAAATGGATGCACTCCTTATTTAAGACCTTTTAGATCTCATCCTTTATCAACTTTTTGGACCATGAATGGATTCGTGCTTAGTTCCCTTTTTCTCTCGTTCAACCCTATTTTTACCATTTTCATCTATGCAGTCTTTGAGACCTTGGGGTTGGCTCCCTATGGGCAAACCTTTGAATAGGTCAACCAAGTCAACCTATTCCTTGGGGGTTGTGAGCCTCGGGCCCGGTATTGTCTCACAGATTCAAATTTCAAAATTTGGTGACTCGGTCAACCTACTTTATTTTCCCACCTGGGAACTAGTATAAAAGGAAGCCTAGGCACCCTCATTTTGGGGAGAGGAAAAAATAAATAAGAGGAGGAGAATTCATGATAGTAATCTCATGTTCAAGCGTTCAAGCATTCAAGTCTTCAAAAGATTCAAGGATCTTTTAAGGGCATCTTTCCTCTTCAAGATCTAACATATTGTTGGCCATAAAGGGAGGAGATCTACATTGAGGTATTCATCATATTATTCATTTTATGCACACTTACATCCATGGATCCATGAAGTGAATTTGGTAGATCCATAGCATTTGTAGAGATTTCCTACATTGCAAGTTCAAGATCAACACACAAACACAACACAATCCTTATTGACAAGGTTTCTTCAGCAAGGTAAATGTTTACATTTGTCTTGTTTCATCTACACATTTACATTTCAATTCAAGGTTGATTCCTCAATATAGGTCTTGACCAAGGCAAGTCGTTATCCACCCCAACCCCCAAAACCTAGTTTTTGTGTGCAAGAGCAGGATCTTGGGATTGCAAGTATGAATCTAGAAGTTGCAGACAAAGATCTACCAGAAAAATCTGGGTCAAGTTCAGTAGAGTGCCCCAGGGAAATGGTGACTTGGTTGGCCTACTTTAGAAATTTGGTGACATGGTTGAGTTGTTCCTGACAACCTGAGATTTTTAGCATTTTTTGGGTTTTCAGCCATGATCACAGGTCCACAATCAGAAATTCAGCTACATTTCCCAAAACAACAATTTTTAGAGTAGAAAAGCATATTCATCTTCATTACTTAAAGGTGAGTACCTCATTATCTATTTCACATCTTAGTTTAGATCTATTTTCACATCTTAATTGGACTAATTGTCCATGTTTAGCACCTAGATCTCTATTGCTTATCTTGCTAAATCAATTAGTTCAATTTTGCAAGTGCATTTACACAACCTTAATCAAATCTTACATTGCATGAAAGAGGACTTTCTTGTCTACTTCCTTAGTATAATTTGGATTTAGCATTAGCATCCCCTCATCTTCTTGGGTTTTTGCTAATCTAACTTAGGTTATATTGAGAGTTACGCCTAGAAGCTCCTCTTTCTCTTGTATTTATAATGTTAGTGTGGAAATGGTTAATTAACGAACACATCTCACATAGTTTACATTACTAAATTCATTGACACCATTTTTCACCAGAACATTTTAGTGAACCCGACGTGTTACAACTTCCTTTTGATCTTGGTGTTAGATTTCTCTTTGCATTATCTTGTGTGTTTACCTTCATTAAATATTTTGGTGTGTTACAACTACCTTTTGAATTTTGAATTAGATCCCTTGATCTCATTTTCTTTTTTTCCCATTGGTGAACCCTATTTTGGAGTTAGATTTAGCTATATCTGTGTGGTTAGATCTTTCTTTTCTCTTTATTGCATTGATAATTGTGTGGTTAGATCTCATTAGAGTTTCCTTTGGTGATCTCCTCTTTTATGAGCTTTATTACACTAATTCCAAGCTCTAGCATTCCCGTTAGGAGAAGTCATAGACTCATGGGCTCTTTTGACCATGATTCCTCTTTCATTCCTAGGACCCATAATGATACTAATATTTTCCCTCAAGATCTCAATCCCATAATGGAGCATAATTCTTCTTTTCCTACCGTGATGAAGATGAAACCTTAATAATTCCTCCTTCCCAAGTTGATAAAATCTCTCATGAGTTTGATAAATTGGAAAACTAGCTTTTGCAAGAGAATATAAATCCCGATAGTGTTGCCGCTATTGAGGCTATTAAGAATCTTATTACTCGTGATGAAAATAACATATCCATTTTGCATGGTATCTCACACCTTATTAATAATCATGCTAAGCCTTTGACAGAATGTTCTCAAGAGTTAGGATACACTCCTCCTTCCACAACTGTTGAACCTGCTATCCCGATTTCTACTACCATTCCTAGTATTCCTACTTATACACCACCTCTCATGACAACTTCTACACAAGTTTCCACTACTTTAAGTGTTGGTCTTCCTAATTCTTCATTTCCTTCAAGTATTCCTCTTACCCCCCATACCTTCTTCATTATACTCATACAATGTTGTCCCTTTCACATATTCCAATCCTCTTCCTGTTCCTTCTAATCCTCCACTAACATTTATGTACTAGAATTTGTACCTTCATAGGGTTAGTATTGACAATAATTGAATAAAATAACTAAATTAACCACAAAGGAAGAGCTATTTTAACAAATAAAGACAATTAAGCACTCTATGGATCTCTAGCTAGGGATGTTAATGGTGAAGCTCTCAACAAGCCTCTATTAATGATAGTCCTAGAATGAGAATATATGATAAAGCAAGCTAAAATAGTTCAATTCCAAATTGAAATGCTTAATTAACTTCTAAATTTGCCTTCCTAGCTCAAAATCTCAAGAGGTTAGATGCAATTCTCAGATTTGTGTATTAATTATGATGGAATTAAACCTTTCTTTTATAGGATTTGGCAAGGGTATGGGGTGTAGTTGGATTTGATCAAGGTTGAGTTGGGGTTAAGTCCTTGGTTCCACCCTTTGGAGACAATTTAAATGGATTGTCCTCAAAGCTTGGGACAAGAAGACAAGATGAGTGGACAAGATGTTCTTTCAAATTGAGTGATTGAGATTCATTTTGGCTTGATCCATGTGAGCTCTTTCCTTAAATCCTATTGGTTGATGTTTTTCCTCCCGTGTGGTGTTGAGAGAAAATAGGAATTAATTAATTAAATTAAATTAAATTATTTACCCATGTGTACCCTTTGAGTAGGTTGATTTGATTTAATTTGAAAAATACAATTAATTGGATTAATTGCACATTGATTTAATTTATCATGATTTGATAGGTTTTAATTGATCTTTTGGCTTTTGATTTTTAATTAAATTGAATTAAAGCTCAATTTTAATTTTGACTGGCTAAATGCTTGTTTCGATTCAATTGCCTTGATTTTGGCCTTGATTTTCCTTGATTAATCACATGAATGATCTTATCCACTTTTAGGTGATTACAAATGCCCCTCTTTGAGTCGACATGCGAAGCGTGTCGATTCAAAGAATGTCTTGATTTTGATAAAAGGTTCTGATTATGTCGATGGTCGATCTTGATGTTTGATACAAGATGCAGATTCTGATGATAGGATTGATGCAGTTTTGATTGATTTGATATCTTGGATGGTCGATTCGATGATAGATTGCCTGATATGGTACCTGATTTGATTTTATTCGATGTTTGATGCCCCTTTCGATTGATAAACGAAAATTTTCCTGATAAAAGATTGCATTCTGATTTGATGGTCATTCCCCTAATTTGATGATGTTGATGTTGTTATTGATTATTCGAGTATATGCCGCCTCGGAAATAAAATGAAATTTGATGGATGTTTTGAAAATTTTGACGATTTAGGTCATTTTGCGTTGATTAGGTTAAATTATAATGAATTTTGATTTCATTTCTGATAATGTTTTCATGTCTTAGTGATGATAGATGCCCCTAATTGGCAGAATTGGTGAAAAATTTGGGTTTCTGGGCCTTTTATTGTCAAAGATTCTTTTTTAGGTCAAAGGGGACTATATAAAGGGGTAAAAAATCACTTTCACTATTCATTTTCACTCTAACTTGTTGACTTTTTCTCTAACTTCCTTTGACTTTTCCACAATGTCTATTCTGATATGTGAGCATAGGTTCGAGCGTGGGTGACGGTATCAATGACCACTCACCTACGGACCTCCAGTAAGTGTCCGAACCTCTCATTTTTTCAATTTATGCATTTGATTTCAAAAAAATTGAATTTTTCTAGGAAAAACCCTAAATTTTTTGTTTTTTGAAATTGAAATAGTGCTTTTACCACTTTTAATAACACTTTTGCATTTTTTTCAGTGCTTCCACGATTTTAATTAGCACTTCCGTGAAGCAGAATTGCATGTTTACATGGTTGTTCTAGAGCATAAACCGCTTTTAATTTTTCAAATAGCACTTTTAATTTGTATTTTGCTTATGAGTCATCAAATAACATGTAAGATTTTTTAAATGGCGCTTTTAGAAAGTTTTGGCACTTTTAGAAAGTTTTGCGTTAATGTTGCGCTTTTGAAATTTTAGGTAGCGCACTTAAACTTTTAAATAGCGCTTTTGAAATTTTAGGTAGTTAGTTTTTCAAACTGTTCAATGTCATCGATTAGATGATTGGTTTAGGCAACAAACTTGATGTTATAGCGATTCGTAAGATGTCAGTATGAGCCAGTCATTGTTTGAAAGTTTGATCATTAATCTAGATTTAAATGATGGATGATGATGGATTTTCTGTCCTCTCTGAGTAGAATCAAGAAAATTGATTGTGGTTTGATATTTGTAAATGTTTGATTGAGTTAGGATAATCCAAATGATAACTGATTCAAAAATTGATGTAATTGAATAGAGGTAAAATGGAATCACCTCTATTTAGATGTGTATGATGTATGTAATGTGTATGGGGGAAATATGAGATCCACTCCTCAATCCAAATTCCCAAAGGAGAGCTCCAATTTGATCAACCAAAAGGCTAATGCATAGTCGAATCAATCTATGAAGAATATGAGAGAGAGAGAGAGAGAGAGAGAGAGAAACCCTATATTTCCCTATGGATAATATATGCTTGAAATATGAAATAATTGAAATATAAATACCAACCTCAAATTAGTGAAAATCTGGAAAATGCTGATTTCTGATGTCTATGTGTACTTTCAGGCAATTCTGCATCTTGTTTTGGATTGGAAATGACGAGATGAAGAAAACCCAAAAACCTTTTTCCAAGATGAGATCAGGTCAACTTTGACCCTCATAAAAGGTCAAAGGCTAGATTCTTTATTTGATGGTCAATTCTAACTTTGTTTGCAGATCTCAAAAGTTCACCAAAAAGGGTATCCAAATCCGATCTCAGATATGAAGTTTCACACCTGTACTTATAATAAAATGGGGGTTTTTGTTTGTATGGAGGATTTGCCTTAGTCAAACCCCAATTTAGGAATTAACCTTGAAATTGAATTGAAATGTAGTGTGCATAAACAAATTAATTGAAACAAATCACCTCGCTTATGTTGAAGTCTTTGTAGAGGATTTGAATCCTCAAATCCACAAATAGGAGTGCTTCAATGGATGTAGAATGAATTTAGGATGTCTCCAATAAATGGCATTTGATCTTCAACACCAATCTTGACTTGATCTTTGCATATGAGAAGGCTTGGATGAATGTAGAAGGATGGATCTTCAAGGGGGCTCCAAAGAGATTTAATCCTTCAATGGCTAACAATGGATCTCCTTGATGGATGAATGCTTGAACACTTGAATTCTTAAAGAATTGCTTGAATGCTTTAATTCTTGCTTACACTTGAAAGCTTGAGAGATTGCTTGGTGAGAATGAGATTGTGAAAATGAGAGAGGAAGGCCTCCTTTTATAGTGAACTAGGGCACAATCCTCTAGAGGGGCCACCTTGGAGAATTAAATCCCAATTAGGTCCTAACCTTTATAAAATATATCTAGATTAAATGAAATTTAAGGATTTACCATTTTGAAACCCGAAATGGCCAACCCAGAGGCGAGAAAACAAACATCCCCGAAACCCGATACCCGAAAATCAAGGAATTTGGAAATTTGAAAGAGGGGGGAAAAATTGAGCTTGAATCTGACCTAGTCAGGATTGAGCTCAATCCTGACCTAGTCAGGATCAACCTTGATTCTGAGCCTATGGGTCCAGATTGAACCAGAATCAGGACAGGAGGTCCCGGGGATGCCCGAAGACCTAAAAATGATACCAGAATAGGACAGAATGCCAGGGATAGGCATAAAATCCTATGATGACTATGATGAAGGCTAGGAGGACCTATTTCTAAGTCCTACCTATAAAATAAAGCTATGGAAGAGGTAAATTAAGGAGAATCCTCGAGATCCTAACCCTAATTTCACCTATAATGAAGCAGAAAAGAAGTGGAAAGTAGGGAGAAATCAAAATACATGAAAAGACCCGATCAAGGTGCTTAACATGACCCCAGAACACTTACTCAGAGGGATAAACACTCTTATCATGGAAGTGCTTCCATTTTAAGATGATACATTAAGCCCCCACTTTAGCAAGAGTATGGACTCGATGCAAACTCTTGGTAAAGGAGATCAGAATGAAAAGATAATCTTATCATAATCCAAGGGAAAAAGGGAAACCTTAAGCCCCCAAGGACTCAAGTCTTCATCGAATCCTAGATCATAATAAGAGAGACATCTCTAGAGAGAGAAAGAAGGTGTGATTACCTTGCCCAATGAGAACTTATGTCCCATTGTGAACCACACAAGGAAACAATGAAATTGGAAAGATGGAATTGAACCGCCTAGTGAATGTGGCTACTCACTAGTTAACCCATCAAGGATTCATCCTTAGGAATATTCTATTCCATAAGAATAAAACCAAAAAACAATAAAGAGATCTAGTCTTAAGGACACATTCGACCTTAAGGGATCAAAATATATGTATATTTGAAACTGGAGGGATCAAGAGATCCTAAAATATAAATGCATGCTTTGAGGATTAGTTACTAATCCAAAAAGGGAGAAAAGTATCTTGAAAAATATGTGTGTATCAAAAAGTGTGTGTGTGTAATAGGTGAGCATAGTGTATGCCCCCATGTTAAAGTCATTGCTAACACTTTAACAGGAGCAATGGCTTTAACAGAAACATAAACAACTCCATTGATTATGTTCCCACGTTGAGATGCCCCCAGATGAAGACAAATCAAGGGAAATATCACAGAAACATATAGAGAACATAGAAGGGATCTACCTACTGTGGGGTCATTATGATCATAAGATAATATATATATGATATTATTGCAAATGAATTGAAATCATTCTCCAAAGAAAGTAGAACTACGATCACAAAGGAGGAAAGATCACATAAGATATACGAAGGAGAATCTTTTTGGACCATGACATGGAGACCAAAAAGAATTAGTGCTACCATATCTCGAATCCAAGAAGATTACACAAGGAAACATTCACGAACAATAGCACAATTACAACATAACATTGAACAACGCATAGAAGAATATAGATACATATAGAGGAATTTGAACAACAGTTTCGATTCCTTCATCACCTTGTACCAACGAAGTAATAAGGATTGTATAAAAGAATCTAACAACATTTAGCAAACACATTACAGGAGAAACATAGTACATCAGGAAAACACACAACAAAGCTACCACGAAGGACAAGCCGATCAAGTGTGTCACCTACTCTTCCCATATTGTTGTATATCATTTAGGGAAGGTGGGTCACTCGCAAGAGGGACTATATCCAACACCGTAGGAATGATAGCCAGTTCCAAACAAGGATCCTCTTGAGAATCACAATGTTCGACACTAGGTGTAAGAGTTAATTGTGATGAAAGTATATTAGGTAAATCAATGTCAATGTCAATAGTCTCATATTCATCATTAACATCATCAGTATCATCAAGAGTATCTTCTTCATCCAAATTAATCAAAATAGGATCTAAGATATGAATAGAATCATCATAATCATGCATGTGAACATCATTATTAGTAACAACTTCTTCTAACACATCATGCATAGGTTTATCTGAGGAAGGTAGAGATCCTTGAAGAATAGAATTACGAGCTTTAGCATGAGCATGACACTTTTTACAATGTTCATTAGTAGATCAATTACATTTTGATTTATTTGAAATAGGTTGAGAACTAGGAGGAATAATCACAGGATCCTTCACAGGTTCTTTAGGAAGATCAATAGGATTATTAACAATAGGAGAAACAATCATAGGATCTTTGATAGGTTCGGTAGAAGGAACTTGATTAATAGAACTAGAAGCCATAGTTAAAGGAGGTATAGAAGGTGTAGGTAAAAGATCATGATTAAGATCCATGGGAGGTATGCTTAATTCAAGAATCTTACGATGTTTATAAGATTGATATGAACGAAAAAGATTATCAGGTCAAGGAGGACATGAATTAGGTAATGAAGGCCAAAAGAAATCAAGAGCAACACAATCTCTAGGCCTGGAAGGTTGATATAAATTGTGATTAATCGTCTTCCCTTCTTCATCATGAATGAACTTAAGACACTTATGGATAGGTGAAGCAATAGCATGCATGGCATTCAACCAAGGAAAACCTAGCTTAACTTGAAATTGATCAGAAGTAGGAACAACAACAAAGGTATTGTTCACAATTTTTCCCCAGAGTTCAACCGGTAAAGTAATAGAACCAAATGATGGATAAAGAAAACCATTACAAGTTTGAATCCACACATCCAATGTATCATAAGAATCATGTTGTAATCTTTTCATAAAAATATTTTCTTCAGTAAGAACATTAACTAGGGATGTAGGATCAACAAGACAACCACGAGTAGGTATCTGAGAAACCCTAGCAAATGTAAAGGGGACCATCAGGAGCTTTAATAGTCTCAGAGTCATGAAAGGTAATCAAGAGTTCCCGAGGTCTTTTATTCTTAGGTTTTTGTTGAGGTTTAGATTGAGTTTTTAATTTAGGTTTAGGTTGAGTTTTCAGTTTAGGTTTAGGTTTTGGTCGAGGTTGAGATTGAAATTGAGGTTGAATTTGAGTTTGAGGTGGAGGTTGAGGTGGAGATATAGATTGACCAACATGCTCCACTTGATTAACAACATGATTGAGATCATCCATCTTAGAATCATACACGATTTCCACAGTAGATGGTTGAGCAATGGTATTAGTATCATGCGTAGGTAAAGGATTCGTATAAATTTGAAGGTTTTGATTAGGAGGAGAGATAGATTTGTTCCCACTACCATCAAGATTATCAACAGATAAGGCATTAGAGTCAATTAAGTCTTGAACCTTATGTTTTAAAGAATAACATTTTTCAGTATCATGACCATTCTGATGATGATATTGACAAAAAGAATTTTGATCAAAATATTTAGAAGCAATCGTAACAGGTAAAAGAGGTCGAATAGGAGGTAAAGTAATCATATTAGCAGCTAAAAACCTATTCATAATAGCATGTAAAGATTCAAAAAGAGGAGTAAACGTACAATTTAATTGAAAAGTAGTGGATGCAAAAGTGGCATTGTGAGATGCAACAACAACTTGATCAGCAACTACATTCGTTTGTTTGTTTATCTTGACATAGTTGTTGAATTTTTTAAATTTGTTTGGATTAGGAGCAGCATCACTCTTATCAACTAGAATAGGAGCCATTGGAGTCTTGCTCTCAAATTGACTCACTTGTAATTGATAATGATGAAGTGTTGCAAAAATTTGTTGAAAAGAGGTAAATTCAGTAAGCAGAATCTTATCTCTAATATCCTTTTGCAAATTTAAAATAAACAAACGTTGAATATCAATATCAGGAATAGGATAGGAAATCTGAGCATACAAATGCTTAAATCAACCAATAAATTCAGTTAATTTTTCTTTAGCACTTTGTTTACAATGCATCAAATCAGTCAACGACACTTGCGGGCTGATGTTGTTTTGAAATTGTTGAATAAAGGCATTAGCAAGTTGCGGAAAAGAATCAATAGAATAAGGAGGCAAGGAACAATACCATTGTAAGGCCTTGCCATGGAAAGTTCTAGCAAACAATTTGGCTAAAATCCTATGGTCATGAGCATAATCACTACAAAGGATTTGGAATATTTTAACATGATGAATAGGATCTCCTTTTCCATTATAATTCTCAAGATGAGGCATCTCACCTTGCTGAGGAACAGGAGTATGAATAATGTCTCGAGACAAGGGACTTCCCATGTCGCATGTAGGGATACTAAACTTGTTTTGAGTTAAGGAAGAAAGTTGTTGTTGTAAGGATGATACAGTTTGAGCCAAACTGATGATTGTTGAATCATTAGAGGAAATAGGAGGAGTAGCAACATTAGACACACTAGGTAAAGTGTAAGAAGCTGCAGGAATAGAAGACACAACAGGAAGAACACTAGGAACTACAGTTGGAAGTGAATTGGAATAAGTAAAAGGAACATTATGATATGAAGGTTGTAATGTAGGAAGGGACATAGGAGGAACACTCATAGGAATAGAGGGAACCGTCACAGTCACCAAAGAAGGAGTATAGGTAGGAATACTAGGTAAAGGATTAGAAGGAGGTTCAACACTAGTGATAGGAGGAATCAACCCTAAATCTTGAGCTTCTTGAGCTAAAGGTTTAACATTTGAATGCACAAGGTGAGTAATACCACGCAAGAGGTTAACACCTTGATCACTATCATGGAGAACTTTCTTAGGAGCCTCTATAGCTTGAATAGAATCTTGATTATGGTTCTCTTGAATAAGCCAATTGCCCATTTTATCAAGTTCAGTTGAAAGTTTTTGAACTTGTTTAGGAGGAACTCTTAAAGTGTCATCCTCATCATGAGATGAGTGAGAAGAGTTTTTCTCCATTGTAGGATTGGAATCATGAAGAATCAAATTATCATCTAAAACCCTAAGGATAGGAGAGGAAGATTTAGGATCAAATTCACCCATGAGTCTACGACTTCTTCTAACCAAAATATTATAAGTAGGACTAGTGGTAGTAAAGCTCATAAACCAATGCCAAGCAAATGAACTAAACTAAAACCACATAAAGCATGAATATTTTTTTATTTTTGAAATCTAATTAGCATGCAAGATCTAACACAAAGGAAAAATCTAATACTAACAAGATAAAAGGAAAGCACAATAAGGCATCCAATTCCACAAAAGAAAAGAGAGTAAGCTAGTCGGGTTCACCAAAATGAATAGAGGTAAAATGGAATCACCTCTATTTAGATGTGTATGATGTATGTAATGTGTATGGGGGAAATATGAGATCCACTCCTCAATCCAAATTCCCAAAGGAGAGATACAATTTGATCAACCAAAAGGCTAATGCACAATTGAATCAATCTATGAAGAATATGAAAGAGAGAGAGAGAGAGAGAGAGAGAGAGAGAGAGAGAGAGAGAGAGAGAGAGAGAGAACCCTATATTTCCCTATGGATAATATATGCTTGAAATATGAAATAATTTAAATACAAATACCAACGTCAAATTAGGGAAAATCTAGAAAATGTCGATTTATTGTCTATGTGTGCTTTCAAGCAATTCTGCAACCTGTTTCAGACTGGAAATGCCGAGATGAAGAAAACCTAGAAACCTTTTTCCAAGATGAGATCAAGTCGACTTTGACCCTCATAAAAGGTCAAAGGCTAGATTCTTTATTTGATGGTCGATTCTGACTATGTTCGTAGATCTCAAAAGTTCACTGAAAAGGGTATCCAAATCTGATCTCAGATCCAAAGTTCTACACCTATACCTACAATAAAATGGGGGTTTTGTTTGTATGGGGGGTTTGCCTTGGTCAAACCCCAATTTAGGAATTAACCTTGAAATTGAATTGAAATGTAGTGTGCATAAACAAAGTAATTGAAACAACTCACCTCACTTATGTTGAAGTCCTTGTAGAGGATTCGAATCCTCAAATCCACAAATAGGAGTGCTTCAATGGATTTAGAATGAATTTAGGATGTCTCCAATCAATGGCATTTGATCTTCAACACCAATCTTGACTTGATCTTTGCATATGAGAAGGCTTGGATGAATGTAGAAGGATGGATCTTCAAGGGGGCTCCAAAGAGATTGAATCCTTCAATGGCTAACAATGGATCTCCTTGATGGATGAATGCTTGAACACTTGAATGCTTAAAGACTTGCTTGAATGCTTGAATTCTTGCTTGCACTTGAGAGCTTGAGAGATTTCTTGGTGAGAATGAGATTGTGAAAATGAGAGAGGAAGGCCTCCTTTTATAGTGAACTAGGGCACAATCCTCTAGAGGGGCCACCTTGGAGAATTAAATTCCAATTAGGTCCTAACCTTTATAAAATATACCTAGATTAAATGCAATTTAAGGATTTACCATTCTGAAACCCAAAATGGCCAACCCAGAGGAGGGAAAACAAACATCCCTGAAACCTGATACCCAAAAATCAAGGAATTTGGAAATTTGAAAGATGGGGGAAAAATTGAGCTTGGAAATGACCTAGTTAGGATTGAGCTCGATTCTAACCTAGTCAGGATCGAGCTCGATCCTGATCCTGTGGGCCCAGATCCAGCCAGAATCAGGATAGGAGGTCCCGGGGATGCCCGGAGACCTAAAAATGATACCATAATAGGATAGAATGCCAGGGATAGGCATAAAATCCTATGATGACTATGATGAAGGCAAGGAGGACCTATTTCTAAGTCCTACCTAGAAAATAAAGCTATGTAAGAGGGAAATTAAGGAGAATCCTTGAGATCCTAACCCTAATTTCACCTATAATGAAGCAGAAAAGAAGTGGAAAGTAGGGAGAAATCCAAATACATGCAAAGACCTAATCAAGGTGCTTAACATGAGCCTAGACCACTTACTCAGAGGGCTAAACTCTCTTATCATGGAAGTGCTTCCATTTTAAGATGATACAGTAATTAAACTTGATTTTTGCAGGCGGTGCTTAAGTCATTAGTCGTCAGTAATTAAACTTGCTTTTTGCAGGTGGTGCTTAAGTCATTAGTCATCCTTGGTTTGTATCCATTACCTATGAGCATGATCGATGACTTGAGTGCATTTGATCAGAGACATGTCGGCCTTTGTGGGTTGTCTTTTCTACTTGCCTTACCTCGATTCTGAGTGAATCGGGGTTTCATTATAGCTATGCCAAGAGATGGCACTCGGACCATAATACATTTCATTTGCCTATGGGTGAGATAACGATCACCTTGGAGGATGTATATCATATCCTTTTCCTTCCTACCAGAGGAGAGCTAGTATACTATGATTCTGTTTATGATGGATCAATGTGTCGATGGGTCTTCTAGGATCTGACCATTGGAAATGATCACATCTAGTGGGCATAATTTCATTCTTTTCTGGTGTTGCCAGGAGTATTAGGCACTTTGATCGATGGGTTCCTTTTTCCTGACACTAATACATTTGGGGTGAAATTGCGATGGCAATTTGCGACGGCAGGCAAATGTCATGCGGTTTTGGCCTTTTTTTTTCAAATATAGCCCGACACCGTTGCAATTTGCGACGACAATACATTTGGCACTGTCGCAATTGTGACGTTGTCGGGATATAAGCGCAAAATTAAAAAGGAACGTTGTCATGTGTGTTTTCAACAGCGCCGTAACCCTCCACGAAATCACATCAGGATATAAGGGCAAAAAAAATAAGAACGTTGTCATTTGTGTTTTCAACAGCGTCGTAACCCTCCGCGAAATCACATCGGGATATAAGGGCAAAAAAAACAAGAACGTTGTCATTTGTGTTTTCAACAGCGCCGTAACCCTCCGCGAAATCACAGCTACAATTTCTGAGTACGTTGGGTTTATTTTTCTTTTGTCATTATTATGTAATCTGGTATTCAGCTGTTAGAGAGCTAAAATAACCAGAAATGAGGACATATCTATGTTGAATTTATTGTTAGCGGCTTTGGTTATTTAAAAGTTTAATTTTATTTGTTCATCTTTCAAGCACAAACGTTTTGTGGACCGTAACGTCTTCATTGTTTTGGGTATGCAGTGAAACAGCCCTAACTTGCAATTGCGATGTTGTCGGGATATAACGGCAAAAAAAAAAAGGAACGTTGTCATTTGTGTTTTCAACAGCACCGTAACCCTTCGCGAAATCACATCGGGATATAAGGGCAAAAAAAACAAGAACATTGTCATTTGTGTTTTCAACAGCGCCGAGAGAGATTCCCTCCGCGAAATCACAGCTACAATTTCTGAGTACGTTGGGTTTTTTTTTTTTTTGTCATTATTATGTAATCTGGTATTCAGCTGTTACAGAGCTAAAATACCCAGAAATGAGGACATATCTGTGTTGAATTTATTGTTAGCGGCTTTGGTTATTTAGAAGTTTAATTTTATTTGTTCATCTTTCAAGCACAAACGTTTTGTGGACTCTAATGTCTTCATTGTTTCGGGTATGCAATGAAACAGCCCTAACTTGCGACTACCTTCACGGTACTTGTGTACATTATCATGTTGTCTTTACAGTGACTGTCCTCATTCAAGTGGCAATTACACAAGGGACAGTCACTGTGAGATGTCCTCATTTGTGACAAGGACAGTCACACTTAGGACATCTCATAGTGATATTCCCTTGTGTAATTTCCACTTGAATGTATTGCTATT
The DNA here is from genome assembly GCA_027943335.1 of Chamaecyparis obtusa. Taxonomy (NCBI): domain Eukaryota; kingdom Viridiplantae; phylum Streptophyta; class Pinopsida; order Cupressales; family Cupressaceae; genus Chamaecyparis; species Chamaecyparis obtusa. Next base: position 932,213 of record BSBK01002939.1, on the reverse strand, counting down.
GAACCACATTAATGCTTTTCTTCTTCAACAAATGAGGACAGTCACTGTAAAGACAACATGATAATGTACACAATTACCAAAAAATGATCTTGTTAATTGATGTAACACTTTGTCTTGCTCACTCCCTATCCTTCACTAGGGTCTCTTTAGGCCAATGTTTTGACTTGATAGGGTACTTAACTATCCCTACACTCTTTAGGTATCTCTACCCAAGATCCCACTCCTTCAACTAGTGCACACCAACAAGAAATACAACGAACTCTGCTCAATACCAATCTAGCTACTAGGTCACTCCTAGTCTTGTCTTCACAAATTGAAACACATTCAACTAGAACTTTACTCCATGGAGAGGCTGGCCACTAGGACCTCTATTGGTTTCAATATTACTCCTTCACCTATACTTTTCATCAGTACTTCAATCTGATTCATCAAACCATGCCAATTGCACCCAAAAATAGGCTGCTAGCAATTAGGCCTTTGTCAAGCCTTTTTGTTTATATTAAGCCACCTAAAGGGCTTAGGATTCAGATGCCCTTTATTGAGAACTCCAAGATATCTAAGGTCTTCTCCTCCTAGATTTTTTGTACACCAACTGCTACAGCCATGCCTGAAAACAAGTATTTTGACACAACTTGGACAGTCTGACTAAGAGTTTGTTTTCTTAGCAGCCAAAGAAACTCACCCAATCTTCTAATTTGACTTGGGGCTTCTTTAGATGTGTGTCTACCTCTCCATGAGATTTTAGTTGAAGCAACCAATGCATTCAACTTATTGTAATCTTCTTGTAATGATTTGTCATCCCTAACTGTGCTCAACTGACTCACCTAGGACATCATTGCAAACATAGAAAATGAGCTTCCCAGGGCCCCTCCTTCCAAACATATAGTACATGGAGTCTCCTCACCCATTCCAAGAGCCCGTACAAAATTGACAATGGAATGATGAGCTAAGACTCCATTTGTTCAACCTGCCTGGTTCAAACCAATGATAGGGTACTTAACAAAAGAATTAACAAACTAGTTGGAATGCTTCAAAACTCAAAAAAAACACAACACAGAATAAAAAAACAACTTGTACTAACTTTTCCAATAGACACTGCGATCTATCTAATCCATTAATCAACTGAAAACAAAGAAACAAAAAAACTCAAGAATTCACTAAAACCGTGTTACTCTACAAATCTTCTTAATTCCAAATGTTTTTCCCCCCAACCTTTTGCATAGATCGATGGAGGCCTCTTATAGTTGATCTGATGCCTAATTCAATGGTTTCATATAGTTACATAACCATCTTACTCGAAAATGCTCCCTTGCACAAATGTTGTCAATGTTGTGAATGACAACATTGACAACTTGTTACAACCTTTGGGATTTTGGTTCAAAACTTATTGTTCAAACACCATAAGACCCTAACCATGACTTAGTTAGGCTATTTAGACCTCACATAGGCCACTTCTACACTTCTTTGCCCAATTTGACCCCTAAATGCTTCATTCCCACTTTTGCCACAATATTGGTAACTTGGGTACAAATTGGCACTTGCCTTCACAAAGGTCACACATGAGGACATCTCACAATGATCGATTGTCCCTTGTGTAATTTCCACTTGAATGTATTGCTATTGAACCACATTAATGCTTTTCTTCTTCAACAAATGAGGACAGTCACTCTAAAGACAACATGATAATGTACACTCACTGTAAGGACAGTCACAAATGAGGACATCTCACAGTGACTGTCCCTTGTGTAATTGCAGCTTGAATGTATTGCTATTGAACCAAATTAATGCTTTTCTTCTTCAACAAATGAGGACAGTCACTCTAAACACAACATGATAATGTACACTCACTGTAAGGATAGTCACAAATGAGGACATCTCACAGTGACTGTCCCTTGTGTAATTGCTGCTTGAATTACACAAGGGACAGTCATTGTGAGATGTCCTCATTTGTGACAAGGACAGTCACACATGAGGACATCTCATAGTGATTGTCCCTTGTGTAATTGCCACTTGAATGTATTGCTATTGAACCACATTAATGCTTTTCTTCTTCAACAAATGAGGACAGTCACTCTAAAGACAACATGATAATGTACACTCACTGTAAGGACAGTCACAAATGAGGACATCTCACAGTGACTGTCCCTTGTGTAATTTCTGCTTGAATTACATAAGGGACAGTCATTGTGAGATGTCCTCATTTGTGACAAGGATAGTCACACATGAGGACATCTCACAGTGATTGTCCCTTGTGTAATTGTCACTTGAATGTATTGCTATTGAACCACATTAATGCTTTTCTTCTTCAACAAATGAGGACAGTCACTCTAAAGACAACATGGTAATGTACACTCACTGTAAGGACAGTCACAAATGAGGACATCTCACAGTGACTGTCCCTTGTGTAATTGCCGCTTGAATTACACAAGGGACAGTCATTGTGAGATGTCCTCATTTGTGACAAGGACAGTCACACATGAGGACATCTCACAGTGATTGTCTGTAATGTCCCCTTTTTGGCTAACTTGGAAAACAGGAACAATTACTCCACTTCTCAGACTTACTCTATCAGATACTTACAATTAAACTAAGTAATGGAGGTTACTTAAGATATCAACCGCTATTTCAGATTCAATCACAATATGTGTGCAAGATGATATTGATACCAATATGTTTAATAGCACTGTCGGATATAATGATATGAAATATGCTATGAATATGATGTTTCCTATCACTTATAGTGATAGTATAATGATGGTATGTCTGATATAAACAATATCGATATACAATCAATAAGTATTGCTTATAGCAATGTATTTGCTGTGTCTGATATGATGATGTAATTATGCAAATGTGTAATATCGCTATGAGTGATATGTTGCTATTTCAGATTCTGAATTATATGCTTGCAACTTCAAATATTGATGCTGTTTCTGACTATCCTTTCTATCTATGCAATCATGGTGTTGTCTCTGATCTGCAATGATAAACTTGAAACCAAATTGCCAAAGGCAGATGCTCTATTGAGTATATCCAAATATGGATAAGTAAATAAAGTTCTAATGATGCCTTGAGTGACTGACGAGAATGCATTCTTATATTGTCTTTAACAAATGAAGAGATGCTATGAATGAGACGTGTCTTGTTTCTTCCTCCATGTCCCTTTGTTAATCACACCTTTCCATAATCCGACAGTTCACATAATATTATTTCATTATTTTCTGATCATAGATAACTCCCAGATTGACTCAATATCAAATCTTTTTATGAAGGTAATCTTCCCTAATTGGTAGTACAACCAGTAGTTAACATCCATTGTGTTTGTATTAGTTTGGTCTAACTATCATTAGTATTTATTCAATCGATATTAACTCTTGCCTTATCCCATATTGTTATGATGATATCCAATCTTTCTACTCTGATATAAGTCGATATCATTTTCTGATAATTGTCCATTTATTGGTTGATTGCTGGTAATGGAGTTTGATCTTCAAATTGACTTCCATTCCTGTTAATACTTAAGGATACATTGTACTTATTATCCATGACTGATGCCTCATTCATCAATAGCTTGTGATATAATCACTGATGCTTTTGTGTTTCTACAAGATGTGGTTTATCTCAGACAATCGATAATCTTTCAATCCTTTAGTCGATATCCTCCTATGTGGTGTCTATTGATATAGATAGTAGAATTCAATCTAGTTTATGTTATTGTCATGATAACATAAGAAGTGATGGTGCATATTTGCTAGCGGGTCTTCATGTTTGATATTGCTTTATCGGATATGTCATTGTCTAAACTTGTGCAATTAATGATTATTTATAATATATGAATGGTTATCCTTCTTGCTTATCAATACATCTTCTGAAACACATAGCGACCTATCCCTTATTCATATCATGTTGATCTTGACTTCATAGTATTTGGTTCATTAATCATCCTCTCATGGTATCGATGTGTAATGACTAGTGATTGTTGTATCACTTCTTCATTCCTCATCGTGATAGATAATGCAGATGTTTAATGTAGATGTATATCGATTACAGATATTCGATATTGCTTTAAACGTTATTATTATTATTATTATTATTAATGTTATTGTTATTATTAAATATTATAATTAATGATGTTAGTAATATTAATAATATTATAATAAATATTATTATAGTGATAACATATTGTTTTATATTGAGAGGTTTATTAATATTATTTATATATTAAAATTATTATATCAATAATTGATTTAATATTATTACTTAATATATTATTATAATATAATATATATAATTTATTAATAATTATTTATTATTAATTTATATTATAATTATAATCATAATTATATTATTTATTAATATTTTAATATTATTTAATTAACATATTACTTATTATGCTAACTATATATTATTATTATCTTTTGATAATAATTATATATTATTGTTATATACCGTTAATAATAGATTATTATATATCATCTAATCATTTTATTATTATACTAAGTTCAATATGTCACGGCTCATGACATTGTCCCTTGTGTAATTGCCACTTGAATGTATTGCTATTGAACCACATTAATGCTTTTCTTCTTCAACAAATGAGGACAGTCACTCTAAAGACAACATGATAATGTACACTCATTGTAAGGACAGTCACAAATGAGGACATCTCACAGTGACTGTCCCTTGTGTAATTTCCACTTGAATTACACAAGGGACAGTCATTGTGAGATGTCCTCATTTGTGACAAGGACAGTCACACATGAGGACATCTCACAGTGATTGTCCCTTGTGTAATTGCCACTTGAATGTATTGCTATTGAACCACATTAATGCTTTTCTTCTTCAACAAATGAGGACAATCACTCTAAAGACACCATGATAATGTACACTCACTGTAAGGACAGTCACAAATGAGGACATCTCATAGTGACTGTCCCTTGTGTAATTGCCACTTGAATGTATTGCTATTCAGCCACATTAATGCTTTTCTTCTTCAACAAATGAGGATAGTCACTCTAAGGACAACATGATAATGTACACTCACTGTAAGTGTACATTATCATGTTGTATTACAAATGGACCTTATGTTGGTCGGGATATAAGTGCAAAAAAAAAAAGGAACGTTGTCATTTGTGTTTTCAACAGCGCCGAGAGAGATTCCCTCCGCAAAATCAAGCGGGTTATCATTTGTGTTTTGAACAAAGCGGGTTGTCATTTGTGTTTTGAACAGCACCGAGAGAGATTCCCTCCACGAAATCAAGCGGGTTGTCATTTGTGTTTTCAACAGCGCCGAGAGAGATTCCCTCCGCAAAATCACAGCTACAATTTCTGAGTATGTTGGGTTTATTTTTCTTTTGTCATTATTATTTAATCTGGTATTCAGCTGTTACAGAGCTAAAATACCCAGAAATGAGGACATATCTGTGTTGAATTTATTGTTAGCGGCTTTGGTTATTTAGAATGCTTCCCCACAATACTTAATTACACAAGGGACAGTCACTGTGAGATGTCCTCATTTGTGACAAGGACAGTCACACATGAGGACATCTCACAGTGACTGTCCCTTGTGTAATTGCCACTTGAATGTATTGCTATTCAACCACATTTATGGGCCCGTTTGGACCACGACACACAGTAGCATCTACAGAGAAGAATATCCCAGGTGTAACAAGTTGTAAGAATATACCAACAGTTCTAAGAAGTTCCCTAGCACGTAGTAGCATCTACAGAGAAGAATATACAACATGAGGGCAGCCACTGTAAAGACAACATGATAATGTACACTCATTGTATGTGTACATTATCATGTTGTCTTTACAGTGACTGACCTCATTCAAGTGGCAATTACACAAGGGACAGTCACTGTGAGATGTCCTCATTTGTGACAAGGACAGTCACACATGAGGATATCTCACAGTGACTGTCCCTTGTGTAAGCCACTTGAATGTATTGCTATTCAACCACATTTATGGGCCCGTTTGGACCATGGCACACAGTAGCATCTACAGAGAAGAATATCCCAGGTGTAACAAGTTGTAAGAATATACCAACAGTTCTAAGAAGTTCCCTAGCACATAGTAGCATCTTCTAATTGTCTATACCACTTCACAAGGTATTGTTTGCACACATTGTTTTTGGTTCTTTTGATGACCCTTGTTTTGAAATTGCTATTAGGCCTTGTAGCTTATATGTTTTGATTGCTGGAGAGCTTCTAAAGCTAAGCAAGAAGACCATTGCACGAGTTATAGCCGTGCGCTCAGGTTTGAAAATTGTATATTTTTTAATCTAATGTATATTTTAACTAGACTTTTAGCTTATTTTTGCTGTATATTTTAATCTAAAGGGAATCATGGATGTGAACTTGAAAGAATTTTGTACTTAGTTCTTATGGAGAGAATAGTAGTAGTTTACGATCTAATATCAAATAGAGTTTTCCAATTACAGAAAGTTAATGAATTCTAATAGCTTATATGTTTTGATTGCTGGAGAGCTTCTAGAGCTAAGCAAGAAGACCATTGCACGAGTTATAGCCGCGCGCTCAGGTTTGAAAATTGTATATATTTTAATCTAATGTATATTTTAATCCTTTTGCCATGTCATGTAATATGTCTTGCCTTGTAGCTTATATGTTTTGAAATGGCTGTTAGGCCTTGTAGCTTATATGTTTTGATTGCTAGAGAGCTTCTAGAGCTAAGCAAGAAGACCATTGCACTAGTCGTAGCCACGCACTCAGGCATGAAAATTGTATATTTTTTAATCTAATGTATATTTTAACTAGACTTTTAAAATATTAAAGGATTTAACTAGGTCTAAGAAGATTTGTGTACTTTTGACAATTTTGCTTAGTCACTGAAAGTTGTAGACCGAAGTTTTCATAGCCCAATTTTTGCTTCCTGCGAAGAATGATCATGTCAAATAATATAAGTGAAGAACAAAATAGGGAGACAATCGCTAGATTGTGGTCTAACTTGAAAAGAAAAGGTGATGGAAAATGTTATTGTCCCTGCAAAATTTGTAAGGGCTTAAACCGTAGAAGATTGCTAATCAAAACAGTTAAGAGACATTGTAGGGAGAATGGTCACATTGAAGGGGGGCATGACTATCATCCACTGGTAAGTTGTTCATTATATCATTTTAACAATTTATATACATATGAAATCACTTGATGATGAGTTGAAGATCATGGTTTATTTATGTTAATCAATTTTATATAGGTTGATCTCCCCAGGGAAGTACATGATATGGAGGAACATGGGGGTGCGAATATCCAAGGTGAAGATAATGATCCCATGGAAGATGACGATCATGCGCTAGAAAATACAATTGAAGATGATGGTATAAATACATTGATCCATGACACATTTAGTCCAAGCGGATCTGATCATGATGATGATGATAGCCTTGATGTACCTCTACTTGAGAAGGCATACGAGCCCCTATACAAAGACTCCCAAACAACTCTTCTCTCTGTTGTATTGTTGTTGTTGAACTTGAAGGTTATGAATGGTTTATCCAACATAACAATGTCACGTATGTTAAGGTATGTCATATATGTCTTTATAGTTAACAAAGGGTGAATAATGTACCACTAATATTGTTTATATTAACAACTTATATTTTTTGTTGTAGATTGATAGGCGAGTTTTTGTTACCACCATCAAATATTCTACCTTGCTCATATCGAGAATTATCTGCTATTATGAAAGATATTGGAATGGAGTAGCAATACATGCTTGTCCCAATGATCATATTATATATTATAAAGAACATGAATTTGCAACACAATGCCCTGTATGTCATATGAGTAGATATCGAACAGATCGAATAACAAAAAAGGTGCCTCACAAGGTTCTTTGTTACATCCCCATTATTCCACGGATGCGACAATTATTCAGGTGTACTAGCTTGGCACAATTTATGGATTACCATGCACGCAATAGAAGTCGAGATGACATTATTCGAATCCCTGCGGATGGTTCGGCATTTATGCACATAGAGGAAAAGTGGAAACACTTCAAAGAAGAACCTCGTAATCTCAGGCTTTCATTGGCAGCGGATGGTGTCAATCCATTTGGAGAGATGAGATCTGTTTACTCGGTGTGGCCTGTTTTTGTTATCAACAATAACATTCCTCCGTGGATGTCAATAAAGAGGGAGCACATTATGTTGGCAATGATTGTTCCAGGTATTTTATCATTTGATAGTTATTAATTTACATGTACTTACAAATCTTACAGTAAAATGGTCACAATAATTATGTAATGTTACTGTTCATTCAAGTAGGTAAATATCAAGTTAAAGATATGAATGTATATATTGAGCCTCTTATTGACGAGTTGGTGGAGTTATGGAACGGTGTCACTATGTATGACGTGTCTAGACCAATAGGACAAAGACAATTTCAATTCCATGCAATACTTGTATGGACAATACATGATGCCCCAGGGCTAACACATTTTTGTGGTATGTTATAGTGAATTTAAGTTGCGCATGATAATTCTAATTATAAAAATCAACATATTTAATAATCCAATCATATCATTATCTTGTAGGTCTTCAAACAAAGGGAAAATTTGCATGTCCAGTTTGTGGTCCAAAGATGAAATCTCGTCATTCAAAAAGTTTAGGAAAGCATGTGTTTGATGAGTACAGACACTTCCTCCACAGGAATCATAAGTATCGAAGTATGGAAAAACATCTTTTCAATGGGAAAGAAGAGACTACATCAAAGCCACGAAGAATGACACCTCGCCTATGGAAGTTGGAATATAATAGAATTAATCGTCGAGGTAATGTTGTTCCACTTAATGGTTTATGTTTGTAATTTATATATTTCTATTGTGATTTTTGTTTACTAATTATGTAATTGATGATCGTGAAGGTCGTCAAGGCACTACTGACAACCTTCCAAAGGGACTAAAAAGTTATCCCAGACAATTTAGTAGGTTGCCCTACTACGAGGACCTACAAATTGTGCATTTGTTTGATCGTATGCATGTTGGAAAGAATATAACAGAGACATTGTGGAAAATACTGGATGGAAGGCGTGACAAAGAAAAAATTGTCAAAATTTGTAATGACATTCATGAATCCAATCATGCACTGAAGAATTTCATTCACTCAAATAGCAATAGAGATCAGATTAATATAAGTGCCCTTCATTGGTTATTAACGGAGCAGCAAAGTGATGCCATAAAAGAAGTCATACGAAAAATTCGATTTCCCACAGGATTTGCTGGGAACATAAGCAATCTCATATCAAAGAAAAGTGAATTTGGGCCAGGGCTCAAAATGCATGATTGGCATACTTTCATCAAGGTAAGTTATGTTCTTCTGTATTTACAATATATTCATAAACTACGTGTACTATTCATTATGTTATGTTAGAAAATAATGAAATGATTGGTTTATAATTACTGCAGTACGTGCTACCTCTATCTCTCCCAGAGCACTTCAACAATAACATCAAACAAGTGATATATGATCTTGGAAAATACATGAGGTAAGCAGTATATCTGTTCAATTTGTTGTATATATTTATTATATTCACGATTTTTTTTTCTTGCTATGTAATCTATTGTATATTATTTTTTAAAGTCTCGTATTTATATATTTTTTGTGACTTGAATCTCTTAATGTAGGTGGTTGTCATCTAAAGAAATCCATAAAGAAGATATAAACTATTGGAAGAGAAGAATTCCTCATTTATTGTGTGAAATGCAAAAGTGTCTACCTCCAACTTTTTTCAATGCACAAGAACACTACCTCATACACCAAGTTGAGGAGATTGAATTGTGTGGACCTGCACACATTAGGTCAATGTGGATGGTTGAGAGGCACTTGAAATCTTTGAAGGCTTTGGTTCGACAAAGAGCACATCCTGAGGGTTCTATGGTAGAGGGATACATGGTATACCAGACTATGGTGTACATTACTGAATATCTTCCTAAGTTTGCTTCAAATATCCATGTAGATCGCATTTGGGATCTCGACCCTTTTAAAAAATTCAAAGGGGAGTACTTGATGGGGAAAGGTAGATTGAGGAAAGTGACAGGTAATAAATTATAAGATGTTATTGTAATAAATTATTTCTTAATCTTCAAAATAAATCGGTTGTAAGTCATCTATTTTTTTTTTGTACAGTTGCTCGAGAGTGGGATGCACTACATTTGTATATTGCAAACAATCTTGATTGGATGACGGTATGGATTGAACGATGTCAACATTCTGGTCACACATTAACATGGGAAGGTGTATCTTCATTGGTTAAAGAAGCTCATCGTAATGGAGATTCTAATGTTACGCAAAGGGAAATAGATTTAGCATATGGTTTAAGAGATTTCCAGGTACGTACAAAATTATTAATCACCCGTATGTTTATCAACTCACGATATAATAATTTTGACATGTTTCACATATTATTGCAGGTTAAACACCACAAGGGTATGTTCTGTAATGGTCAAAAATTTCGCGTCAAAGTGTTGGATGACACGAAGAAAACTTGTGATTCTGGAATAACTGCAGTCTTTCAAGTGACTAATATTTCATCTAGAAATGACTTAGATCCTCAAGAGTCTAAAAATCAATACTATGGCATTTTGGATGATATACTTGAGTGCGACTTTAGTTCCTTCAAATTAGTACTCTTCGTTGTCAAATGGTACAGGCTACGACTTAATCCAAATGATCCTAATAGAACTATTATTGAACATGATAATGGATTTACAATGGTTAATACAAGGTCGTTTGAGCCAGTTGGGGATGAGCCCTATGTTCTTCCAAGCCAATGTGAGCAGGTATTTTACTCAGAGGTTTCACATAAACCGGGTTGGTCATTTGTTGTTAGACATGAACCGAGAGGAAGGCCGATAAAGTATAATGCGATGGAAGAAGAAGATACCGAAGAAGTAGAAGATGATGTAGATGATGATCACGATCGACAATTATTGGATGATGTTCCTGAGACAAATTTTCATGAAGAAGAAGAAGAAGATGATGCTGCTACTGATGATGATGATGAAGATGATGTTGATGTTGATGATGATGATGTTGATGATGATGACAACGACAACGACGACGACGATGACGATGATGATGACGACGATGACGAGGATGATGATGACGATGATGATGATGATGATGAGGATGATGATGATGAAATTTAAAGGTATGCCATCAATCCTTAATGTATTTAATATTCATTTCTTGATAGAAATATATTTGTCTTAAATGGTTACATAGTTTATTCATTATCTATTTAAAAGCTATAAGTGTTATAATGTGTACGTTTTAATGTTTTTAATTTTTATGTGATGCTTATGATGGATGTGATTATGATTATGATGTGATTATGCTCACGATAATTGAATTACATTTGCAGGAAATTGAACCCCTTTCAAGAGCATCCCACACAGTCTCATGGATCGACAAGTATAAGTCAATACACCTTATAGAAAGTCTATTTAATACACTTATCAATAGTAAGATTGATGTCTTCTAAGATCTCTCCCATTTGCAGGTACCAGCAAATAGGTATTTGTCAGAAGTGTCTTCCTCGAGTGAGGGAAATATAGGAATAGAAGAGGAAAGTGAGACATGCAGTTTATCTAGAATAGGGAGATTAACTAGAGGTCAAAGGACTAGAAGGAAATTCAATAAACACATGAAATTTTTCCTTGCTCAAGGGGGGTCATGTTCTTATGATGATGAGATGAAAGGTGACATCGAGGTGCCCTTGAGGTACCAACATCTACAGAAACATTGGGTACCCAAGGAACTTCCTCCAATAAACACTGATTTTTGTGTTAATGAGAGGATATATCGCATAGCACCATCATCATTACATGGTTTGGGCCTATTTTCTATGGATGGCATAAAGGTGTCTTACAACAAAGTTTCTGAATTGATGGAGTATGTTGGACCATGTTACGATTACAAAAGTTGGATGCATATTGTTCAATATAAAAAAAGTATGCGTAGGTATGCACTCTCGGCAAATTATATACAATAGCAAGACAATAATCAAAGTAAAAGTGTGGCTATATACATTGATGGAAGGCCAAAAGCAACAGGGAATATTGCGGGTTTTATAAATAGTACATGACCTGGGTCAACTATAAAGCAACCCAATTGCATATTTGAGGCGCGTGAGGGAAATCGTGTATTCATCTGTGCGATAAAATCAATACGTGCAAGGGAAGAGCTGCTTATTGATTACAATTTGAACCGCATAGATACAAACGAGGCTACTATCATGGGGGTGGTACATACTATTAAACCAACTTCTAATCAATGACTCCAACATACCATTTAGTTATTAAATTTTTGGCTAACATTTTTATACTTGATCTTTGACACAGGGGCACAATATGGAGCAACCGCCCGAAGGTGATGGTGACGATATTCCTAGCTCATCTACACATGAGCAGGTAAAACTCATTGTAATTGTGCAAACTAGATAGAAGCAAAATGTTATTTTTTTTAATGTTATTTTCTTCATTGTTTTGGAGTAATTTTGATAATACTAATACTATTGTTGTCACAGAGGGCTGGTGGTTGGAGAGAGGGAAAGCAACCTGTAGTCCCTCAGGAGTCCCCCCTTGTGGACCCTTTTTTTATTGATTTAGCAGAGACCGATGACCCGATCGGTTCCATTAAAAAGCTGCTAAAGAAAATTGGGAAAGAACTTCTACGTTTGGTATCCATACATCCTCAGACTCAGGAAATAAAAGACAGGGCAGCTGAGTTGTTGCGCACTTCTGAAAACTTTAAAGTAAGTATTAATAAAATTTTTAATTATTACAAGAGTTCAATAATGGTTTTTATGTTATGCTCTTTTATGACATTAATTAAAATATGGATGCATTGTCTTTACAGAGTTATTTGCGTAATTTTGAACCCCATTCCCATGATGAGGCCGGTATTGCAAGTGGTTCAGGTAGATCACATGTTCCATTCCCCACTTGTGTTTTCCACTGAATATATATAGGAATGATCATAATCATTGACAATACATGCTCGAACAATCTTTTTTTTTAATGCTCTAACAATCTTGTCCATGCTAGTCCACGCGTTCTATATTTATGCATGCTCTAACAATTTTATTCTTCAGCTCCTTTCCATGATGATATGACAACGCCGCCTCCATCCAGGACAGCCACAAATGTCTTGCCGACTGCCATGTCAACAACACACAGCCTAAATGCACCAACTGTTGCACCATCTACTGGTACACAAATCCCTCTTTTTCTCTCTTTTGTTATGTGTTTAAGTGTTATGTGTTTACGATGTAGATCCCTTGATTGTGTTTGTGCCATGGGTGCTCTGCACCAATTTATTTCCCTTGAAGTATTATTTCTTGGAGGCATTTGATAATGGTTTTCATTTTTTGCAATAGGAGATGCAACAAGTCCCGATGCAACATCATTTCCTGGATGTTCCCGTGTTCCTAGTACGGGAACGGTGAAGGATTGCGTATTGATCATCAGTGACGATGAAGGTGTTCCCTTAAAAGTATCCAAACTTCTAGGTACTTTAAAGTTATTATTATTCTATAGTGATATAATAGTAATTTAGTTTTTGATCACTCTTCATCGACTAATGATCCCATGATTATTTTGTAGGGAATGATATTTTTTGGCGAAAACTTGGTGACGAGTGTTTGCGGATATTCGGGCCCACCATACGTACATGGTGGAACATCATATCCTAACTAAAACCCCAAACCACTATTTTGATTTCATATCATTGCTAGAATAGTTTTCCTTTTCATCAATTTCTTGAACTATATTAAAGGTAGCTTCTCTTCATTTATGAGTCTAACATGTTTTTTTTTACTTAAAAGGTGGAATAACCAAGATAAAAAGTTGAAGGATGATCTTGTACATAGTATGACCCAGCTTTTTGGACCTCGTGCATTCAAGAGAAACAAGCTCCTTGAAAGAGCTGGTTTATGTTTGAAGTATATTAGGGACCAGTACAGGAAATATTTAGAGGTTAACCCAAGGCACGAGCGTCCGCCCTGTGTTCTTGAGGCTGAGTGGCAGGGTTTGATTTTGGATGGAAAGTATAAAGCCGACATGAAAAAAGGAATTACACCAGTAGAGAGTAGAGCAAGGTATGTGATACTTTTGAGAATGTAATTATGTACTAATTAACCTCTAAATTTTTCCTATACTGGTCTCTAACATATTTCAAACTTTTCATAGATTGCCTGACACATCAAAGGAAACAAAGGCAAGATTAGAAAAGCACAGGACACACAAGCTCGGCTCTGGTGGTTTTTCCAAACTTCAAGCACGAGTTGTAAGTATTAGTAAATGAAAACTTGTATCAATTTTTTTATATATTGCAAGGAAATTTTTTTTGATCAAACAATGCAAGTAAAATTCACCATACCAAGAAAAAATGTAGGGGTCAGAGTTCAATAGATGCCTCACAGAAGAGGACAAGAGAATTGGCTTCCAACAAGGCTATAGAGCCGTGGCTGAACGGCTACGAGCTGAAATCAGTGTGCAAGGTTCAAATAATGATGCATCTAAGCCACAGGTAAATAAGCTAAATGAAATTTATTTCAAATTGAATACTTTACCAATTAGTCTATTTGATGTTAAGTTCTAATATAAAGTGAGTATATCTGTTTTAAGAAAGCAATGATAACAATGTGTAGGATATTGGAATGCAGCCTGACAATCCTTCTACACAATCTATGCATAATGAAAGTTCGCATGATGTGCATCCTAGTGGTGGAGGTATACATTTGCTATTAAAATTTTTATATGTAATTACAATTGGTGTTTGGATTAATGTAACATTTTGTATAGCAACTGTAGAGGATCGAGGGGTCGGTGCTCATGAGCATGTTGAGGTTGAGTCTAGACAAAATGATGTGGCCAGATCAGGTAATTAAAGAGCGCCACAGTTATGTTCTTTAAAATAATTAAATACTTGTAACAATTATAATTAAATATTTTAAATTTAACTCTTTTATTTGTTATTGTAGAGGACCCCCCTTTGCAGCAGCATAGGAATTTGAGATCATCAAGAACAAAGAACAAAACAACTGATGAGGGGGGTATTGATGATAACACTGATGCTCCTCTTAGAGCTTACATAGAAAAAAAAATTAGAAAGAGAAAAAAGAAATGATTGTCATCTAAATACCTTAATTGATAATGACTGAATTTTATGTCTCAATGAATTTAATTATGTGCTAATGAATGTTCATGAATTATGTGTTTATTTTCATATTGATGAATGTTGCGTGTTAACGAATCTAATGTGTTAATGAATGTTATCATGTGATATTGATTGAATGTTACATTTTATTA
Organism: Chamaecyparis obtusa; assembly: GCA_027943335.1. Lineage (NCBI taxonomy): Eukaryota > Viridiplantae > Streptophyta > Pinopsida > Cupressales > Cupressaceae > Chamaecyparis > Chamaecyparis obtusa. Next base: position 916,884 of record BSBK01002939.1, on the reverse strand, counting down.
ATAATTGAAAGAATGAATGAATGTTAGATGTTAATGGGGAATGTAGAGTGATGTTAGGGGGAGGGGGGTGGGGCCAAATGAGTTTCCACCTTCACGTGGTTGGCCCTGTTTAGTAGAGAATATTAAACTATATTCTCGAAACAAAGTGAAGCTCAATAAGATACTAAATGAGTCAAAATGGTTATCAAGGTCCTCTATCCATAAGATACTTGTAGTCAAAATGGTTATTAATAAGATACTTGTAGTCAAAATGGTTATCTAGGTCCTCTATCCATTCCATAAGTTCTTCACCATTCAAACTTCCTCCATAACAAGGAATGTGCTCTAGGTTAGTCATGAAGCCTAGCATGGACTCTCTGTCAGATAGAGCCACTATTTCAGAGCCTTTTCTGTGCATTTCCTTCAAGCACTGTACAGTGTACGGATGTGAAAGGGAGGGCAGACCAGTGTGGAAGTTAGAGTATTTATATCTTATGCTTTGAGAGTTTATTTGGTAGATTCAAGACACCTTATATCAAAGTTATTCCTTTTTCTTATCTGTTGTTCTGTCAAACCCTCATTTTTTGGGTTATTGCATTCAAATGGCCTTAACTTGCAAATAAACCATAGGATATCCTCTGTTCTTTGTAAAATGCAAGTTAAGGGGGTTTATTTTCATATTTTAAAAGCTTTGGAACAGGATACTAAGCCAGAGAATTTCAAGAGCAAGCCCTAGGTCAAGAATCTCAATGTTCTTGACTAGGAGTTGATGGATTATGCAAGATCAGAGGGTAGCGGCAAGTAAAGGACCTCAAACCTTATTGAATCTAGATCTTTAGAGCATGGTGGACATCTTCAAACTCTGATCTTGGTTTCATGCACCCATTTTCAATGCCTTGTTTTGGAACCCACACCCAAAGGCATGCATTAGGTCTGCAGACTCAATAAGGACATTGATATGCTGGAGTGGAGTCAGGGTCTGGGAGTTGGAGGATTGTTAGAACATCAAAAAGGGTACTCAAAAAACATATAAGTTCATAAGGTCCTTTGTCAAATTGAAGAGTTATTGTTGCAGAACAGGTTTTGGAGACCTACTAGAGTCACTAGGTCTATTTGGACCCGTTTGGACCACGACACACAGTAGCATCTACAGAGAAGAAGTTTGGTATGCAATGGTCTTGAAACCTCCTGAGAAATTATTGGTATGCATTTGTGTGGTGCAAAAGCTTCGTTGAAAGAGAAAAAGAAGAAAAGAATAGAAATGAATTTTTTTCTTTTTATGTCATATACTGTAACCAGCTACTTATAACTTGCAAAAATTATTATAACCATTTGAAATTGAAACTTAGTTTAATGTGAAACTGAGAACTGCTTTATTAGAGCTTTCTGTGATTTAGATTCAGACATCAAGAACATTGTTTGCCTAATATTGTGATTAATGTTTATTTATTAATATCTCATATTGACAAACAATTGATAATTGTAGGGAAAACGTCATTGGGGGTCTTTGAGGATCCACCAGAAGCCAAGGAGAAAATGTATTCAAATGCTAAAGATGGTGTAACAGTCCTTACAGCTGTTGAACCTTGCTGTGTAGATCATCTCCGATTCTCCAAGTTCAACAGTACTGTGGTATTCCTTTGGATACTTCTAATGGTAAATTTCAGACATCAAGTTCTTTTCGTATGAAACTACTACATTTGTAATCTGTAGTTTTAAACTTTTAGTTTATAAATGTTCATCAGCTTTAGTTTGTATGCTGCCATTTCAAGTATGATTAATGAAGTTACCTTTATCACAGGATGAAAGTGAGCAGTCAGCATACTGGTACGGAGCTGGCAGCATTGATACGATGACTAGGGCATCGTTTAATGGTGGTATTGTGTTTTCCCGTATTTAGGGCATCGGCCTTTTGAAGCATTGCCTTCATCTTTCTTAAGTCTGAGTTTTAAGTTTGTTTATCTCTCTCGGTGCTATTGAAAATACAAATGACAACGTTCTTGTTTGTTTTGCCCTTATATCCCGATGTGATTTCGCGGAGGGTTACGGCGCTGTTGAAAACACAAATGAAAACACAAATCCCTTGTGTAATTTCCACTTGAAGGAGGACAGTCACTGTAAAGACAACATGATAATGTACACTTACAGTGAGTGTACATTATCATGTTGTCTTTAGAGTGACTATCCTCATTTGTTGAAGAAGAAAAGCATTAATGTGGCTGAATAGCAATACATTCAAGTGGCAATCACACAAGGGATAGTCACTGTGAGATGTCCTCATTTGTGACTGTCCTTACAGTGAGTGTACATTATCATGTTGTCTTTAGAGTGACTGTCCTCATTTGTTGAAGAAGAAAAGCATTAATGTGGTTCAATAGCAATACATTCAAGTGGCAATTACACAAGGGATAATCGATCACTGTGAGATGTCCTCATGTGTGACTATCCTTGTCACAAATGAGGACATCTCACAATGACTGTCCCTTGTGTAATTCAAGTGGCAATTACACAAGGGACAGTCACTGTGAGATGTCCTCATTTGTGACTGTCCTTACAATGAGTGTACATTATCATGTTGTCTTTAGAGTGACTGTCCTCATTTGTTGAAGAAGAAAAGCATTAATGTCGTTCAATAGCAATACATTCAAGTGGCAATTACACAAGGGACAATCGATCACTGTGAGATGTCCTCATGTGTGACTATCCTTGTCACAAATGAGGACATCTCACAATGACTGTCCCTTCTGTAATTGCCACTTGAATGAGGACAGTCACTGTAAAGACAACATGATAATGTACACATACAATGAGTGTACATTATCATGTTGTCTTTACAGTGGCTGCCCTCATGTTGTATATTCTTCTCTGTAGATGCTACTATGTGCTAGGGAACTTCTTAGAACTATTGGTATATTCTTACAACTTGTTACACCTGGGATATTCTTCTCTGTAGATGCTATTGTGTGCCGTGGTCCAAAAAGGCCCATAAATGTGGTTGAATAGCAATACATTCAAGTGGCAATTACACAAGGGATAGTCACTGTGAGATGTCCTCATGTGTGACTATCCTTGTCACAAATGAGGACATCTCACAGTGACTGTCCCTTGTGTAATTGCCACTTGAAGGAAAAAAGCATTAATGTGGTTCAATAGCAATGTATTCAAGCGGCAATTACACAAGGGATAATCACTCTGAGATTTCCTCATTTGTGACTATCCTTACAGTGAGTGTACATTATCATGTTGTCTTTACAGTGACTGTCCTCATTTGTTGAAGGAAAAAAGCATTAATGTGGTTCAATAGTGATGCAGAGTAGTCAGGGCTTTTAGAATATAAAAATATACATCCTTAACTCTCATTCCACCAAGGAAGAAGGAATTCCAATGGTTGAAACGTGAGTTAAGGTCTTTACATCAGTCAAACCCTGAAAATGAGGGTTTGTAAACAATGCACAAAAAATTTGAAATAACTTAGATATAAAACAAAGAGAATCAATCAAACCAACTTCCAAAGCATTAGATGTCACTATTACAACTTCCAGGCAAATTTTATCATCCAACCACCATCCGTACAGCCGTACAGAGTTCGTTTTTCACCAGAAATGCAGTAAAACAGGGTTATTTTTATTTTTTATGAAAGCAAAATGATTACAATACTGGTTCTCTGTCTGTCTTCGACCATTTGAAGCCTAAAATAGGCTCTCCAAACATTGGTTCAACCATCTAGGTGGTTAGAACAGTTTATCCAACAAATGTCAACTTTGCTAAGCAACTTTTAAAGTTGCATTACAACTTTGCAAACAACTTTGCCGAGAAGGTTAAAAATGTGTTGTGAAACTTTAGGAACCTTATTAAAGTTATTTTGGACCTTCAAACTTCTTAACAACATCTAAAAGACACCTAATAAACACTTACTATGCTCATTTCATCCAAGGACTCAAAAGATGCCCAAGGTTTATAAGTCACCAAGGGGTCTTGTGTCCAACAAGTGGATGTTTATAAGGAGATAAAATCAATCCTTATTATTTATTACAAACCAAGAAAACATCTAAAACTCCTATTCTAATTTATTGTCATTCAAAAAGACTCTGATTTGTCATTCAAAAAGACTCTGATTTGTCAATCAAAAGGACCTTTCACCAGTCAATCCTTCAAAGCTCCAAGGTGAAAATCTTATGTTCCAATTGATAGGATTTGACTCCTTGGCTTCATGGCAACTTCCTTCAATCATGGTGTCTTTGGCTTACATTAGGGATGCCCCTGCATCAAATAGCAATGCATTCAAGTGGCAATTACACAAGGGACAGTACATGCCCATTAAAGTTGGTGTTTTGTTATCCAGCATGACAATGGAGACAACATACTCTGTGTCAATTTTACTGATCAAATTTCCCTCCGCCAGGCAAAGCAACAATCTGGGTATGATAAGGTGAAATTTTGTAGTCCTTTTGGGTATGATAACAGTTCCAGTTTCCAATAAGATGGTTCATTTTTATAATCTAGCTTCAATTTCTCTTGTGAAAATCTTTTTTTCATTTTATGGGTGGTAAAATATAATTATTATGCTAGAGGTGTGTACTTATGGATGATAATGAAACAAAATGATAAGATTTAAGACTCTTATTTTTTTTTTAAATAGCAATTTAAGTTTCCTTCTATTATAAATTACTGTTTTTCTATTTTTTAATGTATCTTTCCAAATCTTTTATATCAATTTTATTTATGAAATATAAATATATTAATAATGTTTTAGTGTTTTTAGGATTAGTTTATATCAATTCTATGTATCATCATTCGTCATTCAATTGTCAGTATTATTAATTTAGACTGTGCAATTGTAGAACTACTTGAATATGGGTTGGATGGATACTCAAGCAGGGGAACCCTCCTCAAATATCTCAAGCAGTGAACTTGGAAAAATGTGTCCTGAAGGAACCCTTTCCATCAGAGAGATAAAAGTACAAACAAGTAAAAGAAGCAGGCTCTGCAAATATGTTTTTGAGAAGAAAAATGATAGATTATTCGAGTATGGTTCATGAGGTATATCTAAAAAGACATTTTTTTTCTTATTATAATAAAAGAGGAAGTTGTGAATGTCAAAGTTGAGTGAAACAAAAATTATTTTCATCAAATTTTGTTAGGCTTGCTTTTGGGAATAGTTTCTTACAATATTGCTATTAAGATTTTTATTGTGTAGTTTTTAGATTAGGTTTATAAAATTATATTTCATGAGTAGTGATTCATATTAATCAATTAACGATACTTTTGGAAGGTATTTTCAATGTGTCAAATTTTGATATTTTTACAAGAATTAGATTGTGTACTTTTTTTAATTAAAGTCATTGACTCATATTTCATAAATAATAGTTCTCATGAATCCATCTCTTATAAGATTGAATAGTCTATTTAGGAAGTATTTCTGATAGTATGTCAAATTATGATATTACTATTACCATTAGATTGCATGGCTTTGAAGTCAACCTCGTTGACCCATATTCTTCTCTGTAGATGCTACTATGTGCTAGGGAACTTCTTAGAACTGTTGGTATATTCTTACAACTTGTTACACCTGGGATATTCTTCTCTGTAGATGCTACTATGTGCCGCGGTCCAAACGGGCCCATAAATGTGGTTGAATAGCAATACATTCAAGTGGCAATTACACAAGGGACAGTCACTGTGAGATGTCCTCATGTGTGACTGTCCTTGTCACAAATGAGGACATCTCACAGTGACTATCCCTTGTGTAATTTCCACTTGAATGAGGACAGTCACTATAAAGACAACATGATAATGTACACATACAATGAGTGTACATTATCATGTTGTCTTTACAGTGGCTGCCCTCATGTTGTATATTCTTCTCTGTAGATGCTACTATGTGCTAGGGAACTTCTTAGAACTGTTGGTATATTCTTACAACTTGTTACACCTGGGATATTCTTCTCTGTAGATGCTACTGTGTGCTGTGGTCCAAACGGGCCCATAAATGTGGTTGAATAGCAATACATTCAAGTGGCAATTACACAAGGGACAGTCACTGTGAGATGTCCTCATGTGTGACTGTCCTTGTCACAAATGAGGACATCTCACAGTGACTGTCCCTTGTGTAATTGCCACTTGAATGAGGACAGTCACTGTAAAGACAACATGATAATGTACACAAGTATCGTGAAGGTAGTTGCAAGTTACGGCTATTTCATTGCATACTCAAAACAATGAAGATGTTACGGTCCACAAAACATTTGTGCTTGAAAGATGAACAAATAAAATTAAACTTCTAAATAACCAAAGCCGCTAACAATAAATTCAACACAGATATGTCCTCATTTCTGGGTATTTTAGCTCTGTAACAGCTGAATACCAGATTACATAATAATGACAAAAGAAAAATAAACCCAACGTACTCAGAAATTGTAGCTGTGATTTCGCGGAGGGAATCTCTCTCGGCACTGTTGAAAATACAAATGACAACGTTTCTCTACATTATCATGTTGCCTTTACAGTGACTGTCCCTTGTGTAATTGCCACTTGAAGGAGGACAGTCACTGTAAAGACAACATGATAATGTACACTTACAGCCCGTGTACATTATCATGTTGTCTTTAGAGTGACTATCCTCATTTGTTGAAGAAGAAAAGCATTAATGTGGCTGAATAGCAATACATTCAAGTGGCAATCACACAAGGGACAGTCACTGTGAGATGTCCTCATTTGTGACTGTCCTTACAGTGAGTGTACATTATCATGTTGTCTTTAGAGTGACTGTCCTCATTTGTTGAAGAAGAAAAGCATTAATGTGGTTCAATAGCAATACATTCAAGTGGCAATTACATAAGGGACAATCGATCACTATGAGATGTCCTCATGTGTGACTATCCTTGTCACAAATGAGGACATCTCACAATGACTTTCCCTTGTGTAATTCAAGTGGCAATTACACAAGGGACAGTCACTGTGAGATGTCCTCATTTGTGACTGTCCTTACAATGAGTGTACATTATCATGTTGTCTTTAGAGTGACTGTCCTCATTTGTTGAAGAAGAAAAGCATTAATGTCGTTCAATAGCAATACATTCAAGTGGCAATTACACAAGGGACAATCGATCACTGTGAGATGTCCTCATGTGTGACTATCCTTGTCACAAATGAGGACATCTCACAATGACTGTCCCTTCTGTAATTGCCACTTGAATGAGGACAGTCACTGTAAAGACAACATGATAATGTACACATACAATGAGTGTACATTATCATGTTGTCTTTATAGTGGCTGCCCTCATGTTGTATATTCTTCTCTGTAGATGCTACTATGTGCTAGGGAACTTCTTAGAACTGTTGGTATATTCTTACAACTTGTTACACCTGGGATATTCTTCTCTGTAGATGCTACTGTGTGCTGTGGTCCAAACGGGCCCATAAATGTGGTTGAATAGCAATACATTCAAGTGGCAATTACACAAGGGACAGTCACTGTGAGATGTCCTCATGTGTGACTGTCCTTGTCACAAATGAGGACATCTCACAGTGACTGTCCCTTGTGTAATTGCCACTTGAATGAGGACAGTCACTGTAAAGACAACATGATAATGTACACAAGTACCGTGAAGGTAGTTGCAAGTTACGGCTGTTTCATTGCATACCCGAAACAATGAAGATGTTACGGTCCACAAAATGTTTGTGCTTGAAAGATGAACAAATAAAATTAAACTTCTAAATAACCAAAGCTGCTAACAATAAATTCAACACAGATATGTCCTCATTTCTGGGTATTTTAGCTCTGTAACAGCTGAATACCAGATTACATAATAATGGCAAAAGAAAAATAAACCCAACGTACTCAGAAATTGTAGCTGTGATTTCGCGGAGGGAATCTCTCTCAGCACTGTTGAAAATACAAATGACAACGTTTCTCTACATTATCATGTTGCCTTTACAGTGACTGTCCCTTGTGTAATTGCCACTTGAAGGAGGACAGTCACTGTAAAGACAACATGATAATGTACACTTACAGCCCGTGTACATTATCATGTTGTCTTTAGAGTGACTATCCTCATTTGTTGAAGAAGAAAAGCATTAATGTGGCTGAATAGCAATACATTCAAGTGGCAATTACACAAGGGACAGTCACTGTGAGATGTCCTCATTTGTGACTATCCTTACAGTGAGTGTACATTATCATGTTGTCTTTAAAGTGACTGTCCTCATTTGTTGAAGGAAAAAAGCATTAATGTGGTTCATTAGCAATGTATTCCCAGCATCTGTACCTGCATCTCTCTTATATACTACAAGTTACTTGCCATCAGAAATTGCAGTTCCCTCACGTGACATTGATGGTGAAGTGTTCTTTTCAAAACCATCATCTGTGGTTACCAATGCTCCTGTTTTAGGCAATAAGTTTGTTGCATTCCATGAGCCATTGGTCAAGTTTCTTCTACGAGCTTCTGATGCCTCAAAATCTAAGCAGCGCCTACGCATGCCTCGTTGTGGTTGATTATCATTCTATACATGAATTATAATGAGTAATCAGTTTTGGGCCTTGGAATCTTGTATGTAACATGCACAGGCATTTCATGGCTAAATGAATCTATTTTAAAAGCATCAACTTTTCTTACATGATGCTGGATACATAAGTAGAACAAGCGTATATCAAATTGGAAGCAATCAGAACTCCACAATGACATATTATTTAGAGTACTCTTCAGTTTAAGTAATAATGCATATATTGACACTGTAAAGACAACATGATAATGTACACTCACTGTAAAGACAACATGATAATGTACACTCATTGTAAGGACAGTCACAAATGAGGACATCTCACAGTGACTATCCCTAGTGTAATTGCCACTTGAATGTATTGCTATGCAGCCACATTAATGCTTTTCTTCTTCAACAAATGAGGATAGTCACTGTAAAGACAACATGATAATGTACACTCACTGTGAGTGTACATTATCATGTTGTCTTTACAGTGACTATCCTCATTTGTTGAAGAATAAAAGCATTAATGTGGCTGAATAGCAATACATTCAAGTGGCAATTACACTAGGGACAGTCACTGTGAGATGTCCTCATTTGTGACTGTCCTTACAGTGAGTGTACATTATCATGTTGTCTTTACAGTGGCTGTCCTCATTTGTTGAAAGAAAAAAGCATTAATGTGGTTCATTAGCAATGTATTAAATTAAAAAAAAAAATTAATCCACCCACGGGCATCGCAATTGCGACGGCAACCTGTCGCAATGCGATGCAGGCACCCGTCGCAATTGCTTGGGAGGTCCGTCGCGATTGCGACGGCCCTCCGAAGCCATGCGACGGGGGGTGACGCCCATGCCGCTAACAAATCTTAGTCACATTGCGACGGGATATGTGTCACAATTGCGACGGCTACCCATAGACGTCGCAATTTGCGACTAAAAAATAGCGACGTCTATGGGTGTTGCTATTGCGACACATAGCTGTCGCAATTGCGACACATAGCCGTCGCAAAATGCCCCCAAATGTATTAGTGTGATAGACGAGGACATGGGTTTGCAATCAGATGGGGTCCTATTCTAGAGGACTTGATGGCTTATCCTTGATGGCTCATCCTTGATGATTTGATTGGGGATCATGTGTGTTAGCTTAGTTATATCACGAGCTACATATAGTTGTATATCGATGATCTTCCACGCTCACTGTAGGAGCGATTCTCTTACAACTTTGGACATGGGAGCATATCCCAGTGACACGACCCATTACAACATGATAGCGAGATCCGAGTTGGCCATTCGCTTGGATGTACAAGGGTATGGTGATACAGATGCATATGGGTAAATTAGATTACTGGCGTCGTGTTATCGACGATATGGATGTAGTGATTTGGTGGTCATATCTGGGATGAGAGGCTTGGCCTAAGGATGGCACTAAGTTTCCCTACATGTTCTATCTATGATGGATGATTGGGCATACCCAATATATCATTGAGAGATTTTGCTTTAGGAGGGTATTGTGTTAGTATGGGTGCACATAGGGTATGTCCCAAGGTGTTGCGATGTATGCTCAGGTCCAGGATGAGAGATCTCTATGGGGCCCCTGTGTGGATTTTAGGATAGCTTATCGGGAGGTATGAGACCTTGGGAATTTACCATGGTTGATGAGAGATCATGTTATTGATGCTAGTTTTATAGATGAGTATGCAGATTGGTTTACTCAGAACTCATTTTTGAGGTTTACAAATCTCACTGAGAGGGTACCTAGTATAGATGAGTTGTCTAATGATGATGACAGTGATGATGCGAGAGCTGGTGGAGATGATGTAGATGATGGAGATGGTAGGAGGGGTGGGGATAGAGTTAGAGCATGACATGGATGATGGGGTTGTCAGATAGCCAGAGCAGGCAGAGTTCATATTCTAGTTATTGTTGTTGCTCCTATTCCTCCTAGGGTTGGTGGTGGTCAAGCTAGAGGTGGTGCAGATAGAGAACTTCATCAGGTTGTTATTGATCTAGCTGTGAGACATGGCTGGCCTAGAGCCAGATGACATAGAGAGGTTGAGGCACAAGTTGTACAAGTTTTATTGGATCAGGCACAGGGTCCTCCTCCTCAACAGGGTATACCTCCTACTATTCCACAGGCTTCATCTTCTCAGGCACCTACTTCTACTTCGATGCCATTGTCCTCTTCACATCCATCCTCTTCCAGTTTTGTTCCATCTTTATCAGATCCATCTTCTTCCATGCCTTCTTCTCCTATGCCTCCACCACATACTTCTACTACACAGGCTCCTAGCACAACTGCACCAGAGGTTCGAGCCTTATAGTCAAAGATGTCTGAGGTTTGACAGGAGGTTAGGCAGCTGATTTCTATGATGCAGGCCTTTATGGCAGCAATGAGTCAGCATGGGTTACAGCCAAACTCTAGTCATCCTCTAGATAGTGCTCCTAGTCTTGATGGTGGAGATGGTACTGGCGGTTCGGCCAGTTGATTCTATAATTTGAGATACATCAGATTATTGTATTTGATGATATACATGATCTCATTCTTTTGTTTATATCAAGACATTAGACTCTATTGTATCATTTTTTATTCATTGATGTTGTTGTTTATGCTGATACATTGGTACTTTGGTGGACTTTGATTATCTTGATATTTTCCTTTATGATCGTTTGATAGAATCTAATATTTTACTTATTTTATGATAATGTTACCATGGACTCTGATACTCATTTTGATTGCTTTCACTATATATGATGTCATGATGTGTTGGATCTCCTTTCAGGTGTTTTAGCATGATATGCAGATCTAGATGATTCTATCTCCTATATGCTTTGTTTTATGCTTTTCATATATAGTTTTTGATATGTATGCATATGTTCTAATGATGCTTAAATGATTATCTTATGTATGACTTAGAATAGATGGATGAATGTGATGATGTGGATTTTAATGATTAATGTTTTGCTTTATGGATGCAATGGATATATAGATGTGTTAGATGGATAATGGAATGGTTAATGCAATGTGATGATGTGATGGATAATGAATGTATTTATTTTGGTATATGGATGCAATGGATTTTATGGTATGCAAATGTGATGGACCTATATTGATGTAATGTATAATGATCATGGGTACTTAATGATTAATGTTATATGTGATATATATGAATGATACTGCAATGTGATGGTATCTAATGAGCTTAAATGAATAATATAATATGCAATGTTTTGAACTAAATGATATGCATCTTATGAATTTTAATGGACATAATGAATGTTAACTAATGCAATGCACTTAATGGATTGACATCAATGATTAAAAGATGCACCCTATATGAGTGGATTTTAAAATGAATGCAATCTAATGCAATGAACTTAATGAAAAATGATTTAAAGGATGTATGCAACCTAATCCACTTAATGCTAATGAAAAATAGTTTAAAGGATGAACGAAACCTAATGCATTTGATGTTATGAAGATGGTTTAAACTATATTAAATGAACTTAGATTAAAATGAATGCAAATTAATGCAATTTAACATGAATCTAAAAAATGCTCATGACCTAATCGAATGCACCTTTGTTTTTTATTGCTTTTGATTTCCAACACACTCGATCACATATAGTTTTTGATGCTCATTTGATTCTTGATTTGACCACACCCCCGTTCTCTTTTCCTTTTGAAAATTAAATTAAACAAAGAAAGGAAAAATACATTAAATGCATTTAATCTAAGATGTATGCAACTAACTGTCATCATTCAAAAATTTGGAGCTTATATTCATCATTGAGCAATTTTTGGAATCCCCATTTTAGTACAACCATTACTAGTTCAACCATGATGATATGAATACTTTTTGCACCTCTTTTATTGATTTCCCATCCTTTAGTATGACTATCACTGATTGAAGCCAATCATGAGAGTGCGAATACCGATTTTGTCAGATTCTATGTTGCAACTAGATTTTGGTATTATGATATTGAACATCAAAATATCCAAGGTATCCTTTTGCATAAACAAATAGAGATTTTAGTTTTATCCTATGTACAAGTCCTCGATGATTCTTTGATGATCACATCCTTAGATAAATAATACATTCTTTAAAACTCTGATCTTAATACAGTCATTCAGAAATCCATAAAATATCATGCTTTCATCATAGCTTGTCTAGTTTAAAAACTTTCATCGATTTGCTAGAAAGACATGATTTCATCAATCAAGTCAACACTGAGAAAATTTTTGCAATGTTTTCAAATCCATATTTCAAGTGTATTTCCATCCATTTCATACTTTTAATCCTGATAAAGATAGGTTCATGTAAGATCTAGGATCAAATTTTGCGTTTGGTTCAAATTGGATTGGGATGAAGATTTGATTAAGAGCTTCACTTGTGCTTTTGATGAATTGATTCGATGATTGATTGAAGTTTGATTTTGATGAATCCTTCCTCCTTTAGAGTAGATTTTCCCTAGTTTGATATGATTTCAAAGTTGGACTTAGGACAATTGGCAAATTAGGTGACCAAAATTTTGAGGTACTTGCAAATGCAATTGTGGGGTTTTATTATGCAATATATACAAATGTTGGTGAATGCAATATTTACAAGGATGACTACTAGGTATGCAATTGACTTGGACTTTCAATGGCACTTGTTTACTAGGTTTTCACCGATTGAATGGATCTTGCTTTCTTTTTCTATTTTTAAAGCTTTTTCCTTTTTTTGCTACCAAGGCGCCTATTTTGCTAGGTTTTCACCAAGGCACTTTTTCTCTCTTTTTTTTTTTTGCATTTTTTCTCTTTTTTTCAATTTCTTTTTCTTTTTCATGTCATCAAGGTGCCTATTTGCTAGGTTTTCACCAAGACAACATCTTTTTGAGGATCATAAATGAATGTTTTTGGGCTTTCTTCATGCTCAATTTTCCACTGTTTTTTATCTTTTCTGCATTTTTGATTTGTTCGCTCTTTTCTATTTTTCAAGGTTTTTGGTATTTTCAAGATCTCTTTTGACTATCTACAATAAATAGGATTCTTTCCATCTGATTTTATGATACTCTTTTTCTTTATCCTCTTTCATTTGCTTCATGTGTAGAACCTTTTGAGATGAATGCTATTGATAGGTTCTTGTAGCTCTTCTCCATCACAATCAGCTAGTTTGTAGGTGCCTGTGCCAAAAGACAAAGTGATCACAAAAGGTCCTAATCAGTTTTCTTCCCATTTTCCTTTCTTTTCTCTTTCTTCTTGATTTTTGGGATGCTCTTGCAAAACTAAGTCACCTATTTGGAATATTCTTGACTTGATGTGCTTGTTATAAGTCCTTAACATTCAGTTTTGGTATACTTTCAAGTGATCAAATGCTTGTTGATGTTTCTCATATAGCAGTTCTAGTTCATGTAACCTAGCAACTCTATAATCCTCTTCACTTATCAAACCATGTAAAGATACCCTTAAGGATGGAAGTTCTACCTCCAAAGGTAAAACTACTTATGTTCCAAAGACTAAGGAAAATGGTGTAGCTCTTGTTGGCGTTTTGATACTTGTCATATAAGCCCACAAGGTTAGGTTTATTTTTATATGCCAATCTCTACTTGAATTGTCCATCGTTCTCTTCAATATCTTCAAGATGTTTTTATTTATTGCTTCAGCTTGTCCATTACCTTGGGGGTAATAGATTCAAGAGGAATGATGTATCATGTGAAACTTTGTACACAAATCTTTTAGATCCTTGTTTTTAAAGTGTTTAGCATTGTATGTTATGATGGCATGAGGTACACCATATATACATATTATGTGATTTAGGATAAACAATGATATCTTCCTTCCTATTGCTGTTGATAAGGGTATAGCTTCCACCCATTTGGTGAAGTATTCAGTTGTAGTGATAATGAATTTATGACCATTTGAAGATGGTGGATAAATCATTCCTATTAAATCTAGACCCCATTGATAAAATGACCAAGGTTTAGTCATTGGACGAAGCTCTTATGCGGGCACATGTATCAATTTTCCATGAAATTGACACTTTCGACAAGTCTTAGCAAAATGACAAGCGTCTTTCTCCATCGTAGGCCAAAAATATCCTATCCTAAGAAGTTTCTTAGCTAGGGTTAATCCATTCGAATGTGACCCACATATTCCCTCATGGATTTCTCATAAGGCTACGTTTGATTCCTCTTTCTCTAGACATCTAAGGAGCATTCCATCTAGACTCTTATGATACAATGTGTCAGATATTAGGGTATAATAAGCGGCTTGTCAGATAAAGCTTTTCTTTTGGTTCCTAGTTTGGTCAATGGGTAGGATTTGGTCTTTTAGATAAGTGTAAATATCTCCATACCTAGGTGATTCATGTGTTGTTAGCAAACAAATGGTATGAGGATGGGTAGGGTCAAATGCGGGTTGCTCAACTTCTTCTACCAGGAATTCATATCTGGTGCTTTGATCTGGTATTTGGAGAAGTGATGCCAAAGTAGCCATTGCATTTCTTTCTTTATTCTTCTCTCTTGGTACTTGCTCAAATGTGATAAGAGTGAAGTATTTCTTGAGATTATCAACCATATTCTTGTAAGGTATCATCTTGTCATCTTTCATTTGATATTCATCATTAATTTGATTAATGACTAATTGTGAATCTCGATACACTTGTAGTTATGTCACTTTACACTCCAATGCTAGCTTGATTCTAATGACCAATGCTTCATACTCAGCTATGTTATTTGTGCATGGAAATAGCAATTTATATGACTTTGGAATTGTAGATCCTTGAGGAGTAATCAAGAGTATTCCTACTCCTAATCCATGTTATGTGTAGGAACCATCAAAGTATAGTTTCCATGTCTTTGCCTCAACATTCACAATCTCAAAATTTGGGAATTCTACTTGAATCAGATGATCATCTTGTAATGGTGAATCTGCTAGTTGGTCCGCAATGACTTTCCCTTTGATAGATTTGCGGTCTACATGCTCGATGTCAAATTCACTTAACAACATGACCCATTTGGCTAGCCTTCCATTTAATGTTGTTTTGCTAAGTAGATACTTCAAAGGATTGATCTTTGCAATGAGTCTTATCTTATGAGATAGTATATAGTGACATAATTTTTGGGAAGAAAAAACCATAGCTAGACATGCCCTTTCGATGAAGGTATAGTTCAACTCATATTTCACCAAAGTTCTACTTATGTAGTATATTGCTTTTTCTTTGCCTGATTCATCTTCTTGTGCCAAGAGTGCTCCCAATGAATTTTTAGTTGCTAAAATATATATGATCAAGGGTTTTCCCCTAATTGGTGGCATCAAATTTTGAGGATTCATGAGGTATTTCTTCAACATGTTGAAATCTTCTTCACACTTCTCATCCCATTTGAAATTTGATATAAATCTTTTGATGGATTGAATTCTTCCTTGTAGTGACCTCATTTGACTTATGTTTCAATGTGCTTCCATCTCCATGATGGCTTTGACCTTAGCTAGATCTACCTCTATTCCTTTCGATGATTCAATGTATCCAAGTAACTTTCCTGATTGGACCCCAAGTGCACACATTTTTGGATTGAACCTTACTTTGAATTGCTCTAATCTAACAAAGATTTTCTCTAGAATTGGCAGATGCTCCTCTCTTGAATGAGATTTTGCTAATATATTATCTACATAATATTCCATGAACTTATGCATCATATCATGGAATATTGTTGTCATAGCTCTTTGATATGTTGCCCCAGCATTCTTTAGACCAAAGGGAATAACATTCCAATAGAATGTTCCCCATGAGCATGTAAATGTTGTTTTATCTTGATCCTCGGGTGCTATCTTGATCTGCTTGTAGCCACTAAATCCATCCATAAGGGAGAACATGGAATGTCTCGCTATTAAATCTACAATGGTGTCTATGCTTGGAAGAGGAAAATCATCTTTAGGACATGCCAAATTGAGGTCTCTAGAGTCTGTGAAAATCATGATGGACTTATCTGCTTTTGAAACTGGCACAATATTTGAAATCCATTGGGCATAATCAATGGCCCTAATAAATCCCACTTTTAGCAATTTTTCCAACTCCACTTTTACAATCAAGGCTATATGCGGATACATCTTTCTTAACTTTTGTTTGATTGGTTTTGCTCCTTCCTTTATGTTCAAATGATGCATGATCAAGTTTGGATCTAATCCCAGCATATCATCATATGACCATGCGAAGTTGACTTGTTTTTCCTTGAAGAATTTGATGAATTCTTTTCTCTCTTCACTAGATAAGGATGTCGCTAGGTGTATGATCTTTAGCTCAGATTATGACCCAATGTTTATCTTTTTTGTAGGCTTGATCAAGATAGGAGATCTCTCTTCATAGTGTTCAGGCAAAGTATCCAAAATCCCTTCCTTAGGCACCTCAATTGGGTTTGCACCTTTGGAAAAATTCTTTATTTCTTTCTCTTTTCAATCTAATGCTACCACCATGTGGTTTTCAACATTAGATTCTTTTCCTCTTTTTTTTTTTCAATTTTAGGGGAATTGAAAGTTTGGATACTTCATTTTATTACTTCCTCCTGATATTCCATGATAGAAGAAGGTTCAACTGCATTGAGGTATTGGGACACCATATTGTCATTCAAAAAGGTTGGGAGGATGGTTGGTTCAATGGAATCCCATTCGATTAATTCTGGGTATATAATAGTTAAGGGATCAATACTTTGGTTTGGTTCGATGGGATTTAGGGATAAGACCCTATTTGATGTTTTGAACATTGTATCATTCAAGTCTATGACATGTGCCTCTTCTAAATGTTCTAAAGAACTAGGGTCAAAGTCTTCCTCACTAGACTCCTCTAAGGTTTCCGTCGGATAAAAGTCTCATGGATTAAAACTAACATTAGATTCCTCCATAATAGGTCTCCATGAAGGTATGTAGGGTTCTTCTACCCATTGATTTATTTCAATTTCTTTAATGGGTACATTATCTAGGACCACTTGGCTTGAGCTTGAAGCTTGATTTTGACTTGATTCTACAATTGATTCCTTCCCTTTGCTAGGAGTGTAAGTATGAATGACATCAATACCTTTATCTTGGCATGATTCATTGGACAAAGTATCCCATTCCCATTCATTTGAATCTTTATCACTATGTGCCTCTAATTGTAATATTTGATCATAGACTTCAGGATAGTTCTTTTGAGTATACCCTTGTTCTAGGTAGCCTAATCATGTCTTCCCTTTGATGTCTCTCCATGTCATTTTGATGGGTTTGATGAGTCCTTCATTCCTTGTGCTCAAAGGTCCTTGTCCTTTGTATCCCGTTTTTTGCATGATTTGAAATCCTTTCCCATATTGATGTGTGGGAATGCTTACATTCTGGATGTGTTTCTCATGTGTGCTTATTTCTTCATCCTTATAAAGTCAATTTAGGATTTCATTATCATCCTCATCCATAGATGAAGAGGTGTTTTCTCTCACAAAGTGATCATTATATTTATGGGGTAGATTGAGTGGTCTTCCATATGATTTAGGAGATAATGGCAAGTCCATCATGGATAGTGAATATTCACCTCCTTTTTGCTTGATTTTACATTGTTCATCAGAATTTCTCATCATTTGATCCATTTTCTGGTAATGAGCCTCCTTGGTGTATACTTGGACATATTTGGTTTGATCTTCTTTTGGCTTTTCAATAATATTTTCCTCACTAACCTTCTCTTTTCCCTTAGCCGATGTAGCTAGGTTAGTGGGTCTTGGGATGTCTTCAACAATAATTTCTTTTTCTATATTTTCCTTTTCCTTCGATGATGGAATGTCCTTAGAACTTTTCCCTTGCTCTATTTGATTAGTTATAGACCCCTCTGCATTATGCGAGACTAGAGAGTCATTGATAGGCTTGATGTTGTTATAATATTGGAATGGGTTTTAGTCCCCACTTACCATTATTTCCTGCCCTAGATAAGGAAACTTTAGACATTGGTGGTAAGTAGAAGTCGCGACCTACATTTCATGGATCCATGACCTCCCTAAAAAAATATTATAGGTCAACTTTAAATCTAACACTTGGCAGATGGTCTCCTTTTGCATAGGACCAACTCTGATGGGAATTATTATGACCCCTTTAGACACTCGTTCTTCATCATCATAAGCTTTGATCATTATTTTTTTATTTGAATCAATAGCCCCCTTGGAAAATCCTAGGGCTTTTACCAAGTTTAGGGTACAAATATTTAAGTCGGCTCCTCCATCAATAAGCACTCTTTTCACTCTATGTTGTTGAATGAGGACCTCTATATGAAAAGGTAAATTTTGTGGATGGTTGAGCAACATGTCATCTTGCTTGGAAAATGATAAGCAATGAGGAGCAATGAGATGTCCCACCATATTTTGAAACTTATCTGCATCTAGGTTTAGAGGTACGTTGGTTTCTACTAGAGCTTTCTCTAGAATTTCCTTGTGAGTAGGTGATAATTTGAGCAATTCTAGGATTGAAATTTGAGTGGGAGTTCTTTTTAATTGATCAAAAAAGTTATATTTCTTCAAAAATAATATGTGTTTTGGTTTGGTAAAACAATTCTTGGAGAATTTTCGGGTAGAGTGATTTTAGAAGCTTGCCCCCTAGTGACAACATTAGATGTTGCTTCCCTTGGTTTCTCCTTTACCATGATAACATTTATGGTATTGTCCTCTTCTCTTAGAGTATTGATTATGTTATCATATTTATGAGCAAATTTTACTTTCTCATTACCTCTTTTATGATTTTGGTTGGCATTAGATGACTCACCCTTTTCATGGTTTAGAAAGGGGTTCTTGAAGGTCGTATGATCCTCATTGTTTTGAGGCCCTTCAATTTTGATAGTTCCATCATCTATTAGGTCTTGCACTAAGTGTTTTAACTTCATGCATTCATTGGTTTTGTGACCCTTATTTCGATGATACTCACAATGGTGAGAATCATTCTACCAATTAGGTTTAATTTGAGGTTCATAAGGTCTCAAATCAGGTAATGTGATAATCTTATTAGCAACCAAGGCTCTTAATGTGTTCTCCAAAGGTTCACCTAGAAAGGTGAATTTTCTCTTTTGATATGTGGAGAATAAGGGTTTGGGATTATTCCCATTAGCATTATTAAAAGGATTATTATTAGAATTGTTGTTGGGATTGTTGGAATTGTTGTTAGAATTATTGGAATTAAAAGGAGCTTTATTCATTTGATTTACATTGTATGAATAATTCACTCCACTTGATAAATTAAAAGGGGTTTCCTTCAAGTTGTGGGCCTCCACAACTCCATCGTTCACAAGATTTTTGTTATTATTCTTTAACCATAGCTTAGGTTTATCATTGTGATCATTGGCCCCTCTATTATTAACATAATTAGATACATAATGGTTATTGTTGGTATTGGTATTGGCTTTATTTTCTTTGAACAATTTTATCTCTCCTCTCTTTACCAATACATCTTCAATCTTGATCCCATTTTTTATAAGTTTTTTAAATGTTAGGGGACATTGAAGTTGGAGTTGATAATTCATCTCCATGTTCAAGTTGTTTGTAAATATTTCCATTTTCTCCTTCTCGGGGATACTTCATGGATACCTTACAAAAATGGTCCTCCACCTTTATAGGAATCCTAAGAAGGATTCACCATCTTTTTGTTTGGTATCACACAATTTGAGCATTGCGATTTCATGCTCGATGTTATAGGAGTAATGGGTTACAAACTTAGAGGCTAATTCCTCAAAGTCTTTATTCCTTGTGGGAGTTTAGAGAACCATTCCATAGAAGGACCTCCCAAACTCCTAGGAAAAAGTCTCATTAGGTACATAGTGTTGTGCATGAACTCAATACTTAGAGCACAAAACTCTCTTAGATGATCTCGTGGGTCTGTTTTACCCATATACTTATCATATTTAGGGAAAATGGTATTGAAAGGAAAAGGTGACATGAATAAGCTTTTGTCAAAGGGGAATGGGCACAAGGCCTCAATAGAAAATGGCTTAGGTTTGGTGGCCTTTTTCATTAAATCTATTTGTTCTTGGAACTTTTTCAATTGTTTGGTCATAACACTCATTGGGTTATCTTCTTCTTGATTCTTCTTAAGTTGATCTATATCATAGTCATGTGGGAGCTTTACCCCCACTTGGGCTAGGTTTAGGAAAAATTTCTCCCTATCCCTATCTATCAATTTATCCATGACTTCAAGAAAATTGGTATCTTGACCCGCTTTATTAGCCCTTTTCTTCAAGGGTTTCTTTAGGTTCTTGGTTTGCGTTGTTGGTATTATCATTGTTTCCTAATTGGTTGTAATCGTGAAACACAGAGTTTCAATCCATTGATTCAAATCTTTCTTCAAATAAATTTGGGAGAATATTCCCTTGATCTTGATTATTGAAAAGACTTTGATATTCAAATTTGGGGACTTCTTTGGCTATACAAGTGTCATCTTCTTGTAAGGATAACTTGAGTTTGTGAGAACGTGTGGAAATCGGCATCCAACAAGGTTTGATTCAAATTTATCCTTGTATTTGGTAATTGTTGATTTATATGAAGAGATTAAAAATGTAAGATGAGCTTTGTAATGGATATCTCTTTCACTTGTTCTATGTATTTTTCAAACACAACAATCATGCATACACTTGTTTCTTTTTACCCTCTAAACAATTGTGTGTGTGAATTTTGTACCTAACTGTGGACACAACACTTTAGTAAAACATTAGAGGTTAGCCAAAAACCAAAATCTACAATGAAATGGAAACTAAACTAACCAGGTGATTTACTACCTTCTAGTAGATGTGAGTATGATACCCTCAGATCAGACCGAGATCAGTGACAATGCAACACCTAAACGAAGGATTTGAATGAAAAAATATGAAAGACTGAATGTAGATTAAGCTATATTTTTGGATTTTCTATGCAATAATACGAAATATGTATGAATCTAAGCTATATGAATGAAATGGAATGTAGATTTAATCTAAGAATGCTATGAATGATATGAAATTATGCAAAAGCTAATGATCAACTATGAAAGATCTCTGAAATCGTCTATCGCAAGTGCTTAATCCTTCAATTGCCAATTTGCTAGAGTAATTGTGCAAATTCGAGTGTTGATAAAAATGAAGAGCTGAGCCTTGATTTTATAGAAATCTAGGGCTTTGAGGATGCAAGAGAAAAGCCATAAATCACTCTTGATAAACTCAGGTTGATTTTTGAGTTATCAGGAAATTAAGAATAATTAACTCACAAAAATCATGCAAAAGCAGAGTTTTACTCAAAATAGAATTTAGATCAAATTTCAACTCATCATCAGATGTTGAGTTTCAATTTTAAAATTGATTGTTAATTTCTAGTTGCCTGCTTTTCTGATTGTGCATGATTTAATTATAAATTAATTAAAAAATAAAGTGATTTATTCTCAACTTAACTGATTTTTGAAATAAAATAATTGATTTATGTGTTAATCAATTATTAAATCAAACTTTATTCAAAAACTATATTATTAAATATTGACAATTGACTTTTATTAATTAAATAGGAATTTAATCAATTAGTCATAAGATTTTTGATTCATTGTCAAAATTAAATAATACAATTTAGGAATAAATATAATTAAATGTAATTAAATAATTAAGTGGCAGTATTAAATCTGATTAATTAAATATTCATAATATTCAATTACTCAAACTTTAGGATAAATAAGATTTATCGCCAAATCATTATTAAATTAAAGATAATTAGAATAAATAGGAATATTGCTAGGAATATTCCTTGATGCAGAATTTAGGATAAAATCAATTAGGATTCAATAATGTGCAGATGTGCCTTTGGTTAGGTCTTTTATGTTGATTTCGATCGAATTATTGATGTAAGAGGTTAATGAACCTATAGCCCATTTTTGGGGTATTACATTTTGCCCCTCTTTGAATCACTGTGCAAAGTGTAGTGGTTCAAAGAATAGTTTGTGCTTTGATATACGTATGAAACTGAAAGATGAATCGATTCCAAGATAGAAACTGATTGAAAGATTTGAAAATGTTAGGTCCTAAATGACCAAAGATAATGTTAACTATAACAACAATGAACCAGTGATTACAAAAAAGTGTCAAAATGCTTGATTCTGAACCTTATGATTGCGAAGAAGTGAGTGACTGATTCCAGACCTGATTTTCCAAAGAGAATCATATTGGTATCACATCTTGAACCCATCAGTTATGAAGAACCAAGGAAATAACACTAATGAACTGATGGTTACAAAAAGATGATACAGTTTACAAGATAGATTTATGATACCAAATTGATATGGATCTCGATGAATCTAATATGCCCCAAGAGATGATAGAGTTTTCCCCAAGTGACGAGGACTTTAGATGAATCAGTAACTAGACATGGTTGTTGTCTTGATCACTGAGGAAAGAATTTAGATTTAGATTTAGATTTACAGACTTGAATGATGTGTAATACCATGCCCCCTTCGAGATTAAAATGGAAATCTGACAAGAAAAGTCAATGTTATAGTTTAGAAGCATGTTAATTGATTTGAGAAGTGGTTATACACGTTCGAGAACACATTCTGCATCGTTTAGAGGTCCAGAAGACCAAGTTTCACTAGGTTAAACCATGAGGTGACCATAGTTGACCAAGTTGAAATTTTGATAGTTTGATGTAAGATAATTAATTAAGTTGAATTATAGATTTCTATGATGATTGAAGGTCGATTATGCAAGTAGTTAATCATCCTGGGTCCAAAATTTTTAAATCATGATTTTGACATAGTAAACGATCTTAGATTTTGATTTTGATCCCGAAAATGGGTTCAGAACGTCAAAATTAGCCAGGGGTGTCATTTTCATGAAAAATAGAGCACTTTTGAAAATTAGGTCAAAAGCTATATAAAGGCCGGAAGGGTCATTTTCAATTCATTTTCACCGTTGACTTTTGAAAACCTTATGGAGCCCTCTGAGTGATAAAATGGCTGAAATGAAGGTACCTATCAGTTCCCATCGATTTGAGCACAGCCGCAGACATTAGAGACCTCGACAGTATGGACATCCAGTAGGTGGACCTCTGTGCCTCTCTGAAAATTCAATTTTTCTTTGTTTATAGCATTTTTATCATATTTTTCATACGTTTTCAATTTTGAATTTTTGCATGCACGGAAACTCATACGACTGTCCTTATGGGCTCGTATGACTTTTCAATTCTAGTTAGGTTTTCATATCACTATCCCCCAAGACTCGTATGAGAGTGACCCAAGAGTCGTACGACATTTCATCGGGTCCCTCATAACTCATACGAGGAGATATAAAGTGTCGTATCATCATTGTTTGTCGTATGGTAACTGGGGAAAACTCGTACGAGTTTCAATGCCAGTCTGCTTTGTCGTTTGAAAAACAATGAGCCCAAAACTTATTTCTAGGTCAAATTTTTTAATTTTCTGATCTTTTAGCCGGATTACTAAGTCATTGATCTACCTTCTGAAATAGTAAACTATGCAATTCCTGTATTTGTAGCCTATTTTTTAACCAAATTACTGATAGTGTTCCTTGTTTATATGCTGTGTAGGTCACATATCCTGATGTCCATGTATGCATCTCACATCCAGCTATGCAGAGACTTTGTGTTTCATTGCCTGATCCTATGAGAGTTCATCTTGCTTCATGCAGATTTGAGTATTTGATTCATTTACCCGAGATTAGGGTAAATCATGGACTATTGACTACTTTGATAGAGAGATTTCATTCTAAGACCCAAACTTTCCACTTGCTGAATGGTGAGATCACTGTTACACCAAAGGATGTATACCGTATACTGCACATTCCCTTCCATTCAGGTCAGCGTCCAGGGTATGTGAGTTTGGGGAACTCTGGTTTACTAGTATTTAGACGTCTTTTCAGAGATGATACATAGTTGACTAGTTTTATTTCCTGGGAGACCTTGGTACAATGCTATGGTCAGACCCATAGATTAGAGTGCATTATTGTTGGGATGATAGGAGGCATCATTATGTCTAACCGTTAGCAAAATAGTCCATTGATGGGCTGAGCCCCGATGGTGGCATGTCTGATGGCGACTCCTTCTAAGTTAGCTTGGGGAAGTGTTTATTAGCCCACATGTTCTCTGAGATGCATGAGGTAGTGTATCAGGAGAGCAAGTCTTTTTCTGTTGGTGCTTTAGTTCTATAGATCTAGGCATGGGAGTATATCCTAGTTTTGAGACCAGTGTGCCAGTCACAACGACAGCCATAGGAGCCCATTATTTATATTTATGTTGGATATGTCACATAGGTTCGCATGGGCCATGTAGAGTACTAGAGATGGTGCCTTGATGACATGACGTTTGTACGATGGAGGCCTTATGTAGATATTGAGCCTTGGCCTACTGCACGAGAGCAGTTCAGTTTCTTCTTCTAGAGCCATGTGTTGATTGGACGATTGTCCTCTATACTTGGGTGATTTATTATTACCAGGGTCTGGTGACAATATGGATGAGTGTAGAATGCACCTTAGGATTATGCCACTTACGCTCAGATAGCCCATGAGCTCAGACTTGGATGGATCATGAGGCTTTCTTATGCCTTGTGTTCATAGGAGTACAGTGGTATTGTTGGCAGGGACTGGTAGTACAGACCACAGGTTGTTGATGCTGGAGTGACAGATGGCTTTATATCATGTTTTGCAGATCACCTGATCTATAGGTTCTCTGATCCCACATAGCTAATACCTTCCATGGAGGAGGCTATGGATGTTACTTGAGCTTCGATGAGATAGGGCCTGAGACCCACACAGGCTCCGATTTTGCACCCCACACCCCCAAGGTCTAGAGTGATGGCTCTGCCCCAGAGACCAGAAGGACAGATGAGGCCCCCTCATCCCACTAGTTCTACAAAAGATAGGCCTACAGGTTCATAGAGATAGACTAGGGGAGAGCACGGTACTTTAGGTAGTGTTGGTACTCCTAAGGAGGCACTTGCAGCAGAGTAGTGCGTAGGTGGTGGTGATCCAGATCCATTACAAGGTGATACTTCTTTTGATTTAGGTGCTAAGGTAAGATGTCATAAGGCGTAGAGAACCAAGACCACAGAGCAGCCTGCTATAGATACTGAGATGCCAGTGGTAGATGCTGATCCTAGTGTTCCACTTACTCCACAGGAGGTCATGAGGAGACTCAGATTATAGGTCAAGGACCTGAAGGTGCGCAGTGCTTGCTGGGAGGAGAGGTTTCTGGAGGCAGATAGATAGCATGTTGAGCTTCATGGTGAGGTTCAGAGATTACAGGCAGAGGTTATTCATTAGACCTCTCGGGTTGCATATTATGTTTCTGCTTACTATACTATTGTCCCAGTCACTCAAAGAGTTCCTTCATACTCTCAGTATATGTTAGCATCAGGGGGAGCTAGGGCACCCAGAGCCGAGGCAGTGCCAGATGCACCGCCACCACCTCCACCAGATGTAGAGGAGCATGCAGACAACTGATCTGTTATGATATATTCTGATATTTTTGCTCTTTTTGTTGTTCATGTATATTGTTCTAACTTCTGATAGCTCACATGAGCTCATTCTTTTGTACACTATGCCATTAGTGCACCCCTGACTAGTTTGAGTTTTATGATATGAGATCGAGATTTTGGTTATGACTTCATTTGTACTTGCCATGTTTTGATTTATGATGATATCATGTGATGCTTATGCTATGAGTGGAGTAGAATATATGTATGGATTTATGCAATACAATGATTTTCATTCATATGTATGGATGTTATGCAAATGTAATTGATTATGGAAAGTGTATGTATGGAAATGTATGTAATGCAATAGATGAAATGAATGATTATTAATATGTAATGTAAATGTAATGATACACATGATATATTTTGCAGGTATTGATGAAGACAAGTACTCAGTCTTATGTCAAAAAGGATGTTTAAACCCAGGATTGTGACTACTTGAGTTTCTGTGAGGAGACCTTTGTATGAGATTCAGCTCTTCATTTTCAGTTTAAGTATGGTTATTAGAAGAATTGTTGAATATTTTCAAGTAATTTGTGAAATCATGCAATCATGCAAAGTGTAAAATGACATGCAACCTAAGACCTAGGACCTAGTCACTGATCATGTCGGTCATTTGTCATCATTGAGTTTTTAGGTAACTAGATAAATCAATACAATGTCCACTAGTTATGAAACCATTGACATATGAATATCGATTTGTATGCTCAAAAGTCAATACAACACCCACTGGCTAGACAACCATGGACATATGAATATTGATTTTGTTTTCAGAATGTCAGATTAGATATAAGCACCAAGGCACAAATGCCAGGATGACCTAAATATCATGTCCATTTTGATATATCAATTTGTATAAGCATCAAAACATAAACGTCATGATGACCTGAATATGCCTTGCATTCAAACACATTAATTAGTTAAGAGATCATTCTAAATCCAATGTGAATTACCCGTAGTGACCCTTTATCCTTCACATCCTTAGGCAAGATTGTGCTTTACAGTAGGAGAAATAACTCACTCAAAAAGACCATAGTTAGATCAAACTTCCTTGAATTTTTTGGGTATCAATGGTTGAGGTACTCATGACCATCGAATACAAGATAGAGGCTCTTACAGATGAACACCATTTCAATCTAGAATTTCCAAAGTTGTTAGATTTTCACATACAAGCAAAAAACAAAGAAAAGATTATGCCCCCAGTCATCACTCTCTAAATCCTATAAAGGACATCATCGAAGAGCTCGAAATGATACAATATGCAAAATCTCAATGCGAATCAATAAGCATACAAGGAGATAAAAGCATGTAAAAGTATAGATTTTTTTCATTTTGTGTTTGATTGTGTTGTTGTAGATGCAAAATCCTTTTTGGAGAGGAGACTAACTGACTAACTCGGCTTGAGCTTCAAAGGACTTTGACTGGTATGACTCATCTAAGATGTACTAGAGGCCATAGGATATGACATTGATTGCCCCCAAGTTTGAAACATTGATAGGATACAGACGCTTTTGCCAATGGTGTACAGACCAACTTTATTGAAAATAGCATATATACAAATTGGGAAATATGTACAAACTAAAGCAAGACTGAAAGCTGGGAAAGACCAAGATTGTGCTGATAGATAGAGCATTTTGAAACAAGTGGCACTTGTTTACCGAGTTTTCACCATCTTGGCAGAGATTCTATTTTTGCTACCAAGGCGCCTGTTTCCAAGTTTTCACCAAGGCACTTTTCCTTTTTCTTCTTTTTTTGTATTTTTCATTTTTTCAAATTTTTTTGTACTTTTGAATATTTTTTTATTTTTTTTGTGAATCATCAAGGCGCCCATTTCTAGGTTTTCACCAAGATGTTCATTTTTTTCAGGAATTTTTTAGATTTTTAAGATTTTTTTAGGACATTTTACCATAGACTGAATGCCTTAGGCATATAATTTCTTCAGATGGAGAACGTTGATTGGTTCTTGGAGCTGTTCTTCAGTCATTGAGAGTTGATAGGCTCCATAGCCAAAAGTAGCAGTGATAACAAAGGGACCCAGCCAGTTGGGTTCAAACTTCCCCTTTTGCTCTCTATGTGATTGATTTTTAGGATTTTCTCTCAAGACTAGATCACCAACCTGAAATTCTATGTGTCTGACTTTCTTGTTGCAGCCTCTAGACATTCTTTTATGATACACTCTGAGATGATCATATGTTTCTTGTATGCGCTCATCTAGTAGTTCAAGTTCTTGCAACCTAGACACTCTGTAGTCTTCATCGGTTACTAGACCATGCATTCTGATTCTTAGTGATGGGATTTCAACCTCAATAGGCAATACCACTTCAGACCCATAAACTAAACCGAAAGGTGTAGCCCCAGTGGGTGTTCTGATACTTGTTCTGTAGGCCCATAGAGCTAGATTGATCATGAGATGCCAGTCTCTTCTTGTTTTATTAACTGTGTGGTGCACAATTTTCAATAGATTCTTGTTAGAAGCTTCTTCTTGTCCATTCCCTTGAGGATAGTAGATGGATGACCAATGTTGTGTGATCTTGAATTTGGCACATAGATCATCTAAGTCTTTATTTTTGAATTGTCCCCCATTATCTATGACTATAGAATGTGGAATACCATACCGGCATATGATGTAGTTCAAGATGAACATAGATATTTTTTTTCCAGTTGCTTGTGTCAAAGGGACTGCTTCTACCCATTTTGTGAAATAATTTGTAGCTGTGATGATATGGGTATGTCCATTAGAAGAATGAGGATGTATGGATCCTATAAGATCAAATGCCCATTGGTGAAAAGGCCATTATGTAGTGAAGGGAATTAGATCTCTCCCTGGAGCATGAATTAAGTTACCATGTACTTGGCACTTTTGACAGTTCTTAGCAAACTTGATAGACTCTTTCTCCATTTTCGGCCAATACTACCCAGTCCTAATAAGTTTTTAGGCTAGTGTTAAACCGTTCGAGTGTGACCCACAAATACCATCATGGACTTCCTTTAATGCATGTTGAGACTCTTCCCATTCTAAACATCTAATTAGTGTATCATCTAGACCTCATTTGTACAGATTGTGACCAATGATAACATATCGGGAGGCATTGCGGATAAGGTATCTCTTTTCATGGTAGTTAAAGGTATCGGGAATGATTTGGTCTTTGAGATAGGAAAATAGGTTTTTATAGCAGGATGAATCATGACCAACAATGGTGCAAATCATGTGGGTTTCAGGGGAATCATATGCAGGATAAGATAGTGCTTCCACCAGGAACTTGTAGCGTAGCTCATGTTCAGGCTATTATAATAAAGTAGATAATGTTGCCATTGCATCGACAACCTTATTCTCTATTCTAGGTATTTGCTCAAAGGTGATAGATATGAAATATTTCTTGAGATCATCTACCATTCTTTTGTATGGAATGATCTTTTCATCCTTCCTTTGATACACATCATTAACTTGATGGATAACAAGTTGGGAGTCTCCATGAATGTGTAGTTCTATTACTCTCCACTCAATTGCTATTTTCATACCATTTAAAAGGGCTTCATATTCAACAATATTGTTTGTACAATGAAATTTGATTCTGAATGCCTTAGGAATGGAGTATCCATGAGGAGTGATAAACAAGATGCTTGCTCTAGATCCATTTTGTGTATAGGATCCATCAAAGAACAATTGCCATTCTCTAGAAGAAAGATTCATGATAGAGGAATTTGGAAATTCCATTTGCATTAGTGTGTCATTGAACAAAGGTGCATCTGCTAATTGATCATCAATAACTTGGCCTTTAATAGCTTTTCTTTCAACATGTTCAATGTCAAATTCACTTAAGAGCATGACCCATTTGGCTAATCTACCCGTGAGGGAAGCTTTGTTTAGTAGGTATTTTAGTGGATCAATCTTAGCTACTAATTGTGTGGTATGAGCCAACATATAATGTCTTAGTTTCTGTGATGCAAAGATCACAGCTAGACAAGCCTTTTCAATCATAGGATAGTTCTTTTCATATGCCACCAATGTTCTACTGATATAATATATAGCCCTTTCTTTCTTGTTCTCATCATGTTGTGCAAGCAATGCCCCTAGTGATGTATCTGTAGCGGAGACATATAAGATCAAAGGCTTCCCTTGAATGGGAGGCATCAAGATAGAAGGATTTGATAGATATTTCTTGATATGATTAAAATTCTTATCACATTCTTCGCTCCATGCAAAGGTCACACCTTTATGTAAAGTTTTTGTAAAAGGCTGTGAGATATCCGCAAGCTGTGATATGAAACGCTTGATAGATTGAACTCTCCCTTGCAATGTTCTCATTTGAATGATGTTCTTTGGGGGTTGCATCTCCATTATAGCCTTTAATTTAGCTAGATCAACTTCAATGCCCTTCTTTAAAACTATGTATCCTAAGAGCTTTCCAGAAGTGACACCAAAAGCACACTTCTTAGGATTCATTTTAAGACTAAATTTTTCCATTATGTCTAGTATCTTGCTCAAATCATTTAGATATTTTGCTCTTATCATAGATTTTTCTAAGGTATCATCAACATAATCCTCCATAGTGCGATGCATCATGTCATGGAAAATAGATGTCATAGCTCTTTGATATGTAGCACCAGCATTCTTAAGCCCAAATGGCATGACATTCCAATAGAAGGTACCCCATGCACATGTAAAGAAAAATTTCTCCTGATCTTCTAGAGTAATTTTTATTTGATTATATCCATAAAAACCATCCATTAAAGAATACATCTCAAGACCTGCAGTCATGTCCACTATCATATCAATGTTAGGTAGTGGAAAATCATCCTTAGGGCATGCTTTGTTCACATCTCTAAAATCTTTGCATACTCTTATTGATTTGTCTAGTTTTGAAATAGGTACAATATTAGAGATCCATTTAGCATAATCAATAACACAGATGAATCTGATTTCAGTAGTTTCTCTAATTCAGCTTTTACCAAGAGTGCAACATGTGGATGCATCTTTCTCAACTTTTGCTTAACAGGTTTGACATTTGGAGCTATAGATAAATGGTGCATTATAAGATTAGGATCCAACCCTAGCATATCTGAATATTTCCATGCAAATTTGATCTTTTTCTCTATTAAGAATGTTGTAAATTTTTGCTTTTCTTCTTCTGATAAAGATTGTGCTACATGGATCAAATGTGGTTCCTCTATTGTTCCCAAGTTGATAGATTGAGTGGGCTCAATTAGAACTAGAGATCTGTCCTGTAAATGACTCAGAAGGACATCAAATATCTCATCCTTAAGTGCCTCAAAGAGGTTTTCACCTTTGGATACTTATTTTATTTTTACTTTTGTAGGTTCTGAGATTGCCACAAAGTGGTTTTCACCCTCAGAACTCCTTTTCTTTTTATTCTTATTCTTATTTTTCTGACTAAGATACTTGATATTCGACTCCATCATGCTAACACTTGGTTCACTGATGGAAGTCCTCATAGGCTCAACTACATTGAGGTAGCAAGCAAGGGCATAGTCATTGGGAAAGGTATAAATACCTTGGTTTATATTCATAGAGGTGTGGTCAAGAAGTTCAGGATTGTGGATAGTCAAAGTGGTGAAAGATTGGGAAATAGTGTTTACGGATATGGATCTATCATCATTGGTCCTAACCCAATGTTTGAGTTCAAAGGTGATATTACAACTTAAGACATTCAATTCATGAATAGGCTCAATGTCATTGTGGAAGTCCACTTTAGCCATCGGTGGATCAGACTTGATAAGTTCATCATTGTGCTCTAGACTTATGTTGGGTTTAGGTGCATATTGGTGAATAACATCAACATGTTTCTTTGTAATAAGATCATCTTCCTCTAGAATGGCTCCCCATTCGTAGTCATTAGATTCTTCATCTATGCCTCTAGGAAATCTAAGAACATGAGTAAAGTCAGGATGAATACCCCAAGAAGAGTTACCCTCATATTCTGATTTGAATTCATACTCATGGGAATATGTCTCAAAATAACTACCACCTTTCTCTTTGTCTATTTGATTGTCTTCGAGATTAGCTAGTTCTTGTGTTGCAACTATCTCTTGCTCTATAGTAGGTTCTTGTGTTTCTACTACATTAATTCTTTTTATTGGATCATCTTCAGTGTCAAGGAGGTCTTTTATTTCTTTAGGAAAATGCTCATAGGGAATGAGATCTTTAGTGGTGTTGGAATCATCACTATTAGATTGTTCAGTTGTTTCTCCCTTTAGTTGATTTGTTGTGGATCACTCAATCTATTCTAAGACATGTGGGGAATTCTTCCTAAGATAGAAAGGTTTCTTCTTATATCCTAGATTTGTTGTATTCTTGTTTGCTCAGCCAGATGGTCAAGAGGTTATAGAAGACCTTTACCCTGTAGTCCTAGAGGTCCTTTTCCATTATATCCCATCTTTGTGATGAATTTATCCCTTGGGCCATATGACTTAGAAGGGATATTCAGTATTTTAGCATCACATTTTTGAACCACTTGAGATTTGGGTTCATCTTTGTATAGCCATGCAAGCACAACTTCATCCTCTTCAAAATCCTATTTAGATACTTGTTCTGCAACAAAATTTCCTTTATATGCTTCAAGAGGTTCTTTAGACTCTAGTTTGGACTGTTTTAGAGTTTGTCCATAAGACTTAGGTGAGATAGGGAGAGATTTCAAAGATAATACTGGCTCTATAGTATATTCTCCCATACCATTTTCTTTGATCTTAACCTCTTTAGCAATGTCTTCCATCTTGGATGTTGAAGCAATGTCTAGCTGCTTAGTGGAAGATTCTCTGTTATTAGGAACAAGTTTATCAACACTCTCTTTCAATGTATTGCAAGTTGTATATAGATCAGATCGAATCGTCACCTCTACTCCTTCATAAGGGAATTTCAAACACTGATGGTATGTAGAAGGAATAGCTTTCATTTCATGTATCCAAGGTCTCCCTAGAAGGATATTGTAATCTAAAGGTAGATCAAGAACTTGACATATAGTATCTCTGATGACAGGACCTACTCTGATAGGTAGGACAATTGTTCCTTTTGAAGATCTTTCTTTCTCATCATATGCTTTGATAGTTATCTTCTTTCTAGGATCAATGGCCATTTCTGAAAATCCTAATTGTGTAATCAAGCTGAAAGAACAAATGTTTAGACTAGCACCCCCATCTATCAACACCTATTTGACATGACAGTTTTGGATTAAGACTTCAATATGCAAGGGCTGGTTATGCAGATGACTCAAGGAGTTATCATCTTCCTCTGAAAAGGAAATATACTGTGGAGATGTAAGATGACCAACCATAGTCTAGAATCTATCTAAATCAAGGTTATCAGGGACATTGGATCCGAGTAGAGCTTTGTCTAGAATGGTTCTATGAGCTGGAGATATCTGGAGCAATGCAAACATGGAGATTTTTACATTTGTGTGTTGGAGTTGTTGGACAATACTGTATGAAGTAGGCCTTGTATCTTTAGGATTTGAAGATTTAGATGTAGCCTTCTATTTAGAAGCAGATGAAAGATTGAAAGGCACCTTAGGGACATTGGATGAATCTGGTATTTGTCCTTGTAGGTGTGCCTGAGCTTGTGATTGAGTAACTGCATTAGTTGATTGATTTTTCTCTATCTTTTCTTACAATTGTGATGACATTGCAACACTCAGATAGACATGGTTCAACCATATTGATGACAACATTGTTTCCAGAGTATGCATAATTGACTTTAGCACCCATATCAGGCTGAGAAGAAGAATCTTCTTTACCATGTTTAGGAAATGGTTCTATGAATTTTGTATGATCATTATTGCTCTTATCTTCTTTCTAGGATCAATGGCCATTTTTGAAAATCCCAATTGTGTAATCAAGCTGAAAGAACAAATGTTTAGACTAGCGCCCCCATCTATCAATACCCATTTGACACGATGGTTTTGGATTAAGACTTCAATATGCAAGGGCTAGTTATGTGAATGACTCAAGGAGTTATCATCTTCCCCTGAAAAGGAAATATACTGTGGAGATGTAAGATGACCAACCATAGTCTAGAATCTATCTAAATTAAGGTTATCAGGGACATTGGATCCGAGTAGAGCTTTGTCTAGAATGGTTCTATGAGTTGGAGATATCCGAAGCAACTCAAACATGGAGATTTTTGCATTTGTGTGTTGGAGTTGTTGGAAAATACTATATGAAGTAGGCCTTGTATCTTTAGGATTTGAAGATTTAGATGTAGCCTTTTGTTTAGAAACAGATGAAAGATTGAAAGGCACCTTAGGGACATTGGATGAATCTTGTATTTGTCCTTGTAGGTGTGCCTGAGCTTGTGATCGAGTAACTGCATTAGCTGACTGATTTTCTCTATCTTTTCTTACAATTGTGATGACATTGCAACACTCAGATAGACATGGTTCAACCATATTGATGACAACATTGTTTCCAGAGTATGCATAATTGACTTAGGCACCCATATTAGGTTGAGAAGAAGAATCTTCTTTACCATGTTTAGGAAATGGTTCTATGAATGTTGTATGATTATTATTGCTCTTATAATTGTCAATCATGATGTCTCCATTATCAATTTTATCTTGTATGATGTGCTTCAAGCAAACGCAGTTATTAGTCTTATGACCTTTATTGCAATGGAATTCATAGAAATTGTTCTCTCTCCACCATTTCGATTTAGGTTCAGGATCAAAGACTTTTATCTCAAGCAAGTAGATGATCTTGTTTGCCAATATATTTTTCATGGCAAATTCCAAGGATTCTCCAAGAGGAGTGAATTTGCGATTAGGATTTGTAGCCCAAGGTTTGTAATCAGATGACTTTTTGTTGGACTCTATTGATTTAGCTTCGAAAGCTTTGATGGCTTGGGTACCAATAGTGAGATTGAAAGTAGGTGCCTTAGATGGGGCACAAATATTATCAACAATGCCATCTATGACAATGCCTTTATTCTAGTTCCATTTTTTGTTCTTGTCCTTAGAACTAGATCCAGATTCATACTTGTGCTTTTGAAGTGTGATGTCTCCTTTTTTCACAAGTACTTTCTCAATTTTGATCACATTATCTACCATCTTATCAAAAGATGTGTGATTTTGTATTTGTAAAGGGTAGTTGATTTCTGGAACAAGATTGTTGATGAAGATTTCCAGCTTCTCAGTTTCTGGAATAGGTCTAACATATAGAGAAAATTTCTTCCTCCATCTCTTGAGAAATGTTAGGAATGGTTCACTTGGATATTGATTTCGATTGTAGATGTTGATCATGGTGACAAGATGTTGAATATTGTAGGAGTATTGTTGATAAAATAGTTTGATTAACTCCTCAAAAGTTTTGATAGTAGGAGGCATTCTAGAGAACCAATGACTGGCTGACCCTCCCAGAGATCCAAGGAAAAGACGCATTAAGTAGGTTGGTTCATGCATAAACTCCATAGATTGAGTACAGAATTCTCTGACATGATCTTGAGGGTTAGAGTTTCCATCATACTTATCATATTTAGGCATCTCCACTCTTTTAGGGAATGGCGGCATGTACAAGTCTTTATCAAATGGAAAAGGGCATAGAGCTTCGATGGAGAACTCCTTAGGTTCCTTTTCTTTTTCAAGTTTGTTAAGTTTGACTTACATGGCATGCATCTATTTCATCATAGCCGTGATAGGAGTTTCTTCCTCATGTGTAATTATAGTTTGGAGGAAGTTTAGCTCCTTGATGAGCTAACTCTAGAAAGTATGCTTCTCTATCTTCTTTCAAGAAATGTTTCATCATTCTTTTGAAGTTATCATCATTTTGATATTGGGCAATTTCAGAAGGTGTAGGTTCTTGATCCATACCGTGTTGAGATTAATGTCCTTGGTACCTATGATGTGTCCCTCCATGAGACATGTTAGGATTTTTAGGGCTCCCTAGATTAGATTGGGGTGGAGATTGTTGATTACCTCTATGAGTTGATGGAGGGGGGATATAACCAGTTTTCAATCGAAAATTGCCAAGACCGTCATCTTCGTAAAGACCAAAATTGTAGAGGTGCTCAAGAGTTGGACCTGTGTGAGTAGAAAAATTTGTGGTGTTAAATGCTTCTCTGGATTTCTTATGTGAGGAACCTCTAGTTTACACCATTAACCTTGGGTGAAGCAAGAAAGCAAGATGAAGACAACTGAAGAATGACTTGATTCAAGAAGACTGAATGATGCAACCTTGTCAAGATTGAAGTGATTAAAGATTAGATCAAACATAAATGAAGGATACTATGCCATAGTAGTGTGGGTAGATGCCCAATAGATGGTGGGCACGAGCTCACAACACTTAGTCATTTTAGCAAGAAGACTGAATTTGAAGATAATTTTGACAAGGTTTTGACAAAAGATGAAAAAGACTCAAATTGATAAATCAGAAGACAAAATCAGACTCAAAGGCTCACTTGAGGAAAATGAATGAATTTGTTCTAGTTTTTGCTCTATTCTTGACATAGTGATTTGTTCAACAGATTCTGGAAATGGGCTATAAATACTAAGTCTCTGACAATTTTGACCACTTTCTAGCAATTTTTCAAAATTTCTCAAATGACTTTCTACAGGATCGTACGATAGTGGGTATGCTCTGAAATGACAATTGACAAAACTCGTACGACAATTGCAAAAGCTCACATGATAGTTGATAGCAGGATTTTGACTTTTTACTTTTGACTGGTAGCAAAACATGTATGACAATATACAAGCTATCATACGACAATACAGGGGTTCTGAAATGACAATTGCCAAAACTTGTATGACTTTCTGACCTTGTGGGATGACTTTTGACTCCACAAAAGAATTTTACTTTAGATTTTGCAAATTTTTGGTTTTCAGTTTCAGATTGTTCACAAATTTTTATGTCCAGGTTTGAAGATTATTCTGGGATCATTCATTTTTGGTAACCAAATAGATAAACAAGCACGCAAAACAACAAGCAAGTGATTCCAAGCATGTCTGAAAATAATGAACAGGGGACAAAGCAACCTTGCACATGAATAATCAAGTGACTAAATGTGCTAATCCCTACCAGTGCTAATTGTGTATGTTCCAAAAAGTTTTTCAATAACGCACATATTCCTCGCAAAATGAAAATTTGGCCTCACTAGGGTTTGTAGTAATGGTCTGACTCTACAAATTTTGTAATCTCAAGAGGGCGAACTCTAATCCAGACACACTAGGGTTTTGACACAGTCTGAGAAATTAATCAATCAGGAGCTGCTAGGGAGATCTGACAGCCCAACAAGAGACCACACCTGTGAATATTTCCTCCACAAGGACATTTATATAGCAGTTGCTGCTACCACGGTGAAAATGGCTATTACCGCTTGAGGTTCCATCCACGTGGTTGACCCAATTAAGGGAATGTCCACTACGGTTAACCCTCTCTAAAGGTGACTCACAAAAGATACCACATGGAGACTGGTTCTAGATTCAAGGATCTGAGTTTCTGATACTACCCAAAAATGGATTAGAGCATAGTCCTCTAGCCTTTTCACTTTTAACCAAAACAAATCAGACAGATTAATCCGACATGCTAAGACCAAGATTATCTCAAAAAGATCTATGATGTCAACTGCTTATGATCTATCAACCTCTCCAAAGAGAGAATGTATCAATCAAAAGTTGAAGACACACGAATCTAGTAGAACGTGAAACTCTCTCAGTAACCTCCCTACCTACAAGGGGATCCTTTGTCAAGAAGAGCTTCACATGCATGAACAAGCAGAAGAAGCCCACTCTCTCGAGATCATCCAAAAATAGTGTTCATACGGCCTATTTACTATGTGTAACTGATATGTAGAAAGCAAATCTATGTTCGTTTTATAGCCCAAAATGAAGTATGTGATAGGAAAGCAAGAAAACTCACACAAGCTTGACACGTGAGAGTTCGTTTTAATCCAAATCGAAATGTTATCAACTGGAGAAGAATACCCGAATTCCTCGCAACGTGCTTAGTAGATTTTTAGCTATTTCAATAATTTAGTTGCACTTTTTCCAATCAGATTCAACGAATATCAATAAAAACTAGAAGATTTCAATTGTTAGGGTTAGCTGTTAGTCCAAATCTAAAAATCAAATTTGAAAAATTGCCAAAAATTTTGAAACAACAATTGAATCCTAGAGTCAAAACTCATACGACATTGGGTTACCTCCCAGATGACAGTATGGAAACTCGTACGACAGTGGGTGTATTCTCTTACGACAATCGAGCTTCCAAATGACAATGTGCAACTTATGCTACGAGCCTCGATAAGATCACTTGTCGTATGATAGTGGGTACCTCTTGGTATGACTTTTTGACAAAAGTCGTACGAAAAATGTATGGACAAAAAATAAAAGATCACAGTTTTAACCAAAAAATGACAAGAAATTGATAGAAATTGAATGGAAACCCATTTCAGGGCCCCACGGTGGGTGCCAGAAATGTGTGTGTGAATTTTGTACTTAGCTGTGGACACAACACTTTAGTAAAACATTAGAGGTTAGCCAAAAACCAAAATCTGCAATGAAATGGAAACTAAACTAACCAGATGATTTATTGCCTTCTAGTAGATGTGAGTATGATACTCTCAGATCAGACCAAGATCAGTGACAATGCAACACCTAAACGAAGGATTTGAATGCAAAAATATGAAAGACTATGAATGCAGATTAAACTATATTTTTGGATTTTCTATGCAATAATATGAAATCTGTATGAATCTAAGCTATATGAATGAAATGGAATGCAGATTTAATCTAAGAATGCTATGAATGATATGAAATCTATGATATGAAATTATGATCAATTATGAAAGACCTCACAAATCGCTTGTCGCAAGTGCTTAATCCTTCAATTGCCAATTCGCTAGAGTAATTGTGCAAATTCGAGTGTTGATAAAAATGAAGAGTTGAGCCTTGATTTTATAGAAATCCAGGGCTTTGAGGATGCAAGAGAAAAGCCATAAATCACTCTTGATAAACTCAGGTTGATTTTTGAGTTATCAGGAAATTAAGAATAATTAACTCACAAAAATCATGCAAAAGCAGAGTTTTACTCAAAATAGAGTTTAGATCAAAGTTCGACTCATCATCAGATGTTGAGTTTCAATTTTAAAATTGATTGTTAATTTCTAGTTGCCTGCTTTTTTGATTGTGCATGATTTAATTATAAATTAATTAAACAATAAAGTGATTTATTCTCAACTTAACTGATTTTTGAAATAAAACAATTGATTTATGGGTTAATCAATTATTAAATCAAACTTTATTCAAAAACTATATTATTAAATATTGACAATTAACTTTAATTAATTCAATAGGAATTTAATCAATTAGTCATAAGATTTTTGATTTATTGTCAAAATTAAATAATACAATTTAGGAATAAATATAATTAAATGTAATTAAATAATTAAGTGGCGGTATTAAATCTAATTAATTAAATATTCAGAATATTCAATTAATCAAACTTTAGGATAAATAAGATTTATCACCAAATAATTATTAAATTAAAGATAAATAAGAATATTACTAGGAATATTCCCTCATGCAAAATTTAGGATAAAATCAATTAGGATTCGATAATGTGCAGATGTGCCTTTGGTTAGGACTTTTGTGTTGATTTTGATCGAATTATTGATGTAAGAGGTTAATGAACCTATAGCCTATTTTTGGGGTATTACAACAATAAGTTTTTGATTTTGAAAGGACGTTATCATGGGTTTTGCACAAAAAGACACTTCAAGCAATCTACCTAGCTCAAGATTGGTTCGTAAACATGGCTCTATAAGGTAGTATTTTCTAAACTAACAAGGTTTTAATCAATATTCCATTCAAAATGGACATTAAACTTTCATCCTCCAAGTATATTAAGAGGCTTCCCACCATCAGTATGTTGGAGTTTTGCGCAATCCCGAAGGACTACTTGAGGAAGTTCAAAAATTTAACACCTTTTTGTCACACACCCCATTAAGGATGCATGTATTTCTTTTTATAGCCAGTTGGATGATCATGAAAAAGGTGATTGTATCCCACTTTGGGCTATCCCTCTCACTGGCCTCATTAAGGCAAATTCTCAGGAGGCGAGCCCAATTATTGATCTAGCATGTTCATTTGAAAGAAAGAAAGTGGAATGAAGAAATAGGTTATGGGAGTTTGATTCACCAAAAAGGTGAAGAGCATATCCCTATCTACTTCTCAATCCCCAAACACAATTAACAATGTTCAATTTCCAACCCACTAACTAGTGAGAATCGAGTATTGCTACTCTTTTCTACAAACAAGGGGTTTATTTGATTATGTGCTTGATTTCCTTAACATTTCCTTTTAATCAAAGAGTTTAACACTTTTGGCATTCTATTTCACTAAAAGAAGTGAAGAGCATAGGCCGAATGTTAAATTTCCTCAAACAAAGATAGGCTATTTTTAATTACTAGATTTTGAAAACAACAAAGCCACAATTTAAATAAAAAAATGACTAAGTTTAGGCTTACCTTTTCCTTGTAGCTAGCAAAGGCTAGGGGAATTTTTAATTGATTTTTG
Organism: Chamaecyparis obtusa; assembly: GCA_027943335.1. NCBI lineage: Eukaryota > Viridiplantae > Streptophyta > Pinopsida > Cupressales > Cupressaceae > Chamaecyparis > Chamaecyparis obtusa. Next base: position 876,433 of record BSBK01002939.1, on the reverse strand, counting down.
CTTTTTATGCTTACCTAGTGGCTATAGCTCCTTTCCAATGTGCTTTTCCTCCAACAAGTTAGTCAACACCAACATCAAAAGTGAAGAAAACAAGATAAAATTGAATCTAAAGCCTTATTTGTCAAATTTAAGAAAAACTTGATTAAGGTGAATAAATCCAATTCAATGAAACAAATTTTGCCTTATATGCTTCTACAACTTTGAGATAATGTTCATGTACCTTTCTTTCTTGCTGAGAATCCTCAAGAACCAGCTTAATGTGAGCAATGTTCTCCTCTTTGATCTTCTTTGTTAAAGCTTTGCCTTCTTGATTGAATTTGCTCTCTGGTTTTTTTACTCTTTTCTGACTTGTCATCCTGTAGACAGTTAGAAAACATTTTCTAACAGTTAGATTTTATTTATTTTCAAATTAAGCAAAAGTGCTATTGAATCTATTGAAAGCGCTCTTTAAATGCTCAAACATGCTAGAGATCGAATTAAAAGTGCTAAATAAAATAGTTAAAAGCACAAAAGCAAAGAGTAAATGCATTGAAATCCTATGTAAAGGCGTCAAAAACACCGCAAAAGCATTGAACAATGAATCAAACGCACTGGCTAGTCAGGGAATAAGCGCTGATAGAAATTTAGACAGAAGCCAGAAAGAATCGAAAGCGTTGTTTCTCTATGCAAAGGTGCAACAATTTGTCATGGACGCGCTGATACAGTGCTCAAAAGCATTGTTAAATTTCTCAAACGCACTGTTTAAAGTCTCAAAAGCATTGTTTCACCTGTAAAATAGAGAACTTAACATGCAAAAATTTGAACAAAATGAAATTTCCAGATTTTTAAGAAAGTGAAGCCTAAAGCCCCACGGTGGGCGCCATTTTGTGTACTAGAATTTGTACCTTCATAGGGTTAATATTGACAATAATTGAATAAAATAATTAAATTAACCACAAAGGAAGAGTTATTTAAACAAATAAAGATAATTAAGCAGTCTATGGATCTCTAACTAGGGATGTTAATCATGAAGCTCTCAACAAGCCTCCATTAATGACAATCCTAGAATGTGGAATCTATGATAAAGCAAGCTAAAATAGTTCAATTCCAAATTGAAATGCTTAATTAACTTCTAAATTTGCCTTCCTAGCTCAAAATCTCAAGAGGTTAGATGCAATTCTCAGATTTGTGTATTAATTACACTAATACATTTGGGGTGAAATTGCGACGGCAATTTGCGACGGCAGGCAAATGTCATGCGGTTTTGGCTTTTTTTTTCAAACATAGCCTGACACCATCGCAATTGCGATGACAATACATTTGGCACTGTCGCAATTGTGACATTTTCGGGATATAAGCGCAAAATTAAAAAGGAACTTTGTCATTTGTGTTTTCAACAGCGGCGTAACCCTCCGCGAAATCACATCAGGATATAAGGGCAAAAAAAACAAGAACGTTGTCATTTGTGTTTTCAATAGCGTCGTAACCCTCCGCGAAATCACATCGGGATATAAGGACAAAAAAAACAAGAACGTTGTCATTTGTGTTTTCAACAGCGCCGTAACCCTCCGTGAAATCACAGCTACAATTTGTGAGTACGTTGGGTTTATTTTTGTTTTATCATTATTATGTGATCTGGTATTCAGCTGTTAGAGAGCTAAAATACCCAGAAATGAGGACATATCTGTGTTGAATTTATTGTTAGCGGCTTTGGTTATTTAGAAGTTTAATTTTATTTCTTCATCTTTCAAGCACAAACATTTTGTGGACCGTAACGTCTTCATTGTTTCGGGTATGCAGTGAAACAGCCCTAACTTGCAATGTTGTCATTTGTGTTTTCAACAGCACCATAACCCTCCGCGAAATCACATCGGGATATAAGGGCAAAAAAAACAAGAACGTTATCATTTGTGTTTTCAACAGCGCCGAGAGAGATTCCCTCCGCGAAATCACAGCTACAATTTCTGAGTACGTTGGGTTTATTTTTCTTTTGTCATTATTATGTAATCTGGTATTCAGCTGTTAGAGAGCTAAAATACCCAGAAATGAGGACATATCTGTGTTGAATTTATTGTTAGCGGCTTTGGTTATTTAGAAGTTTAATTTTATTTATTCATCTTTCAAGGACAAACATTTTGTGGACTGTAATGTCTTCATTGTTTTGGGTATGCAGTGAAACAGCCCTAACTTGCAACGTTGTCATTTGTGTTTTCATTTTATTTGTAGCTATGATTTCGCGGAGGGTTACGGCTTTGGTTATTTAGAAGTTTAATTTTATTTGTTCGTAACCCTCCACGAAATCACATCGGGATATAAGGACAAAAAAAACAAGAACGTTGTCATTTGTGTTTTCAACAGCGTCGTAACCCTCTGCGAAATCACAGCTACAATTTGTGAGTATGTTGGGTTTATTTTTGTTTTATCATTATTATGTAATCTGGTATTCAGCTGTTAGAGAGCTAAAATACCCAGAAATGAGGACATATCTGTGTTGAATTTATTGTTAGCGGCTTTGGTTATTTAGAAGTTTAATTTTATTTGTTCGTCTTTCAAGCACAAATGTTTTGTGGACCATAACGTCTTCATTGTTTCGGGTATGCAATGAAACAGCCCTAACTTGCGACTACCTTCACGGTACTTGTGTACAATATCATAATGGGACCTTTGACAACTGGCCCTCAAATCTATTTGTAGATTATCTTTGAATATAATCTTTCCTACCTCAGGTACGAGCAATCTTCTGGAGCAAGATAAACACCAACACCATATGCCGGACCACCATTCATTAATCTGTTATTGCTAAAACCATGTAGTATAATTGATGATATGCTTGTATTGGATGCTCCATGCCATGCATATTTAACATTTGCATTACCACGAGAATTTCTTGTTATCTCAACCTGTTTGTTGAAAACCTGCAGCCGAGCCTGTCCCAACCTATCTGTATGTGAATTTTGATAAATACCAGTAACATTGGTTGCAAGTCCAATTTTATTTAGGCCAGTAAGGAAACAATTTTTCACAACTACATACTCTGTATCGCAATCCACTAATTTGATCAATTTGTCCCCCAGCTGTTCAAATTCACGAGCCACAAAACTAGAACATTGTTGGGATTCAGAAAGCAAATTGTGATTAATGACACCATCCCTAACCTCATCACGCAATATCTGACCATTCTCCAACTGAGTTGCATCTGTACCTATTCGAACCTTAGCTGATGTTTTATGAAGCAACTGCTTTGCTTGGAAAGTCTTTATAGGTAACTCGGTTACAGGCTGTGGCTTTGTATCCTTAAACAAGTTTGAATCTCTTAAATCTCTATACAATTCATTTGCGCCAGTGGGGCCCTCGGTTGAATATTTCTTGATCAATTCATCTAATTTAGGAACATTCATGGATACCATATCAGCCATAGGCTTCAAATTACTAGGAATACAAACTTGCTCAGTTTTGGAAACCTCCATACTAGCAGCAACTCTATCACAATTCTCAGCATTTGAGGCCTCGGTTGGACTTATTCGAATTTCAATCTCGACCTCAACTTTAGAGGCAACTTCTTCATCGGCATTACCCTCAATGATAACTTTGGGGAAAAAGCATGAACCATTCTCATCAATCCAAGCAATGGACCTTTGACAGCCGGCCCTCAAATCTATTTGTAGCATTCGCAAAAAATCAACAAGATATGGAGAGCCATCTATTGCCAACTCTACAGTGGGCATGCCAGCCAAAAACTCATCTCTAAGTGAATCCAAAACTTGGACAGAAAAATCATTCCATGAGCCATTCCAAAAATACATCACCCTCGTGGGAACTGAACTCTTATGAAAATTCTCATAGTTATGCAATGCTGCCTTGCCCGAACAGCACTTATACAGACAACTACATTTCATGCTTCTGTCTTTCTTGCCACAGTTAATCCTATTCTTCCGTACCCACTTAGATAATCTCCTTCCTGAGGATAGGAAACCATATTTATTTCCTTGTTTTCATTTCATTTGAGCTCTCTCCAAAAAATTTATGCCAAGCTGACACAAATGCTTGTCTTCACCCTTCATTGCAAACAAAACCAATTTATAGCCCAAACCATTTCAACTAGGGTGTAATTATTTACAATGTCACTACAACACCATAATCTACAACCACCCCTAACAAGAGGCTACAATATACACCAAAATTCGATGCCACATTTTACATCGATACGAAGAGAAACAACATATAGAACAGAGAGTTGATCCTAGCATTCAGTCTCATTATTCAAACTCCGATCGAGCCATAAAACAATACTCAAATTGTCAAGAAGTTAAATTAGGCCAAGAAAACCCCAGTTCCACCATGAAACCTCCAAATCTCAGTTTCTGACTCCACTCCAACAGTCCACTTCCTTTGTTAGGTCCATAGGCCTAATGCATGCGGTTTAGGATTGGGTTTCCAAAAAAAGTATGAGGAATGGGTACCTGGGATCAAACACTGAGTTTTAGGTTGTTCTCCTCACCCTAGGTGTATATGCCTATCAATAATGCAAATATAACAGATTGATTTAATTGGAACCAACTTGAATTAGAATGAATAGTCATTACATAGGAGACCCCTTAGTTATATAGCCAAGGTTAGTACAAAGGAGTGAATGAGACAATGACAATAGATAATCAATAGATAACTTATCACCCAACTAAGATGGAATCACATGTCCACCAAAGGTTAATGATCCTCCAATGTGTAATAAAGTATGTGCGACAAAGGTGGAGTCAAGACATAAAGTGGAATGTGATAACATGATAACACCACATAAAGTGAAAAATTTCGAACTACTCCTATGTGATCCCTAAGTAAGCTTGAGTGTAATTAGTACCCACGTGACAATTTACCAAGTTAAAATAAATTTTGGTGGTAGGATTTTTTATTAGTTTTCTTTCTATCTTTTTTTACTAAAAACAAACTTGAAATGTATTTTATCTTTGTTTATTAATATAAAATCATATATTACCAATGGAAAAAATCTTCTATATATTTTTTCACCATGTTCTATAGCCGAATTGAACTGTTTGATGTATAATTTATCTACCTACTCTTTTGTGCTTGCATGACAATTTTGAATTTTTCAATCACATAATTTTTAATTTATTTATAGTTGTTATGCCATTCTTGTAATTTGATGCCCCACCCATTCTTACATTTTTCATTACGCTTCATCTAGATTTTCTTCCTATGGTTTATAGAATACTTAAAAACCAAATTGAGCCAATGATTGTCATTAATGGTTTCAACCTTTTTTAATAGCTTACATTTGGGTTATCACTAATGTTTGTAAAGGAAAAGTGCCTACTGTAGCTAAAAGAATTTCATGAGAAACTATAAATTTGATTATAAGATTTCTTTTTACTATATTTTTTTTTATTCTTTCTAGTTATCTCCAATTGTTCAATTTCTCATATTTTTTTCCCAACACTTGACAACCATAAAGGACAACCAACATGGGTAGTAGACCAATATTATTTTTCTCATTTTTTAATCCCAAAGTTTGGCTCTCCTACACCCATTTTGAAGAAGGTGTGAGGTCGTTTAACCTTAATGCATTCCCTTTATTGTCTTTCTCTTCTAACTGAGCTTACAATGAAAATAATCCTAATACATTTGTATCCTTTCATTATTTCTAGCAAGCTACCTTAAAAAAGAATGGTAATATTTTTATCTTTTCTATTTAATAATACAACCATTATTTTAGTCTTGGTTATATGGACTTGCATTCTAACCTTCTGACAAAAAGTGTTCCAAGGCCTTCAAGTGCTCTCTCAATGCATGGTCTTTTAAAATAAAAAAAAAAGATAAGATCAACAACATATAAAAGAACCTTCACCCCATAGTTTTCCAATTGAATAACTTCCCCATCTATCTTCATTAATCATGCCTCTAACTTATAAATGTATATGATATAGGGGGAATAACTATTTGAATCTAGTGTCACCACCAAAATACTTAGACATATTCTTTCTTGTTATCATTTTAGCTCTAACCTTATCATAAAATACATGCACAACTTCTCTATATAAATCTTAGATGATTGATTATTTTATTCTATTCCATAGTTTATCTCTGGGTACCACGTTGAATGCTTTCTTCAAGTCCACAAAACAATAAGCATCTTATGCACCTTGACTGTCCAAGATTTTTTCAATCAAGTCCCTACAAAATAATGTGATGATCAATGGTAGAGTATCTGGGCCTAAAACCTAGTTGTTATTTTCCCCCCTTTCCCTCATTTTCTACCCACACAAAAACCAAGTTTTAAGGTCCTTCACACACCGCAACCTTCTGATTTTTCACTATATATCATTTTCCTAGTCAAAAACATAGAAGCTTTTGACCTAGGGCTTGCTCCCAAATGGTGTAACCTCAACCTCCTGGTTCAAAGCTTTTGGAATATGAAAAAGGACCTCCCTAACTTTCATTGTACCGAGGAAGAATAATTTCCAACGGTCAAAATTCAAGTTAGGGCCATTTGAATGGCTAAACCCTGAAAACAAGGGTTTCTTAGACCAGCGGACAAGAAAATTGAATAACTCTGATATAAAATGACTCAAAGTTATCAAACCAATTCTAAAAGCATAAAATGGAGATGCTCCAACTTTCAGATAGGTTTTGATCACCCCTTCACATCCGTACACCATACTGTCACTGTGATTTGCACAGAAAGTTGCTCTGAAATAGGTAGTTTTATTGATTTGAAAGCAATTTGAATACAATGAGGATCTCTTCAATTTCCTCAGTCATTTGGAAGCCTAAATAGGCTCTCCCCACCATTGGCTTAACCATTTTTATGGTTGTAGTTTCAGGGTATGTGTACATTATCATGTTGTCTTTACAGTGACTATCCTCATTCAAGTGGCAATTACACAAGGGATAGTCACTGTGAGATGTCCTCATTTGTGACAAGGACAGTCACACATGAGGACATCTCACAGTGACTGTCCCTTGTGTAATTTCCACTTGAATGTATCGTTATTCAACCACATTTATGGGGCCGTTTGGACCACGACACACAGTAGCATCTACAGAGAAGAAGTTTGGTATGCAATGGTCTTGAAACCTCCTGAGAAATTCTTGGTATGCATTTGTGTGGTGCAAAAGCTTCATTGAAAGAGAAAAAGAAGAAAAGAATAGAAATGATTTTTTTTCTTTTTATGTCATATACTGTAACCAGCTACTTATAACTTGCAAAAATTATTATAACCATTTGAAATTGAAACTTGGTTTAATGTGAAACTGAGAACTGCTTTATTAGAGCTTTATGTGATTTAGATTCAGACATCAAGAACATTGTTTGCCTAATATTGTGATTAATGCTTATTTATTAATATCTCATACTAATAGACAATTGATAATTGTAGGGAAAACGTCATTGGGGGTCTTTGAGGATCCACCAGAAGCCAAGGAGAAAATGTATTCAAATGCTAAAGATGGTGTAACAGTCCTTACAGCTGTTGAACCTTGCTGTGTAGATCATCTCCGATTCTCCAAGTTCAACAGTACTGTGGTATTCCTTTGGATACTTCTAATGGAAAATTTCAGACATCAAGTTCTTTTTTTATGAAACTACTACACTTGTAATCTGTAGTTTTAAACTTTTAGTTTATAAATGTTCATCAGCTTTAGTTCGTATGCTGCCATTTCAAGTATGATTAATGAAGTTACCTTTATCACAGGATGAAAGTGAGCAGTCAGCATACTGGTACGGAGCTGGCAGCATTGATACGGTGACTAGGGCATCGTTTAATGGTGGTATTGTGTTTTCCCGTGTTTAGGGCATCGGCCTTTTGAAGCATTGCCTTCATCTTTCTTAAGTCTGAGTTTTAAGTTTGTTTATTTCCATCCTAACTTGCTTTTCCCTCTTCGGTTTTGCAGTACTGTGAAGGTAGTCGCAAGTTAGGGCTGTTTCATTGCATGCCCAAAACAATGAAGACGTTACGGTCCACAAAACATTTGTGCTTGAAAGATGAACAAATAAAATTAAACTTCTAAATAACCAAAGCCGCTGTTGAAAATACAAATGACATGGTTCTTGTTTTTTTTGCCCTTATATCCTGATGTGATTTCGCGGAGGGTTACGACGCTGTTGAAAACACAAATCCCTTGTGTAATTGCCACTTGAAGGAGGATAGTCACTGTAAAGACAACATGATAATGTACACTTATAGTGAGTGTACATTATCATGCTGTCTTTAGAGTGACTATCCTCATTTGTTGAAGAAGAAAAGCATTAATGTGGCTGAATACCAATACATTCAAGTGGCAATCACACAAGGGACAGTCACTGTGAGATGTCCTCATTTGTGACTGTCCTTACAGTGAGTGTACATTATCATGTTGTCTTTAGAGTGACTGTCCTCATTTGTTGAAGAAGAAAAGCATTAATGTGGTTGAATAGCAATACGTTCAAGTGGCAATTACACAAGGGACAATCACTGTGAGATGTCCTCATGTGTGACTGTCCTTGTCACAAATGAGGACATCTCACAATGACTGTCCCTTCTGTAATTGCCACTTGAATGAGGACAGTCACTGTAAAGACAACATGATAATGTACACATACAATGAGTGTACATTATCATGTTGTCTTTACAGTGGCTGCCCTCATGTTGTATATTCTTCTCTGTAGATGCTACTATGTGCTAGGGAACTTCTTAGAACTGTTGGTATATTCTTACAACTTGTTACACCTGGGATATTCTTCTCTGTAGATGCTACTGTGTGCTGTGGTCCAAACAGGCCCATAAATGTGGTTGAATAGAAATACATTCAAGTGGCAATTACACAAGGGACAGTCACTGTGATATGTCCTCATGTGTGACTATCCTTGTCACAAATGAGGACATCTCACAGTGACTGTCCCTTGTGTAATTGCCACTTGAAGGAAAAAAACATTAATGTGGTTCAATAGCAATGTATTCAAGCGGCAATTACACAAGGGATAATCACTCTAAGATTTCCTCATTTGTGACTATCCTTACAATGAGTGTACATTATCATGTTGTCTTTACAGTGACTGTCCTCATTTGTTGAAGGAAAAAAGCATTAATGTGGTTCAATAGTGATGCAGAGTAGTCAGCAAGAAACTTGGATCTATGTCCCAACCCACTTCAAGACACCAAAATGACTCAACCAATCAATTAGGCTCTGATTTCTATAGGTTAATGTTTAAACTTTGCAAAGTAATGAATTTGAAGGTTTCAAGGATCACACAACAACTTATGGACTCAATCCCATTCAATAACAAATTTCCTTTTAGGGACAAGTTCCCTGATTTTCTATCAAAAGAGACTTTTAAGGTTCTAGATCTTACTTCCTGCAGCAAAACTTAGAAACCCCTTAGATATCATCTAAATAACAAGAATCATGCATTGGTTGTGATCTAAACAACCCAAGACATCAAAATAACAAACTGACCTAGTGACCCTAGTAGGTCTCCCAAACCTGCTCTGCAGCCATAACTCTGCAACTTGCCAAAGGACTCTAAGAAGTTATATGTTTTTTGAGTACCCTTTTGGGATTTCTAACAGACCACCAACTCCCAGACCCTGACTCCACTCCAGCATATCAATGTCTTCATTGAGTCCACAGACCTAATGCATGCTTTTAGGTGTGGGTTCCAAAACAAAGCATTGAAAATGGGTGTATGAAACCAAGATCAGAGTTTTGGAGTGTTCTCCTGATCCAGATAAACAAGAATGCACAAGTTTTCAAGTCCTCAATACGATGCAAGCTTCTGATTTTAATCTGATTACCATCTTCCCAGCCAAAAACATGGTAGTTTTTGATCTAGGGCTCGCTCTCAACAAATGCAGATGCAACCCCCTACCAGGCAAAGCAACAATCTGGGTATGATAAGGTGAAATTTTGTAGTCCTTTTGGGTATGATAACAGTTCCAGTTTCCAATAAGATGGTTCATTTTTATAATCTAGCTTCAATTTCTCTTGTGAAAATCTTTTTTTCATTTTATGGGTGGTAAAATATAATTATTATGCTAGAGGTGTGTACTTATGGATGATAATGAAACAAAATGATAAGATTTAAGACTCTTGTTTTTTTTTTTAAATAGCAATTTAAGTTTCCTTCTATTATAAATTACTATTTTTCTATTTTTTAATGTATCTTTCCAGATCTTTTATATCAATTTTATTTATGAAATATAAATATATTAATAACGTTTTAGTGTTTTTAGGATTAGTTTATATCAATTCTATATATCATCATTCGTCATTCAATTGTCAGTATTATTAATTTAGACTGTGCAATTGTAGAACTACTCAAATATGGGTTGGATGGATACTCAAGCAGGGGAACCCTCCTCAAATATCTCAAGCAGTGAACTTGGAAAAATGTGTCCTGAAGGAACCCTTTCCATCAGAGAGATAAAAGTACAAACAAGTAAAAGAAGCAGGCTCTGCAAATATGTTTTTGAGAAGAAAAATGATAGATTATTCGAGTATGGTTCATGAGGTATATCTAAAAAGACATTTTTTTTCTTATTATAATAAAAGAGGAAGTTGTGAATGTCAAAGTTGAGTGAAACAAAAATTATTTTCATCAAATTTTGTTAGGCTTGCTTTTGGGAATAGTTTCTTACAATATTGCTATTAAGATTTTTATTGTGTAGTTTTTAGATTAGGTTTATAAAATTATATTTCATGAGTAGTGATTCATATTAATCAATTAACGATACTTTTGGAAGGTATTTTCAATGTGTCAAATTTTGATATTTTTACAAGAATTAGATTGTGTAATTTTTTTAATTAAAGTCATTGACTCATATTTCATAAATAATAGTTCTCATGAATCCATCTCTTATAAGATTGAATAGTCTATTTAGGAAGTATTTCTGATAGTATGTCAAATTATGATATTACTATTACCATTAGATTGCCTGTCAACCTCGTTGACCCATATTCTTCTCTGTAGATGCTACTATGTGCTAGGGAACTTCTTAGAACTGTTGGTATATTCTTACAACCAGGTTACACCTAGGATATTCTTCTTTGTAGATGCTACTATGTGCCATGGTCCAAACGGGCCCATAAATGTGGTTGAATAGCAATACATTCAAGTGGCAATTACACAAGGGACAGTCTGATGCAGAGTGGTCAGCAAAGAAACATGGATCATTACCCAACCCACTTCAAGACACCAAAAATGAATCAATCCAAACAATCAGACTCTGATTCTTATAGGTGAATGTTTGAACTCTGCAAGGTAATGAATTTAAAGGTTTCAAAGATCACACAACAACTTATGTACTCAAACCCAATCAAGTTCAGTTTTCTCTTTAGGGACAAGTGCTCTAAATTTGATCAAATGGTGTTCTTAAGGTTCCAGACCTTACCCCCTTCAAAAAAACTTAGTAACCACTTATATATCACTTAAATAACCAGAAACATGTATTAGTTTTGGTCCTAACAGCCCAAGGCATCAGAATAGCAAAATGACCTAGTGGCTCTAGTAGGTCTATGAAACCTGCTCTGCCCCATTAACTCTGCAGATTGCCAAAAGACTAAATGACATTATGTGATTTCTAGACACCCTTTTTGATGTTATTTCAGACCTCCAAACCTCAGACCCCAACTCCACTCCTACACTCCTCTTCTCTTGTCAAGTCCGCAGACCTAATGCATGCAATCAGGCTTGGGTCTCAAGACAAGTGTTGAAGAATGGGCTCCTGGAATTAGAATCAGAGTTTTAGATTTTTGTTCATACCTTAGACATTCACAAAAACCAAGATTAGGGGTCCTTCACACACTTCTAGACTCTGATCCTTCATTTCTCATCAAATCCTAGTCAAAAACAATAGAGTCTTTGAACTAGGGCTCGCCTTCACCATGCACAGACTTAACATCCTATTCTAAAGCCTTTGGAATATGAAAATATACATGTCTAACCTTCATCTTGCTGAGAATAAAGAATTTTCAATGGTTAAAACTCAGGTTATGGCCATAAGAGCAGTCAATACCCTGAAAACAAGGGTTTGCAGACAAGGTTCAGAGAAAATACAATAACTTTGATTTAAAACAAGTTAAATCCTCCAAACCAACTCTCAGAGTATCTAATATCTCTAATACATTTTCCAAGCCAGTTTGATCATACAACCATCATCCGTACATCCATACAGAGTTAGTTTTTGCACAGGAAATGCTCTAAAACAGGGTTATTTATTAAATTTTGAAAACAAAATGGTTCTCCAAGTCTCCTCTACCATTCCTTCGACCATTGGAAGCCTAAAAAGGCTCTGTGGATAGTTTCTTAACCATCTAGATGGTTATGTCCATTCAATACAACAAATAACAACTTTTGAAGCAACTTTTAAAAGTTGCATTACATATTGTTAACAATTTTGCAAACATTCTTGCCGAGAAAGGCTAAAATGTGTTTTGAATAGTTTTAGACCTTTATTAATCTTCCAAAACTCCTAAAACACCTAACAGACACCTAGCAATCAAATTACATCCAAAGACTAATTGATACCCAAGGCTTATAACAATACCAAGGGGTCATAGTCCAAACATGTGGATGGGTTACAAGGAGATGTTAATCAATCCTTTAACCATTATTACAAACAAGAAAACTTAAATACTAAACCATTGAAAACATCTTAAAACATTTAGTCTATCAATCCTTCAACACAAGGCTCCATGGTGATATGATGTAACCTTAGGAAAGTAGGTGCTTGTTTCAATAGGATGGGATGACTTCTTGGCTTCATGGTGTCTTTCTTCAATCACATGGTTTTTGGTTTGCATGAGGGATGCCCCTGCATCATAGTCACTGTGAGATGTCCTCATGTGTGACTGTCCTTGTCACAAATGAGGACATCTCACAGTGACTGTCCCTTGTGTAATTGCCACTTGAATGAGGACAGTCACTGTAAAGACAACATGATAATGTACACATACAATGAGTGTACATTATCATGTTGTCTTTACAGTGGCTGCCCTCATGTTGTATATTCTTCTTTGTAGATGCTACTATGTGCTAGGGAACTTCTTAGAACTGTTGGTATATTCTTACAACTTGTTACACCTGGGATATTCTTCTCTGTAGATGCTACTGTGTGCCGTGGTCCAAACGGGCCCATAAATGTGGTTGAATAGCAATACATTCAAGTGGAAATTACACAAGGGACAGTCACTATGAGATGTCCTCATGTGTGACTGTCCTTGTCACAAATGAGGACATCTCATAGTGACTGTCCCTTGTGTAATTGCCACTTGAATGAGGACAGTCACTGTGAAGACAACATGATAATGTACACAAGTACCGTGAAGGTAGTCGCAAGTTAGGGCTGTTTCATTGCATACCCGAAACAATGAAGACGTTACGGTCCACAAAACGTTTGTGCTTGAAAGATGAACAAATAAAATTAAACTTCTAAATAACCAAAGCCGCTAACAATAAATTCAACACATATATGTCCTCATTTCTGGGTATTTTAGCTCTGTAACAGCTGAATACCAGATTACATAATAATGAAAAAAGAAAAATAAACCCAACGTACTCAGAAATTGTAGCTCTAATTTCGCGGAGGGAATCTCTCTCGGTGCTGTTGAAAATACAAATGACAACGCTTCTCTACATTATCATGTTGTCTTTACAGTGACTGTCCCTTGTGTAATTGCCACTTGAAGGAGGACAGTCACTGTAAAGACAACATGATAATGTACACTTACAGCCCGTGTACATTATCATGTTGTCTTTAGAGTGACTATCCTCATTTGTTGAAGAAGAAAAGCATTAATGTGGCTGAATAGCAATACATTCAAGTGGCAATTACACAAGGGACAGTCACTGTGAGATGTCCTCATTTGTGACTGTCCTTACAGTGAGTGTACATTATCATGTTGTCTTTATAGTGACTGTCCTCATTTGTTGAAGGAAAAAAGCATTAATGTGGTTCATTAGCAATGTATTCAAGCGACAATTACACAAGGGATAGTCACTCTGAGATTTCCTCATTTGTGACTATCCTTACAGTGAGTGTACATTATCATGTTGTCTTTATAGTGACTGTCCTCATTTGTTGAAGGAAAAAAGCATTAATGTGGTTCAATAGCAATGTATTCAAGCGGCAATTACACAAGGGATAATCACTCTGAGATTTCCTCATTTGTGACTATCCTTACAGTGAGTGTACATTATCATGTTGTCTTTACAGTGACTGTCCTCATTTGTTGAAGGAAAAAAGCATTAATGTGGTTCAATAGCAATGCATTCAAGTGGCAATTACACAAGGGACAATACATGCCCATTAAAGTCGGTGTTTTGTTATCCAGCATGACAATGGAGATAGCATACTCTATGTCAATTTTACTGATCAAATTTCCCTCCGCCAGGCAAAGCAACAATCTGGGTATGATAAGGTAAAGTTTTTGCAACAATTTCTTGCTGCTGCTAAGGTTACCATTGTTTATGGTTTTTGTTATATAGTTCTATCTATATTGCTATATGGCCTTTTGTTTAGGATTAAGTAGACGAGGGAAAATATTTCTTTTGTGGATTGTAAAAAAAACATTGAATTATTTCAGAGAACAGATCTAAATCTATAAGATGCTACGATGGAGCACATGACCATGTACTTGTGAATATTAGGATCCATGTTAATCAAATGACTGCTTTATGTAAATTACTTTTGAGTAAGTAAAAGGCAATACAATTTTTTGAAGTGTGCAAGGATTTTTATGATATACAGGTGTATGAAGAAATGAATCTGTGTTGTTTTGTATCAATATCAAACATCTCTGATATATTTTCATGTTTTTATAATCTATTTTGCAGATGGAAAGTTGAAATGCCAGCTATCCTAGAGCAGTCAATAAGAATATTGTCTGATGCTAGTCTTGGTATGGCCATGTTCAGTCTGGGTATGTTTTGAATTCTTCTCTATCTCTCTGATTGAGGAGTACTCGATATATGCATGTGCTTTTTTCTTCTTTGATGGTTGTGAAGCTCTGTTTGTTCTAAATACCACCGTATTGCAATTGTATTAGTTTCATTATTTTCTCTAAAGTCACTGTATTTTTTCTTATTATAATAAAAGAGGAAGTTGTGAATGTCAAAGTTGAGTGAAACAAAAATTATTTTCATCAAATTTTGTTACTGTCACAAGGGACAGTAACAAAGCCCTAGCTTTTCCTCTGATATAGCCTTCTCCCATACCTCATCCTGAGATTCTTTGTCTTCTGTGTCATCTGATCCTCCTATACAAGTTGCAAATGAAATTTATCGTTCATGTATAAACTGAGATAATATAATGCACTCGATATTTGAATCGTCGTACGTACATGTATAGAATGACAGAATATAATGCATTCAATATTTGTATTATCGTTCATGTATAGATTGAGACAACATGATAATGTACACTCACTGTAAAGACAACATGATAATGTACACTCACTGTAAGGACAGTCACAAATGAGGACATCTCACAGTGACTGTCCCTTGTGTGATTGCCACTTGAATGTATTGGTATTCAGCCACATTAATGCTTTTCTTCTTCAACAAATGAGGATAGTCACTGTAAAGACAACATGATAATGTACACTCACTGTAAAGACAACATGATAATGTACACTCATTGTAAGGACAGTCACAAATGAGGACATCTCACAGTGACTGTCCCTTGTGTGATTGCCACTTGAATGTATTGCTATTCAGCCACATTAATGCTTTTCTTCTTCAACAAATGAGGATAGTCACTGTAAAGACAACATGATAATGTACACTTACAGAACATGATAATGTACACTTACTGTAAGTGTACATTATCATGTTGTCTTTACAGTGACTATCCTCATTTGTTGAAGAAGAAAAGCATTAATGTGGCTGAATAGCAATACATTCAAGTGGCAATCACACAAGGGACAGTCACTGTGAGATGTCCTCATTTGTGACTGTCCTTACAGTGAGTGTACATTATCATGTTGTCTTTACAGTGACTGTCCTCATTTGTTGAAAGAAATAAGCATTAATGTGGTTCATTATCAATGTATTAAATTATTATTTTTTTAAAATTTACCAAGGGCCGTCGCAATTGCAATGGGTGCCCGTCGCAATTGCTTGGGAGCCCGCCGCAATTGCAATGGCCCTCTGAAGCAATGCGACGGCCACGCCCGTCGCAATTGCTTTGGAGGGACGTCGCAATGCGGTGGAGGCCCAGAATGGATAAGGGCCGTATGGGCGACGGCCACGCCCGTCGCAATTGCTTCGGACGGCCGTCGCAATTGCGACGCCCTGGAGCCGCAATGCGACGGAGGCCCAGAATGAGTGAAGGGGCGATATTGCGATGGATATGTGTCGCAATTGCGACGGATACCCATAGACGTGGCAATTTGCGACTAAAAAACTACGACGTCAATGGGTGTCGCTATTGTGACACATAGCCATCGCATTTGCGACACATAGCCGTCGCAAATTGCCCCCAAATGTACTAGTGTTATGAATGAATTATCCCTTGCTTTTATAGGATTTGGTAAGGGTATGAGGTGTAGTTGGATTTGATCAAGGTTGAGTTGGGGTTAAGTCCTTGGTTCCACCCTTTGGAGACAATTTAAATGGATTGTCCTCAAAGCTTGGGACAAGAAGACCAGATGAGTGGACAAGATGTTCTTGCAAATTGAGTGATTGAGATTCATTTTGGCTTGATCCATGTGAGCTCTTTCCTTAAATCCTATTGGTTGAGGCTTTTTCCTCCCATGTGGTGTTGAGAGAAAATAGGACTTAATTAATTGAATTTAATTAAATTATTTAGCCATGTGTACCCCTTGAGTGGGTTGATTTGATTTAATTTGAACTATACAATTAATTGGATTAATTGCACATTGATTTAATTTATCATGATTTGATAGGTTTTAATTGATCTTTTGGTTTTTTTATTTTTAATTAAATTGAATTAAAGCTCGATTTTAATTTTGACAGACTAAATGCTTGTTTCAATTCAATTTCCTTGATTTTGGCCTTGATTTGCCTTGATTAATCACATGAATGATCTTGTCCACTTTTAGGTGATTAAAACATCCTTGCATTTTCCTTCAGCTTTCTAAAACTTTCCTAGTACATCCAATATATCTAAGCCTACTATTGGGTCTTCTAATCCTACCATTAGTAGCTTAGTTCAAATTGTCACTGCTTTACAACAACAAGTAGCTCAATTCACTCAATCCAAGTACAACATCCCTACATGTGATATTTCCAATACCCTTTCCTTAGATATCCTTTGTGCTATTATCCCACAACATATGGAGATACCTCATCTTGAGACTTATAATGGTAAGGGTGATCCAGTGATTCATGTTAGGACTTTCCAAACTATATGTAGTGATTTTGCTCATGAATTTAGGCTCATGGCTAAGTTATCCACACGTAATTTTAGGGATAAAGCTTTGCAATGGTATTTATCTTTACCTCCTTACTCTATTAATTCCTTTCAAATGATTTCTAATGCCTTAATTCAACAATTTCAAAATAATATTGGTCCTCAAATTTCTTTGACTGATTTAATGCATTATAAGCAAAATATTAAGGAAAAAATTAGTCACTTTATTGGTAGATTTAAACATTTGTATGCTCAAATTTTTTTATCATGTGCCTAATCATGTTATTCAATGTATTTTTATTTCTAATTTGCAAAAGGACATTAGAGATAAGATTCTCCTTACTGAGTATATTTCATTTTCACATCTTTGCACACTGCTTCGCCACTATCAGTTACAAGTGAGCCAACTTGAGAGATCTACTCCAATGGCTCTTGTTACTATGGATAAGAGTGATTCCATCATTAATCAAAATAAGTTCTCTAAGCCTAACAACTACATAAAGATTCACAAGTTAACAAATATAGTTGATGATCAAGGGGTTGCTACATCCAAAGGTACATCTATTTTTTCCTCTATGTATCATCCTAATCGTAAGTATAGTGCTTTATCAGAACCTTTACATGTGGTGATGACAAATTCAATCAATTCTAACATTCTCAAACTTCCTACTATCTATCCTATTAACACTAGCAGATCAATGCCTAAGTCATTTGATCAAAATGATTTTTTTCAATACCATCGTCAACCTGGTCATTATACTCAAAGATGTTATTCTTTGAAGAATGATATTCAAGACCTTATTGATTCCAATTCTATATCTATTGATGTTGAGGTTAATAGTACAAATAATTCCATAGCACCTCCTAACCATAATTTGCAAATTTACACCAACCCTTTGCCTTCACATTCAATAAATGTTATTAATCAACCTTCTTCTCCGGTTACCAACATTAGTTATTATGATAAGGTAGAAGAATCTTATCATGTGGTTAATCATGTTGAGTCTCAATCTTAACCTTCACCTAAACCTTCATCTCGTATAACCTTTGATGACTCTAATATGTTTAAATCACCTAATAGTCCTCTTTACATTATTGCTAGGGTTTCTCACATCCCTTCTCATGGTATTTTGATTGATCCCTCTTCCATCGTGAATGTTATCACTGAAGAACATATTTTTAGTAAATGATTGCATAAGGATATCTATGATACATCTAGTGTTTTGATTCAAACTTATAATGGTTTCCTTTATCGCCCTCAAGGTTCTATAAATCTTCTTGTGACTATTGTTGGTAAGGTTGTTTACACTACCTTTGTTTTCATTCCTACTTCGGATCAATTTCAGGTTAAGCTTGGCATTTCATGGATTTTATCCATGCAAGCTATAGCCTATCCTATTCATAAGTGCATAAAGTTTCCCCATAATGGAGAATTTACCACCATTAATCATTCCCTTTACAAAACTTCACATCCTCGAGATTGTGCTGATATAGATTTCTTTTGGCCATCTCTTCCTCAAAAAATTGCCTAACCATCCTGATCATATCTTTCGATCCTATCAATGTTATAAGGTAGAAAAGAGTCTTGAGCTTAGCCTTCCTAAGGATGATACTCCTATAATTATCTTACCCACCCCACCTATTCCTCTACTTGTTATTCCTCAATCTGTAGACATTCCCTCCCTGAAACCTATGATTGTGCAACCTAATCCTTCAAGTTTATCTCGTAAAACCATTCATAACCAACATGCTCATCAACATTGCAACAACTGTCAAGATAAGGCTAAGGCTCGTACCCTTTCTTCTCACACTGCATATTCCTCTCAACATTATCCTTCCTTTGATCAACCCATGCGTGAGCCTTTAAAGGAAGTTAACCAAAATAATAATATAAAAAAGGATAAACATGATGATTCCATTCATTTTTTAGATTCTATTAATCTTGTTATGGAAGATACTCTTGATGATGATTCTAATACACATGTTAGTGATGATGAATATGAGAATATTGATATGGATTATGATTTTCCTAACATGCTTTCTACGCAGCTTACAATCACTCCTAGTGAAGAGCGCAATGACTCCCACCAAAGTCCTTTATTGGATTTGGTGGTGGTTCCTACTATGTTGGATGTTGTTCCTCTTGTGAGTTTCTCACCCTTCCCTAATATTTTAGACTGAGATAGGGGGACATGCAACACACTTGATGTGGACTTCTCTAGCTTGATAGTCTTTATGTATTTGTGTTGTGTTTCTCTCATGTTGTGATTTTTGTTATATATTTTGTCTAGATTGCTTTAGATGATTCTTGACTGGTCCATTGGAACAAGATGATAAAGTAGACAAATATGTTGTGCATTTATTCTATTTGTATCTCTCTCCTTCTATTGTGTTGTTACATGTTGTGTTGTATATGTTCTATTCTTCATCAATGTGCCCTTTTATAGTCTACTTGGATGCTTGTGACATAGTAGCACCAATTATTTTTGGTCTTTGTGTTACTAGCCCAAAAAGAATCTTCTTCATATATCCTACATGTTTTTCCTCCATTGTGTTGTAGTTATACTTCCTTTGGTGAATGATGACATTTCATACTTGATATAATATTAAATATTATCATATGATCATACTGACCCCAAAGTTAGTGGGTCCCTTCTTATTCTCTCTTTTGTTATGTGTTCATTACCCTTGGAATGTTCTCTCC
Organism: Chamaecyparis obtusa; assembly: GCA_027943335.1. NCBI lineage: Eukaryota > Viridiplantae > Streptophyta > Pinopsida > Cupressales > Cupressaceae > Chamaecyparis > Chamaecyparis obtusa. The sequence continues at coordinate 856,387 of BSBK01002939.1, read as the reverse complement.
TAGGGGCATTTCACAATGGAAACATTCTTCATGGATGCATGTATCCTTTGGTTAAAGCAATTTCTCTTGTTCAAGCATTTGAAATTGCTTTAACATGGGGGAATACACTCCACTCACTTTTTGCACACACACACATTGGTAGTTTTGTCTCCTCTATCGAACTATTGACAGTTCATGGGGGCTTTTTGCTCTTTTGGATCTATAACAATCTGGGAGACCTGGCCCTTGTTTTTTATCCTTCTTGGGACTATTGATAGTCTTGGAAGCCTAATCACCTTTTGATAACTTAAGGACACACACATCCTTATGCCTGAGTCATCTTTAGATTCTTCTTTTTGGTACATTGAGTTCCCTTGAAGTAAAATCCTTTTATGAGTTGACTAGCATGCCACACACACTTGCTAGACCATTCAATGTCATCATCCCCCCCCCCCCCCCCCCTATTTTCTTGTTATTTTGTTTTGTGTAGTTCACAATAAGGAACACAAAACTTATTGAGAAAGTTGGCTACACTTTTCTTATTAGTGACTTCTCTCTTATTTCTTGGATTTGGATGCAATGAAGACTTATGTCTCTTAGGGGCTTGATGATTTCTTTGTCTCCTTAGCCATGCTAAGATCAACTCTTTCTTTTTTATCTACTTTACCATGAGTTTGAGGCAACTCATACTCTTGCTAAAGTGGGGGCTAAATGTACCATCTTAAAATGGATGCACTACTCATTTAAGACCTTTTATCTCCTACCCTTTATCAAATTTTTGGACCATGGATGAATTCATTCTCAGTTCCCTTTTTCTCTCGTTCAGCTCTATTTTTCCTATTTTCATCTATGTAGTCTCCAAGACCTCAAGGCTAGCTCCCTGTGGGCCAACCGTAGAATAGATTGACCTATTATGGAATAGATCAACCAAGTCAACTTGTTCCTCAAGAATAGGTTGACCAGATTGACCTTTTCCCTAGGGGTTGTGAGCCTCAGGCCCAATGTTGTCTCAAGGATTCAATTTTCAAAATTTGGTGACCTCGTCGACCTACTTTTTTTCCCCTGCCTATAAACTAGTATAAAAGGAAGCCTATGAACCTCATTTTGAGGAAAGAAAAAAATAAATAAGAGGAGGAAAATTCATGATAACAATCTTATGTTCAAGTGTTCAATCATTCGAGTCTTCAAAATATTCAAGGATCCTTTGTGGGCATCTTTCCTCTTCAAGATGATCTAGCATATTGTTGGCCATCAAGGGAGGAGATCTGTATTGAGGCATTCATCATCTTCTTCATTTGATTCACACTTAAATCCATATATCCATGAAATTATTTTGGTAGATCCAAAGCATTTGTGGAGATTTCCTACATTGCAAGTTCAAGATCAACACATAAACACAACAAATTCCTTATTGATAAGGGTTTCTTCAAGCAAGGTGAATATTTACATTTGTCTTGTTTCGTTAACACATTTAAATTTCAATTCAAGGTTGATTCCTCAATCTAGGGATTAACCAAGGCAATCCCTTATCCACCCCAACCCCAAAACCTAGTTTTATATGTGCAAGAGTAGTATCTCAGGATTACAGGTATAAATCTAGAAGTTATAGACATAGATCTACCAAAAACATATGGGTCAACTTTAGAAAAGTGTTGTGAGAACATGGTGACTTGGTCAACCTATTCCAGAACATAGTGACATGGTAGACCTATTCTTGGTAGCCTGAGATTTTTAGCATTTTCTAGGTTTTCAGCTGTGATCGCAGATTCACAGTTGAAAATTCAGCTATAGGTCCAGAACAATAATTTTTATAGTAGAAAAGAATATTACTCTTCATACTTCAAGGTGAGTACCTCATTATCTATTTCACATCTTAATTTGACTGATTGTTCACATTTAGCACCTAGATCTCTATTTCTTATCTTATGCGGAGGTGGTTAAGGGCATTGAGGCATCTCTCATCGAGGAGTTGCAACTATTGCAGGTGGGTAACTTGGTATTCTTCTTTATACATCATGTTTTTGAGAGAAATTATGAGGGAAGGGATCTCAATTTCAATGGGAAGGACAATCTCAGAACCATAGATGATGGTGAATGGAGTGGCGCCAGTGGGAGTATGAATGGAGGTGCAGTAGGCCCTAAGGGTAAGGTTGAGTTGTAGGTTCCAATCACAACCAACGTCATTAACTATCTTCTTGAGGATTTTTAATATGGTTTTTAATATGATTTTTAATATGATCAATGTTGGGTAATGCCAAATTTATTACAAAGGTTAGAGACATCTTTATTCTTGAAGGACATTCCATTATTAGTATGAAGATCTTTTGGGATGCCATAATGATAAATGATATAGTTCATAATGATTTTGGAAATTTTCTTACTGGTAGTATAGGTGAGGGGGGTCGCTTCAACCCATTTGGTAATGTACTTAGTGGCAACTAGAATATACTTGTGGCCACTGGAAGAGTTAGGGAATATACAGCCCACAAGGTCAAATCCCCAATGGGAGAAAGGCCAAGGTGTGATGGTGGGTTGGAGGGATTTAGTGGGAGCATGTATCAAATCATCATGCTACTGACAAGGAACATATTTCTTTACAAAATGATATGCATCCTACTCCATTGTTGACCAGTAGTATCCAGTGTGTAACAACTTCTTTGCAAAGGTAAGGCCACTGGAATGGGCTCCACAAATTCTTTGATGTACTTCTTCCAAAGCTATTTGTGCTTCCTTTGAATTTAGACATCGAAGAAGAGTTCCATCAAAGTGTTTTCGAAATAGGTTATCTCCAAGGATTATGTAACAAGATGTGCGACAGATAAATGTTTTATGTTGGTTAGGTGTAAGGGTGAGGGGAATGGTTTTATCATGAAGGTAAGTGATAATTTCCTGATACTAGGGTGATTCGGGACCAACAATTTCACACACCATCTCAGAATCTGGTTGGTCATAGGCAGGGACCATAAAATTCTCGATAATAAATTCACATCATGTACTTGTCTATGGGATGGATATCAAGGAAGCAATGGTAGCCATAACATCAACTACTTTATTGTTTTCTCTAGGGATCTGTTGGAAAATGATGCTTGCAAAATATTTCTTGAGATCTTTGACCATGCATCTGTAAGGGAGAGACTTATCATCATTTTTGTGAAATTCATCATTTACTTGCTTGATAACTGTTAGAGTAATAAAGTGTTTGCTTATTAATTGAATCATATTGATTTAATTATTAAGTCACTTATTACCTCTTTCGACTTAAGCTAAACTTTAGGCATATAATAATTAATTACCTTATTAATTATTATTATGCAACCTAGGGTTTTACCTTTTTAGGTTTTCTAATCTCCTTTTATAAGGATTGATCTCATAACACTTTGTGACCTTTTCTGACATTTTCATTATTGATTGCAACTTTTGTTTTTGCACATCAAGGATTTCTCCTCTCTCGTGGATCCATACGTTTAGATCTACATAGCTGTTTGCTTCTCTCTCTTTCTGTGATAGGTGTTTGCATGCAGGTGATCTTGGGAGTTATGGGTTGTTTTTCATCAACTCCAACATGGTATCAGAGCTTTAGATCTTCTTGCCCCTCTCCTCTTCCTAAGAGATTTGGTCATGTTCGTCAGATCTATGTTTTTAGAGAGGGTTTCCTATCAGATCTGGGGGGACCTATTTTTTTGGTAATCTTGGCTTCAAATCGACCTCACGGTTGCATTCAAAGCATCCAAGAACCCCAAGATCCATATAAAATTTGTCCAATTTGGACAAAGTTGGAATTTGTGTCAAAAAAAATTGCAATCGGCCTCGGCATTGATCCCAAGGCAATCTCTATTTTTTGGAGCACTTCTAGCCCAAACGAACCTCACGATTGTGTTCGGAAGGCCTGAGATAGTCAAAATTCATATAAAACTTGTCAAGTTTAGACAAGTTGGCTTCTGAGGCAAATTTGTTTTACCTACCAGGGTCGTACGACCCTAGCACGCATTTCAAGGCAAGTACAGTGATTACAAAAAAAATTGGGGGGAGGGGGGGGGGCATCACCCGCACTCCACTTGGAGTCCACCTATGCTTCACTGCACTTCACCCGGGAGCCACACAAGCGACGACATCACCACCGTCGGTCACGACTCCCCTGGCGCTCCGCCAATTGTCATGGTGACTGTCACCGCACGGTTCATCGGTAGTTTGCAAATTGGCCACACCTTCTGCCCCCTTCAACAAAGCTCCCGGTCACATGGGGGACCAGCCCCTAGGCCTCCAGCGCCCTTTTTCTTAAGCCCCTGGTGACCCATGTGACCAGGGCCTTTTTTTTTTCAGCCCCGGTGGATTTGTTCTGTGATAGCCATTTGGCCGTCAATTTTAAGCTCACTGTTTGCTGATGTCAGCAAGGGTTTGCATTTTTTTGAGGCTTTTGGAGGTACCTATCATTTTTTGTGAATATCTCAGGCATCTGGGATTGAAATCGGGCGTGCGATATACTGTCAGAAAGCTGGTTCTAATCCCAATCCAAATTTGCTAGTATGGTTTTCTGATTTTGCCATTTTGATACTCTTTTTTGATGTCAAAATCAGATGTTCTCTATGATCTTGGCATTTCAGACCTCCTACATTTCGGGATCCGTTTCTCTTGCATCTAGGCTCTATTTTTGACAAATGAGATATTGTTAGAAAGCTCTTTTTGAGCTTTTATCAAATCTAATGGTTTCATGTGTGATTTTGTCCTTTTGCTAATGTCATCCATCCTTAGATCCTTGCAGACACCTTCTTTGGGCCCTCCAGCGCAGCTGTTGGTTTTTTGCTCATATCTTGAGCATACGGTGTCAAAATTTGGCAAATAAGATATCATCGGAAAGCTGATTCCAAGATCTTTCTAGATCTAGAGGTTATATTTTTTGGTTTTATTTTTATGATGGTGTTTTTCTCTGTCAAATCTAGATCTTCAGTTCTGCACTCTGAGAGCCCTATCTTGCGCATCTGGACTTCATTTTCAGAAAATGATATATCGTTGGAAATCTTGTTTAGAGAGCTTTTCAGTGTTGTGATTCATTTTTCCAGATTCTACTCCAGGTTCATTTTATTTAGATTCTTGCATTTTTTTAGTCTGGTGGATATCTTGGTTGTTTCAAGTCCTGGGATCTCTTCCCTTTGAGGGATGGCTCATCTTAGGCTATTCCTTTGTTTCAATAGCCTTCACTCTTCTTTGAGTAGTGTATACTTCATTTTTGTAGCATTCTTTTATGTACACACATTGAGATAAAGTTCCACTCTATTGTATGATGGGATCTTGCACATGTTTGTGCTTTCTGTACTCACACTCCATTATAAAGTGCCAGGGGGGTTTGATGTTTGCCTTTGTTTTCCATCTTCTTTTGTCATGTGAGCGTTCCTCCAATGACATTAGCCTTAGGTATATTTATTTGTGTTTGTACTCTCTCTGCACATTTGATGTTTTAGATTCATATTCATCATGCAGTTCATATTGGACAATCTTTTCAGTGTACCTGTCATTACTACCTTGTCAGCAGTATGGGGGGGTTTCTACTATTGGTTCTACTAATTCCTTGGTTCGATAGTGTGAGCTATGTATTCAGTATTTGATTCTATGTACTAGGTGATTGCAGTGGATGGGTACCTATGCATTCTAGTGAGATGGATCATTTACCATATGGACACTCTTTTCTTTCCTATTTTTGGATGCACTCTTCCAGCTTTGATTGATCGTATCTTTAGACTTTTGGTGTTTATGCCATTTGTATCTTCAGGTTCAGGTGTTTGCCTTTGTTTGCCTTCTTATTCGAGTAGTATCATTTGAGGGCACTCATGCAGCTTACAGTGTTCTCTACCTGGTCATATTTCTGTGGAGGATCTTTAGATCATCAGTTTCTTCTTGATAGAGTTTGTAGTTTCATGCTTCAGTGATGCTGTACATGTTCATCTTTGTTCCTATTTTTTGGAACATTCCTAGTTTTGGAAGCTTCTTCAATCCTTCAGACTAGTATTTGTCTCTTTTTGGAGTGGAGTTTTTCCCATGCGGTTTTCCCTATTTCTCTGCTTTGTAGAGACTCTCTTTTGTACTTGGGTACCTGATCGGGCCCTTTGTTTATGGTACCCATTTGCTTTCAGTTGTTCTTTCTAGTTTTTTAGCTTCTCCCAAAGTTTATCTTAAGGGGGGGCGTTAGAATAATAAAATGTTTTCTTATTAATTGAATCATATTGATTTAATTATTAAGTCACTTATTACCTCTTTCGACTTAAGCTAAACTTTAGGCATATAATAATTAATTTCTTTATTAATTATTATTATGCAACCTAGGGTTTTACCTTTTTAGGTTTTCTGATCTCCTTTTATAAGGATTGATCTCATAACACTTTGTAACCTGTTGTAACATTTTCATATTGATTGCAACTTTTGTTTTTGCACATCAAGGATTTCTCCTCTCTCATGGATCCATACGTTCAGGTCTCTATATCTGTTTGCTTCTCTCTCTCTTTCTATGATAGGTGTTTGTGTGCAGGTGTTCTTAGGAGCTGTGGGTTGTTTTTCATCAACTCCAACAATAACCAATTGGGAGTCACCAAAAATAAGCAAACTTGCGATCTTCCATCTGACGGCTTGGCGAAGCCCTATGACCAAGGCCTCATATTCTGCTATGTTATTTTTACAAGAAAACATCAATTTGTATGATTTAGGGATGAAATCCCCTTGTGGTGTAACAAATAGAATACCTACCCCCAATCCTTAATGAGTGAAAGATCCGTCAAAGTAGAGCTTCCATTGAATGCTAGGGGTGATAGTCATGGTGCTTTTATCAAGAAAATATGTGATAATGGGATGATCATCAAGAATTGGAGCTTCTCCAAGTTGATCAACAATTGATTTCCCTTTGATTTCTTTGCATTCTATGTACACAATATAAAATTCAATAAGTATCATGACCCATTTTTCTATGCGACCTGTCAGAGTAGCTTTAGACAATAGGTACTTGAGTGGGACAATCTTTGCTATCAATTGTATCTTATGATTAAGCATGTGATGACGTAGCTTCTACATATAGAAGACTATAGCCATACAAGATTTCTCAATAGCCATATAGTTGAGCTCGTAACCCACTAAAGTTATGCTAAGATAGTATATGGCACACTCTTTTACATTATCATCGAGCTGTGCTAGGAGAGCACCTAGTGCTATGGTGGTTGTTGAGATGTAGAGAATCAAAGGCCTTCTTGAAATAGGTGAGACCAACACTAGTGGATTATCTAGATATATCTTGAGTTGTTCAAAAGCCTTTTGACATAGGCAATACCAAATGAATTTGATATACTTTCTTAACAAGTGAGAGAAAGGATGCACCTTGTTTGCCAACTGTGACACAAATCTTTGGATGGACTGAAGTATCCCTTGCAAGCTCCATAATTATTTCAGAGTTTTAAGAGGTGGCTTCTCCAAAATGGCTTTCACCTTCTTAGGATCCACTTCTATTCCTTTGCAAGAGACAATGTAGCCTAACAATTTGCCTGATTGCACACCAAAGACACATTTCTTGGGATTTAGTCGAACCTTGTACTTCTCCAATATACCAACAATTGTGGTAAGGATAGCTATGTGTGTTTCTCACATCTTGGATTTTCCTAAGATATCATCCACATAATCTTTCATAATCACATGAAGTAGGTCATGGAAGATAGTTGTCATGGCTCTCTAATAAGTGGTGCTACATTTTTGAGATTGATGGGAATGACCCGGTAACAAAATGTACCCCAAGGTGTGGTGAATGAAGTTTTGTGCTGGTCCTCTACTACTATATGAATCTGATTGTATCTAAAAAATCCATCCATGAGGGAAAGCATCTCATGTCCAATAGTCAAATCCACAATGATGTTAATGTTGGGAAGTGGAAAATCATCCTTAGGACATGTGAGATTAAGGTCTCTGAAATCAGTACATATCCGGATGCCCCTAGAGGGTTTACCTATTGGTATAATGTTGGAGACCCACTTAGGATAACCTATGGGTTTGATGAATTCTGCTTCGAGCATCTTTTGTAGTTCAAATTTGACCAAGAGTGTCATTTGTGGATGCATCTTACGTAAATTTTATTTCACGGGTTTGATTTTTGGATCTACAACAAGGTAGTGTATAACTAGATCAGTATCAAGCCCAAGCATATCTTTATAAGTCCATGCAAAGTTGATGTGTAATTTCTTCACAAATACAATCATGGATTCTTTCTCTTTCTCATCAAGGGAAGCTATAATGTAGGTGATCTTTAGATCTTTTTCAGTACCAAGATTGACTGCAATTGTATCTTCTATGAGGATAGAAGATTTCTCTGGTGGTAATGACATCAAAGGAAAGTCAACTTCCCCCTCCTCTAGTGCCTCAAAAAGGTTTTTACTAGAGGAAATGTCCTTTATTTTATCTTTTTCTTCATCCATGGGAAACTTAGAAAGGTTTTCACCCAAGGATGTTTTATCAATTTTTGGATTTTCTTCTTCTTCACTTTTGCAACTAAGGGAGTTGACTTGGTTGCCGAAGTAGGCTTTCTCATTGTAGTGGATCTGATGCTCATTTTCTTGGATATTTCTTAGTCTAGGATGTTTTATCAATTTTTGGATTTTCTTCTTCTTCACTTTTGCAACTAAGGGAGTTGACTTGGTTCCCGAAGTAGGCTTTCTCGTTGTAGTGGATCTGATGCTCATTTTCTTGGATATTTCTTAGTCTAGGATGTTTTATCAATTTTTGGATTTTCTTCTTCTTCACTTTTGCAACTAAGGGAGTTGACTTGGTTCCCGAAGTAGGCTTTTCTCGTTGTAGTGGATCTGATGCTCATTTTCTTGGATATTTCTTAGTTTGAAAAGTGCTAACACTACCTCATCTGAATCACATATGTCTAAGGAAGGTGGTGAATCTTGTTGGTCCTAATCAATTAGTTTAAGGTTGGTAAGGGGAAGTTCAGGTGAGGAAAGGTCTGATTGGGTGATATGGAGGATATGGGTGTCAAGATCATCTTCAATGTACTGGAAAGGGACTTCAAAGAACTCTTCCTCGATATCTAAATTAGATTCAACCAAACAATAGTCCTTCGAAAAAGTTTTCTTAGTTTCTATGGAGCCCAGTCCTCTTCCTCGGGGATACCCATTTGGTGTGACAAGAGTTTTCCTTCCAATTTCATTTTCTCCAAGGTCAGTTCCATGATATCCCATGCTTTCAACAATGGGTGTGGCCTTTATATACTTCCCCTTGGGAATGTTTGTAGGTTTATCTTCTTCATCATCAAACAACCAAGAAAGAGTATTATGCTCCATGTGTTCATCTGAAAGAGATCCCCAATGTTCAAATGTAGTCTGTTTGCACTTCATGGTTTCCTTACTTCCCTTAGGGAATAATTGCAAAGTTTTACCATAAGACTTGGGAGAGAGGGGGAGATGACCAATACACATGGAATTTTCAAATTTGTATTCCCCTGAACCTTGATCCGTGAACCTAACTTTATTTTCAGACTCAATATTCTTCTCCCGAGTAACCTTTTCTTTTCCTTTAGCTTGTTTAGAAAACTATTCTTCCAAAGAAGTGCGTTGGATGGGAGTTTCTTGTGAAACAAAACAAACATATTCATTTAGTGGGCAATAGTTTGATTGCTTTCCTTCTAGTCTCTTACAATACTGGAAGGGTTCATAATCACTTGGGATGGTTATTTCAGCTCCATGGTGTGGGAATTTCAAACATTAATGAAATGTGGACGAGACACCTGAGATAGTGTGTATTCATGACCTACCCAAAAGGATATTGTAGGGTAGATCTAGATCAAGCACTTGACATAATGTTTCAATAAGGGCTAGGCCCACTTGTAAGGGGAGTTCAATGAGACCTTTACTCACCCTTTCTTTGTCATCATATTCTTTCATTATGATTCTATTATTTACGTCAATGAGGTCGTTAGAAAGACCGATATTATGGATCATACTTAATATACAGAGATTCAGACCAGATCCATTGTCTATAAGGACTCTTTTATATTGGGTATTATGGATGGTGACTTGGATGTGCAAGGGTTTATTATGATGAGGATCAGGACCTTGGAAATATTTGTCAGTGAATACCAGGTTTTCTTGGGCAGCCAAGTTTCTGATCATTGCTTGGAACTGAGAGGCATTGATATTTTGTGGGACATGAGACTTAGTCAGAACATTTTTAAGGACCTCTTTGTGAATAGGGGATGTGTGTAGAAGCTCTAGGATGGATATTTGTGCAGGGATCTTCTTCAATTGGGAAAGTAGGTCATAATGCAACACAGGGTATGTCGATGTGGATGGAGCAGTAGGTGGATCTCTAATAGGTGGATTTGAAGCAACTTGTACAGTGACCCAAGGACGATGGGTGACGACATTACAATCAACACTTTTTAGGGTCAATGTATTTACATGAGCTTCAGATTGTTCGATATGGACACATAGTGAGTCAAAGCCATATACATAATTTCATATGTCTACCGCAAGTGCGTTCATCTCCTAAGATTTTGTTCATAGAGTAATCATAGGCAAAGCCTTTGGATGAGGATGCATTTTTTTTATGCTCTAGAAAATGCTTGGTATACATCTTTAATTGGGCATTAGAGGCAGAAGCATTTTGACCCTTTACCTCGATTTTACCATCATCAATCAAATCTTGCACAAAATAATGAAATTTCATGCATTTTTTTATTTCATGCCCTTTAATGCGATGATAATCCCAATATTCATTATCCTTATACTAATTTGGTTTTGGTTGATTTTCATAAAAAGGCTTGGTGTTAGGGTAAACCATCATCCATTAATCGACTAAATGTTGAAAGATGACATCAAGGGAGTTTGCCAACTATGTAAATTGTTGTCGTCGTTGTTGTATATTGTTGGTGTTGCCGTTATAACTTGAAAATAGGGAACCATGATAACCAGATCCTTGATTCTGATTCTAGTTGTTCAAATTATTCTAATTGTTCTAATTGTTGTTTTGATTGTGATTGTTCTGATAATTGTTGTTGCGATTACCTTGGTTGTTGTTGTTGGATGCTTGAACATTTTGGACATGTTTAACATATGTCACTCCATCATTAACAACACCTTTGTTCTTAGTCAAGAACTTGGGTTTATCATTAGTGTTGTTAGATGAATTAGGGGTATAATGTTTAATGACTCTTTTCATCAAAAGTCCATCTTCGATAGACTTACCCTTTTTAATGAGTGCCTCGATGAGTCAGGGGAAACCATTTTCATCTGGAATGACATCTCTATAACTAGATCCTTATTGAAGATATCAATGAGATGTGAATTTGGGATTTTCCAAGGCATGTGATTAGCAAGATGTCGCCATCTTTAGAGAAAGTTAGTAAAGATTTCTCCATTTCTTTGTTTCATGTTACACAAGTCACTAAGTGACGCTTGGTGTTCGATATTATAAGAGTATTGTGAAACAAACTTCTCGGCAAGATCATGGAAGGTAGATATGGAATTGAGAGGAAGACTTAGTAGCCACTCCAAGGCAGGTCTGCCAAGACTCCTGGTGAAGAGTCTTAGAAGAAAATGATCATTGTGGGAAACTTCTTGAGCCACTACATAAAATTCCTTGACATGTTGTGTAGGGCATGAGTCTCCCTTATATTTATCAAATTTTTTAATTTCAAAATTGGTGGGGAATGGTTGAAGAGTGATTGATTTGTCAAAGGGATAAGGACATATCTCTGTGAAAGAGAATTCTTTTTTCCTGCTTTTTTGCATAGTCATCATCACACCTTTGAGATCGTCGATTTGTTGGACTAATTCAAGAGGATTATTATTAGTGATTGTATGAGCTTGATGTGTTCCTCCCCTTAGTGATGCATTATGTCCTTCGAGAGGGGGAGGATTCGTGTTGTGTTTGTGGTTGGTGTTGTTCATATGAGCAGAAATTTGATTTTTTAGAACTCCACTAGGCTTCGAGAAAATTGAAGCAGAGTGTCCTCTTGAGGATCTCGGTTGTTGTTCAAGTATGTGACCCATGTTTAAGCCATCATTACTTACCCCATTGACATTGTTTGAGTTAGGCTCGTTTAAAAGTTATCAGATTTGTTCGAGCATATCATGGGGAGGTTGATTTGTATTATCAGATGTTGATGGCATGATGGGCACTGCCTTGCCTTTGTTGGTTCGAATCAAATTATTATCAAGCAAGGTGTCATCGAAATTATCAGGGAGTGTGACACCCCTTTGAATAAGGTTCGTGAAGATATTAGAACCATTGGCTTGGATTAGATCTTCCACTAGGCTAAAGTTGTTAGGATCATCAAAGAACTCTTTAGCTCATGGATTGGCACTGACACTTTTGGGTATGACTGTGTTTGATTCCATGTGTGGTTCTAATTCATCATTAAAGTCCTCTTGGTAGACAGTCTCTTGATTGTTATCCATGGCGAGAGATTCTTGTTTTATCTTTTCTTGAGATAGGGTAAGTACCATGCATGGGTGAACTTTAGAATGGTTGGATAGAATGAATGATGAACAATTGATGAGGGATGATGAGGAGAAGAATGAAGTTGATGAACTAGGAGAAAATTGGTCTAAGTTTGGATTAGATTAAGAGGACTAAGACTCAAGGATTGATTAGAATGATTGGAGAGGGACTAAACCTTGATGATTGATTTTGATTTTGGATTAGATTGATTGATTAGATTGGATTAAAGAGGGACTAAGCCTCATGGATTGGTTTTATTTAAAGGTTTGGAACAAACCTAGATGAAACAAGACCTTGTGATTATGAAAACATAGGATTGGATTTGATTTAAAGTCTTCTATTATTTGGGTGATAGACTAATGATCCTCCCCAAAAATAGGTCCAGATTAAGACTACTAGAGAAAGACTCAGTTCTGAAAGTAGCAAGGGATTAATGTTTTCTTTGATTTAAGGTTTGTGAGACACTATTGGATTGATTCTTTCACCCTATTGCTTGATTGAGGTATCAAAGATGGATTGATTTGATTTTGATTTAAAGTCCACGGTTTGATTAATGTTCCTAATGTTTCGAAAGGTAGATGAAGGAAGAGGTGATTAAATATGAGGAAATGATGAGTGACTTGAATAAGAATGAAGGTAAAAGGTACTTAATCATAGGGTTTACAAGTGACAAAGGCCATGTTCATTTTGTTCTTGGCAACAAAATAAGCAACCCAATTGTTATAGTTTATTTTTATCAAACTTTTCACTAGCTTCAAGAGTCCTTTGGATAGATTTTGAATAGGATTTGTTGACTCTAGCCTTTTTATCAGCTATCTTCTTTTATTTGTAGACTTGGGAAACTTGAAGTTTTACCTTCTTATATTTCACACCATCAGTCATGGCTTAAAGACGAAAACATGATATGGATTGTGATAACAAAAAAATAGGAGGACAATATCTTGATAAATCAAAGGACATTCTTGGCAAGAATCGATTTCATGCATACATCAAACATTTGGGTTACAAGCACATTTGTCGAAAATAGTCCTGCAAGGGACAAAGCAACCTTGTGGGATTCAAGTGTATGGGTTTGTTTTGCAAAGGAAAGTAACAAGCACACTTTTTTTTAATCTCTAGAAGGATGTTGCCTGAGTATGAAAACCCTCGCTTGCATACTTAGGTACACTTCAAGAGCTAATCAGAATATGACCATCATCAAGCACGTAATGGATCTAGTCATGATGCCATATTATCCAACTCCAAATGCTCAAGAAGGAACAATATGGAGAGTGTCTTGGGGAGGTTACTATCCTCCTTGCACTTGGATTATCAAACTTTCAGGGGTGAACCAGGTAGCTTCTATCTAATGGCTTTTAGTAAGGGTCTCCATTTGAACACACTCTTTGTGTCCGTGCAAGTGCGATTTAGGCATATAGCCCCACAAAGCACCTTGGCACAAGTAGTCACGTAAATGTGATTTAGACTGTGAGGCCCTACTAAAGTGTTAGGTGAGAGCTGAGTATAAGCTCAAATTTCATCCAGCTTCTGAGGCTTTAACCCCAAAAAGAAAATTTTATTAACGTGAGTTGGAGTGGTGGGCTAACACCTTGTTCTCGCGTGGGTCATTTCTAGGAGCTTTTTACCTCATCGACATGCCCATCTAAAGGATGAAATTGAAAAGCATGGATTGACAACAAGAGGAGTCTAGATTTCTAATTTTCCCTAAAGGAGAAAAGAGCATACTCCCCTATTCAATGTTGTTTTCTCCCAAACACATCAAACACACTCATTCTTTCCTAAAGTCCCTATTAAAGTGTAGTGCCAAATGGGTCTAGGTTTCTGTTTGTCTTAAAAAGACAAGAGCATAATCCCCTATCAATTGGAAAAACACTACACATGGACTTTTGTTAACATGCCTAAAAAAAGATTAACGAAGACACAACATTTGTTTGTATCTCCTAGGCAACCTGCAAGACAATAGCGTGAGTAGTTTAATGTGTTTGGTCTTCCAACAACGTCCTGCAAAATAAACAAATTAGTAGTCTTAAAATGTTCAAATCTTGGTCAACATTTTGAAAAAGCATTGTTAGAAGGCATAAAATATTAGTATCTTACAAAAAACCCAGATCAACAAACTCAAAATGTAAGATTTTATGAAAAAGAGCTGAAATCAGGCAGAGACACATGTTTGTCAAAGACGCTCGTCTGTAGGTGAAGATGCTTGTGCAGAGACACCTATGTACAAGCAAGGTCGCCTGTGCAGAGATGCCTGTGTACATGCAGAGACACCTATTAGGCAGAGATGTTCGTGTATAGGCAGAGACTCTGTCTGTACAACAAAGGAATTTTAACTACCAATTTGTCAAAGTTTTAAGCTCTCAGTAACTTACAAATGCATAAAAAGGTTTATTATGACAAAAACACAGTGATTTTTAATCTTAATATGCCATAAAACTTTACTTAATCAACTAAAAAGGCTAATAAAAGGGGAACTCCCTTTCTAGCAGAGACACCTATGTGCATGCAGAGACACCTATCTACACAAAAACAAAAATTTTCTTAGTTTTATGTATTTTTATGCATTTGGCAATAAAATACGGTATTTTAATAATGATCATTAGCCTTAATGTGATTAGAAAATATAAGTTTGACTGATTAAAGAAAGCTAAAATGAGAGAAAAAATATTTTTGGAAGAGATGCCTGTCTGTAGGCAGAGACGCTTGTGTACAGGTAGAGATGCCTGTGTAGCGGAGATGCTTGTCAGTAGGCATAGATGCTTTTGGGTGAGTGGAGACATCTGTCCGGAAGTTTCATGGAAAACTTTCACAAAGGCAAGAAAAAATGTTATAAAATAGGAATGTGGGTCCCACCGGGCGTGCCAAAATGTATAGGATGAAAACCTACCTGTTAAGAGCAAGCTCAAACATGCAAATGCTAGGAATAAATAAGATATACAATGTTAATCTAACATTTAATGAACTTGCAAGAACCAAAACAGAAGGCTTCCACCACAACCTTCGATGGGCAAGAAGCAAGTGCGCCCAAGACTTGCTTGATTTAAGCTCTTAGAGAGTGTTGTGGGTGTGCTCTCCCAACACAAATATTAATTCCACTAGGAATGCAAGGTAAAACAAAGATTGAACTACTCAAGGAGGAGCTATGGAAGAAACCCTCAAGTATTCAATAAAAAGTCAATGAGGCTCAAGAAGGAGCTATGGAAGCAACCCTCAAGCTCATATGACATGGAAGATTAACACTACAAATGAATCTAAGTATGGAATGAAACCAAGTCTACAATGAAAATTTAACAACTATCAAATGGTTAGCAAGAGTTCTAAATGTAAATCAACAATCTAGCATAATAACTCTAAATGCAAATAATGAATGATTTGCTTGAGGCGAGGGTTCTATTTATAGGATTTTGGAGGGCTGGGGTGAGGTGGCATCTATGTGGAATCCACATAGGTGCCACCAAGGAGGCACATAAGCCATGCAAAGTCCTAGACTTGCTCACACATGTGTGAGCAACTTGGGATGTGAAGGGTCAATGTGTACTCCAAGTACACATGTGTAAGTGTGTGTAAGAGATGTGTAAGAAAAAATCCATTTTCATGCTTTGGGTAAGTATAAAAAGTGTCATCAAAAAATGTAAGAAGCCTTGTTTAGACAAATTTTAGCAATTTTTGAAAAGAAAATTTTTAGAAATTTGCTCATACATGTGTGAGCAAATAATTAAGATTAATGGGTGCATGAATCCAAAAATTAGCTTGTTAACCTTAGTTAATTAGTAAGTAGACCTATTAGATAGAAAGTGATGTGTGTAAGATAACATCTAGGTTAGGTTTTAAATAAAATAAAATTTAATTTAATTATAGTTTAGTATAAATAAAGCATGTGGAGGAATAAATAAATTAAAAATTTATTTAAAAGGGGAATATGGAGAAACATGTATTAAATAAATTAAATTAAATATATTAGGAGGGGTAGTATTTAAATTTAATTTAACTACTATAGTTAGTGAATTTATTTAATTAAATAAATAGATGAATTTAACAAATATAATTAATTAAAATTAACTAAAATATTATTTTAGGTCATTAATTAAATTACTGTTAAATGAATGAATTTAGGTGTCTACAGTAATATAGAAGAAATGCAGAACATAACTTGGTACCACTGCACAAAAAATACAAGAACATCTACAATGACCAGTCACTAATGACAACAGAGACATGTTGACATCAATGACAACATCAATAAATCATTCAACTGCTCATTCTACTCAAACCTACAACATGAAGATGATTAGGAAGGATTGAAAATGTAAAGTAGAATAAGGAGAAATGATTAAAAGACCAAGTCATAAAACAAGGAATGCAATGTTGAGCATAACAATGTTGCTTAATCATGTGAGAGTCAGATGCTGATATTTGTGATCCTGCATAACAAGTTTGGAAGTTGTGTTTCCATGTAAGAAGCTACTATGAAATATTTAATTGAGTTTATGAGAATGATATAATAAATAAAACTTTGAAGTTTGGGTTTTTTCCTGCTCATTGAGGATTTTCTTAGGGTAAGCTCATGTTATCTTATGGTGGTGTATGTTTTGTGTCCATTTATTTGTCATTTCTACATAGTTGGACAATCCTTCTCATAACCCTTTGACCAAAATTTAATTAACGATATCGAGGCAAGGTTGATCTTAGATTAATGTTGGTGTGGGTGTGAGTGCACATGATTGATTTATTTTTTAAAATGCATCTACCAATAAGGTGGATAGGTTAGTTTAGATTAAGGCGGTAAAATATGAGGGATTACACCATGACTAATTTACTTGTAGGAATTAAATATAATTTATAAGATGAGAGTCTACAAGAGGTTTGTAAACAAAGCATTGATTATGAGACAATTTGGAAGAGACATTTATGTCCAAAAAATGTTGATTAAGAGAAGACACAATCTTGATTATACGAGATATTGAAAACAATACAAAAAATAAATGAACACATTAGAGAAAGGCAATTGGAGGAACCCTAATCCTAAGACTAATAATGAGAGAGATGATGAGGAACAAGAAGATTGTTTTTTTGATTAGTTTTAAGTAAAGAGGAAAGTAAAGGATATTGGATGCCATTTCTATCATTATCGAATAACAAACTACTCTTGGATTTAGATCTTAAGAATTTGGTAGATAAAATTACAAGTCTAGATGAACATTTTGAGTCTTAATTTTTTTTTTTTGAAAAAATACATTTAAAAATATTTATACATTCGCCAATCTTACTTAATAAGATTGAATTTCCACTATCATATCATTAAAAAATAAAAACTATTATTTTTCATTTTGACAAATACAGTATTACCGGAGAATCTTTTAAAAGTAAACCGTATGCAACTACGTAGCTTTGTCATATTTTCAAAATAACATGTTGCTTCCGAATACCTTTCTGATTATTTAATGGTAATCAACAATTCCTGGTCATGTGACCTTCGCAAGTCTCCTTCACGCTGTGAAAACTTTTAATTATTCGCAGTTTCTACTCTCGGTAATCTGTGATTTAAACCTTATATTTATGTTTGGAAGCTACTTCTCCAATATCGTGTTTCTGATAGTTGCAGGGTGTTTGTACTATTATCAAAAGTGTCTATTTTTGTCAAGGTGGAAACGGGCTAGATTTACCTATAATTGCACAATACCCATTTCATTTTTGTGGTCTGCGTTCAGTCTGTTAATGAATGTCACCGTTCAAGAAGTAATTCATCTTTTCTGATGGGAAAAGTTTTTAGGTAGAGACATTGATACAGTCACCAAAATAGAAATGGCTGCGAGTGCCCTTCTCACGCCCACAAACTACCATTCCAGATCTTGTATTGCTCATTGCCTGTCTCCCCTGCATTCTTTTTCTTCATACTCCTCATTGTCATCCTCTTGTTATATGCCTTATAGAGTCTTTTGTGTCCCTTTGAAAAAGTGCTTGTTATGGAAAGAGTCACTCAGGCAAAGTAAGACCGGCCATTCTACTTTCTTACCCATTAAGGATTCTGGAAATTTGAATAAATTGAGTAGTCTAATTCAGAGTGCTTACAATCCACCGAGAGCTTTGTCAGGATCCAGTGAGGAAGCATCGAACATTCAGAAATCTGCTTTTGAAAGAAGAGCTCGGTTAATGGCCCAGAGTAGAGAGAGCCTTGTGATTGAAGAGCTGGAACGCCCTCTGGGTGAGTGCCATTATGATCTGCAGGGATGGTTTCAAACGAGTGACGTATGTTTTTCAATGCTAGATTGTTAGGCAAGCCTTCCGATTCACTTAAATGACAAACATATGGGCTCTGTTTGATTGTAAGACAAAAACAGAAATTTGAATTTATTAGTTGAACAGTTTGACGAGGTAGCTTAATTCAATGTTTTCTTAAAATGAATCTCACTGAACTTTTCCCTGAGAAAATAGGTTCTATATCAATTCAAATTGAAGTCCATTACATTCTGACAGTGGGTGGTGACAGAGACCCTTTTTTCTTTTCCACATCCATCTCCAGTTACAATAAGTGGACAAATGCTGAATAAATTTGCAGGATCCTTAAATAATTAAGCCTGCCGAATACCTGGTTTTTTGTTTCCAAAAGCCTGAATACAACCTTCTGTGTTGCAACCTGTTTGACTAATTGTCTCTTTGCTTACATATACTGTTCTATGCTTTAACTGAACCCCTATACTGGGCCTATTTTTTGGTACTGAATGTCAAGTATTTGAGAATTTATTCTCAAGCATTGAATGTGTTTAGGACCTAGGTTAGATATGGAAGTTCGTATGATCGCTCATTGTTGTCCTAAAAGTCTATGTACTGGTCTCTCACTTCATTTCAAGTTTCGGAAAATTTGGCTTTGTTATAGTGAGGGTCTCCGCGTTTTTCATGCTCTAAGCTTGTGCAGGCAAAAGGTTCCCTTTGGTAAAGTTTGGGCCCCTGCAAGCTATTGATTTCATTCATCTAATGGCCCACGGAACGTATTATCATTTTGTTCTTTTGATAGAAAGAGCTCCTGTCAACTGTTCATTTTAATGATCAAGGGCCTTTGTGAAGTCATACGAAAGTGAAGTTGTCACCACTCTCTTCCGTTATTGGCTAATTTCACTCAGTCGTGGAATTCTCTTCAGTAAGTTGCATTGGTCTGCGAGGTGCATAGTGACAAGGTCTCAATTGATAGCGTGGCATAAGTATTGGCTCATGGAAGTGATGGTAAGTAAAGCTTTATTTAATTGAATGCTCTGCTAGCCATTGGATCTTCAAATCAAAGGCTCGCAGGAGGCAAAGGGAGGCATAAGGTAAAAATTGTATAAGTGCCTATCAGCCATTTGATTAGATTTGATCAGCAGCTCATAATATTTTGTAGCCAAAGCCTAGTTGTTATATAGAAGGAATGATGGCGAGTATCATTTACTTGGTCTAATGACCTGCAAATCTTTGGGATGGTACATCAAGTAGAATTCAATGCAGATTGAACCCAAGAAAACATTTTGAAGATCAAATAATTGACGATGCATACAAAGCATCACCTATTTTCTTTTTGTTTCGAAACATTCAACGCCTTTGATTATAGTCATGAATTCTTCTGGCTGCATGCGCCCAATGGATAATACTTTTCAGATCCAAATCTCCCACAATTTGTTGGGGAGGCTCCTCTGCGACTGACAGCATACTGGTTGCCATTGTTGTGTTTCTTCTTTGTCTCTTTCTTTTTGTACCAGTAAGAGCTTCCTGCTCATTGAAAAGGAGATTGATTGTTGTAGGCTTGTGCTTAGTAGCGAGCCTTGAATGAAAAACCTTTGTTGACATTATCTTCTATTTGTTAGGCCCGAAATTCAAACCTTGTTTCATGTGTCTGGAGCTTCAAGCCTTTTCTAGTTTTTAGATGTGTATGATTTTGGAATGCTAATATATGAAGCTATGGTTATCTTATCTTTGCCCTACTTCTGTGTTGCACATGAATGAATGTTTACCCTATGAAATACTGGCATAATGTTAATCAGCTATCTGTAGACTATTGAGTCACGTGTTTCATTTTACCAGTGATAGATAGAGTACATCTTAATATTTGCATATCACCTCTGTTAGATTAGGATTTCATTTGAAGCATTTCTTTCTTTTCACTTTTCTCTGTAACTGATTTGTGAGAGCTCATTGAAAATCTTACAAGGAGCCCGCTTTTAAAATTCTGGAGGCTGTTCTGTAAATCAAGTCCCACATTTACAGAACTTCCCATTGTTGCACTATTCGTGTGGCACAGGTATAGGGCACATTTGGCATAGCAACAAATGGCTGCCATATTTGAGTGGTACAGTCTGATCAAGTTTTTAATAAACCACTTTTGGATATCGTCTTTGGCACAATGATTCCTTGGTATATTTATCCTTTAACATGCCTTGGCTATTTGTGATGGATAATTATATCTTTGTGGTTTAGTTATGTTCATATTCCGATGGTTGCAGAACTTAAATTTATGTGTCCTGTAGAAGTTAGTTCTTTATTGGGAAACACAGCCACAACAAGATTTCCAAACATTATAAACTTGTTTGCAAAGTGCATAACTTACTAATGGTCAATAGCTCAGTCAGGCCTCAAGGCTGGTAATGCACAAGCAAGCATACACAAAGATGTTTAGATGCTTTCCTCATTGACATGTGTCTTTCTATAATTTGCAGCTGAATATATGAGTTTGCCTGCAAGTCAGTATTCTGTATTGGATGCTGAACGCATAGAACGAGTGGATGAAAACACTTTTAGATGCTATGTCTATCGCTTGAAATTTTTTGCATTTGAAGTATGCCCCGTGCTATTAGTTCGTGTGGAGGAAAAGCCAGATGGTTGCTGCATAAGGCTTTTGTCATGTAAAGTAAGTTAACAAACTTTATCTTTATGCCTTACATTTTTGTTTTACCAGGTGCATGAAGTGTCTAACTTTTGTCTTATGTTTTGCATCTTTTATTTTGTTGTGGCAATTTAGAAGAAAACATTTAGTTAGTCCAATCTCACCTGATTTTTGTGAGCTTTAGTGAGACATATTGACACTTTTCTGCTGTGTGTGTCTGACAAATCATCAGCTGGAAGGTTCTCCTGCTGTAGTTGCTCAAAACGAAAAATTTTCAGGTACTATTTTCCTTTCTGAACATTCGCAGGAACTATTTTTGAAGCTTATATCTAAACCTTGTTTTCCAATATTACAAAATCCAAAGGGTTGTTAAGTCACTCCCTGATTGAAATTTGTTGGGACTGCCATGATGTTAGGCATCAGTCACTGGTTCTTCTTTCTGAGATCAACGAGTTCTTTGTTTCTTGATCTACTGGTTTTAAATTGTAGTTGATTTTGACAACATAAATTCACTAATCAGAAAAAAATTCACAATCATAAACCATCATCTACAAAAGTGTAAGGCTATGGATTGCAGGTTCAAAGACTTCCAAGATCTACAAATTGAACTTTGAAGACCATTTAGAGATGGCCATTGATTTTTGATTGTGAAAATCAGTCCCTTAATTGATGTTGGTATATTTGCTAATGTTCATGTAGTTTTTTATAGGTTTGTGGTTTATTATAATATATTAGTTGCCCATTTGTTGAGTTGATATTTAGAAGATTTGTTTTCTCTAAAATAGGATTTGTGAATCCTATAAACATGTAAGTCATTTGATTGAATAATATCACATATTTTTTTGTGTGTTCTCAAAATAAATATGGTATTAGAGCTACCAGGTGGATTATGTTTGACTAATCTCGAGCAAAGGGGATCTCCCCTGGATGAATTTTTCTTCCAATTTATGAGTCCACGGATCAGGAGATTATTAGTAGGCACACACACGAGTGCCATTTGAATACATGATCCATTTTTCTCAGGGCTTGACAAAGTATGTTGAGCGAGTCTCTCTCAATTCCTTGCGAGGAGCAACACATTGTTAGCTCAAGCCAAGTCGAGGGAGAGGAGAAGAATCAGAGTTAGTTTTAGACCACAACTCAATGTTACAAGTCAACTGTGAAAACTGCGCTTGGTGCCATCGCTTGAGAGGTCGATTCATAGTGAATATCCTAAGCCATCACTAGATTGATTGGGTGAAGAAACTTCTTACAGATATTTGTTTGGTTTATGAAAGCTTTAATAATGTCATGTGTTGCACCAGAAAATGGAATTTTGTTTTGTTTGATATAATATTTTGATGTACTTGAAGGAGCTAGATGCAACCGCAGTGCAAAGCAAACGGCCTGCAATCACTGCTAGATCAAATAGTAAACCGAGCTTGATTTGTGCTTCAAGAGAGGGACTCAAGTTGTAGCAAAGAAGTGTTGCACATGCCTAATAACTAAGAGGGTGGGGGGTGAATCAGTTATTCCAAAACACTTTCTAAAACTTTTACTGAACCGGTAAATACTTAATGTAGTTAGAAACTTATAATAGATGTAAACATGAAAGCACAAAAACCATCAACACAATGAACACCATAATTTATGTGGAAACCCAAACTTGGGAAAAACCACGAAGAAGCTAATTCTCATGAAATGAATGCCAATTAAGGTTACAGGGGCCCACTGCTGGTTTGCTCACTGCTAGTTGGCTCACTGCCGGTTGGGCTAACTACCCAAAAATTAGAAAAGCTAATTGCCAATACAAATAGGCTCACTGCCAGAATATAAGAAATGAAAAAAGAATCCACCACTGAAGTCACTGTCACCGATACTCTGCAATACAAAAATGATATAGCAGTCTACTACCGATTGCATCAACTTGCATATACAACAACATACAGATCTTCCCTTGTTAGATTCACATACACTTCTCATATTATGCGCATACATGCACTTCACAACAAATCAATTCATCGCTCTCTTATACTAACTCATGCCAACAAGGTTGGCCTAATTCAATTTGAAATAGATCACACCAAAGCATTCTTGTGGTGGTAAGGAATGAAAAGTGGACCACCTCGCTCAAATCAACATGCCTCGCACATAACAACATGCTACACCATCACCGAGATCTTTGTACCAACAGATAGAATCTATACGTTACAATTTAAATGCATCGACCGAAGCACAACGAATACGTCCAAGATTGGACCAAACCCAAACAAACGTTCCACAATACGTTGCACGCTAAATAGAACCAACATCGACATAGATAAGAGTAAATTTTTGAAGTACATCATCCAGTGCACACTACTGCTGATACACCAAAATAGCCAAACCACATCTAAACCTCTTCTATGCATCAGATATGTCGACATCAGTGACAAACATTAATGACAACATCAATAATAGCATCAACTTCACATTCTAACAATCTCCCTCTTTGTCATTAATGGCAACATTCATCAATAACAAAGCAAACACCTCATTGTCAAAAGATATCAGCATCAAAGTTCTCTGATCAACTGTTCTTCTCTCCCTTTGACAACAATGACAAAGGGCCAAATTCCCCCTTACTAAGTCACTCTGCTCCCATTGAGAGGAAGCCGCCAAGCATTGATCCAGAAAAGAATAAGTATGCAATTCACTGAACCAATGCACACATAGGTGCATTACTGAACATTAGGAAGGGGCAGAATATTGAAATTTAATCAGATTATTAACAAAGTTAGATAAAATCACAATCTAATGTATCCCTCTTTCAGAATGTATATACCAATTGTATTAAACTGATCTGATATATAATCCTTTGTACATGATAGTTGATCTGTACTTCTTATATGAATCTCTAATATAATATATTTGTAATGATATGTTTTTAACTACAGATTGTATTGTAAGTCAGATATTATGTTTAGCTGGACTTGCTTGAAACAACAGACAGGTATCATTTGAGTCTCTGAATTATTGCTGATTCAAATTGTCACTCTATACAATGATATAGGGTAACTTATAAATTTCTTTTACTGTCACTGATGTCGATTGTATCTCCTTGAGTGTATTCTGTTTTATTCTCCAAAAACTATATCCTATCCTTGAAAATGAATAGGCATATATACATGTAAATGTGGAAGGGTATGAACTGACAAGACACGTCAGTTAAGACTTTATACCAATACACAAAGATTAATGAGCGACCGATGAGGCATAATCAGGTTAATGACAAAAGTTTATTGTTTGTAATCTCATATTCATAATGAGATGAGACTTATAGTTAATTATATTAATTATT
Source organism: Chamaecyparis obtusa (assembly GCA_027943335.1). NCBI lineage: Eukaryota > Viridiplantae > Streptophyta > Pinopsida > Cupressales > Cupressaceae > Chamaecyparis > Chamaecyparis obtusa. The sequence goes on along the minus strand of BSBK01002939.1, from coordinate 831,773 downwards.
AATTTATTGATAAATTAATGTTTCAAATAAAATGAAATATTATTTGAGACATCGTTGTGATAAGTAAACATCCTGAAGCTAAAATTCAACACTCCCTCTTTAGCTAGGGATGCCCACTATTCACCATAGTAGATAAAAAATAAAAATAAAATCATCTTTATGACATGTCGTCAGATACCACCAAATGAGGTATCCATCATAAAGAAGTTGAATCTCTACCATTATGGCATGCCATCGGGAACTATTACAAGAGTCTCCCACCATCATGGATTTTAAAAATTACTGTTATGGCATGTCGTCAAATATCACCATAAAGGATTTTAAAGTACCTATCATTATGTGTCATGTCCCCATTTTGGCTGACATCGTTTGGCATGACGGATTTGCCTATCATCGACTCTCGCAGGCAAATGTTTTGGAGAGAGGGTCATTATGTTGATCATTTGATCGCATATTGCTGACAGAGCCTACATTCGGTAGAGCCTACATCCAGTTTGGGCCTACATGCAGTTGTAGTGGAGCCTACATCCAGAGTGAGCCTACATCCAGTTTGAGCCTACATCCAGTTGTAGTAGAGCCTACGTTCAGTCTTGAGCCTACGTTCAGTTATGAGACATTTGGGCCTACATTGTTATAATTTTGAGTTGAGAAATGTACTTTATTATTATAATGTTATTTTATTATAAAGTACATTAAAATTGGATGTTTCTAGAAGTTCTAGCAACTTCTCAAGGAAAAGAATAAATAGAGGGCTTGGGGCTTCATTTCTACATGCTTGGATTTGTATTTTCTTTTACTTCTTCATTGTGAAGCAATTTGTAGTCTTTGGTCTGCAAATTCTATTCGATCTTTGGGAACGAATCACTCCCTTGGATTGGCATAACTGAGGTAGTGAAATATCTACTGAAGGGTTGCAAATTTGGAGTTGGTACTCAGCCATCTCATTGGTACTTCATTGAGAATTTGATATCCGAAATTATAGGAGGCCGTTTTTAGCAGATTCGAAAAAGCAGTCCGAAAAAGCAGTCTGAAAAAGCAAATCCGAAAAAGCAGTCCGAAAAAAGCAGACCCAAAAAAAGCAGTCCGAAAAAGCAGACCTGAAAAAATTGATATTGAGGGTTTGTAATTGTTTGGAATAAGGGTTCTAAATTCATCATTGCATTGGTGAATCATTTGGTGAAGAATTGGAGATCATTTTGGTACATTTTCAGAATTGCAATATCAGGGTTTGGAACCAATAATTTGCTCATATCTCCTAATCTACTTGGAGAATATTTTTATGCTCTTGGGAGGATCTTAGTACACCCCTGGCGGTCCTTTTCATAGCTTTTTGGAGTGTCAAAAACCCTGCAATTATTTTATGCAGGAGCCGTACATGTACGGCCTGGTACGGCTCTGTGGTGTGCAGCACATAGCAGAGATTCAAGGGCAGTTTGGGGGTGAGTTAGGATTGCTTGGTGTTGGTCTTCAGCAGCGTAGCAAATCAGAGTAATTGGAGCGGTTTCCAGGTGCACTTGTTGATAGTAATGAATGTTAAACATTACATATCTATTGTATATGACAGTCACTAAAATTCATGTCTGAATATGTACTGTTCTTGCACCATTTTGCTGTGATAATCAGTTCATATATCTCTGTTGTCATAGTCAGTCCTCTATCTTCAGATATGGATATAAGTTAGCAAGGGTATTGCCACATTGTCATAGCATTGTATTCTGAATATTGTCACAGTCATACATAATCTGAAAACAGTCATTGAATTCAGACTTTGCATTGTAATTGGGTGCATTGATAGGACTACGTTCATTCATTGGTTCCATATCCAAGTCCATATGTTGTACATAGTCCATAAATAGTGCTTATATGTGTTAGATGTAACAGTTGCATGAATTCTGGAAAGTGCAATCAGAATTAGAGAAGTTTTTGATATCTTGTAGTAAGTCTTTATTTTGCTTTGAGATTCATTGCTGCTCTATTGTATTTCATTACTGCATTGGTATTGTTATCTCAATAACATTTGGTGCCCAAAACAAATAAACATCATTGCAAACAAGACCATTCAAGTGCATGCCAACTGTTTGACGAATTTACACGGATCAGATTTGGGGTTTTTAGTGATCCTACTAGTGAGGGTCATTACATTATGGCATGTCGTCAGATATCACCATATGTGTTATCCACCATAATGGATTAAGGTAACTACCATTATGACTTGTCGTCAGGTATCATCACATGTGCTACCCACCATAATGGATTTAATTTAACTACCATTATGGCATGTCGTCAGGTATCACCACATGTGTTACCCACCATAATGGATTTAACAATTTAACCATCATTGTTAGATCGTCACCTCACAATGAAGGTAACAAAGTACAAGTATCCTATCTTTGAGAGATCGTCACCTCACAAAGATATTCATATAACAAGTACAAAGAAATTTAGAATTTTCAATTAAAAATTTCATCATAAGTACAATATGTAAGAACAAATCAATGAGTTTGAGCTTTGATCTTAGCCAAGGCTTCATTTCTACCAAAGCAAGCTTACCTTGAAAGTATTCAAACTTAATTCTAGAGAGAGGCTTGGTGAGAATGTGTGCAGTTTGTTCTTCGGTACTGATGTATTTTAAATTTTTAATTTAATGGCATTTTTTTCTACCATGTCTCTTACATAATGATACTTGATCTCTACATGCTTAGTTCTGTCATGAAACATAGGATCAACAAAAAGCTTTATACAACTTTGATTATCACAATGAATGATAGTGGGTTCTGAGGGTTTTCCAAACAATCCTGTGAGAAGTTTCCTGAGCCAAACTGCTTCTTGTGCTCCCATACATACTGCTATATATTCAGCTTCAATGGAGCTTTGAGCTACTGAAGATTGTTTCCTACTTGACCAAGAAATCATATTGAGCCTAAACTGAAACAACAATCAGAGGTGCTCTTTCTGTAAATAACACAACCTGCCCAGTCAGAGTCAGTGAATCCATGTAACTTCAAGTCTATGTTAGCGGAATATTTGAGACCAAATCCAATTGTGCCTTGTAGGTATCTCAGAATATGTTTTGCTGCAACTATATGGATTTGCCTTGGTTCACACATAAATTGACTGAGAGCACTTACTGCATAACAAATATCTGGTCGAGTATTTACGAGATACATAGAGACCCAATTATTTGCCTGTATAGAGTAGAGTCTGCTAATTCAGAATCAGTTGCAGCTTCTTTTAATTTATGCAGATTTTTTTCCATGGGTGTGGACATGGGTTTACAATCCATCATACCAAATCTCTTTAGTATATCTATGGTGTACTTTCCTTGACTCAATATGATCTCATTAGATTTCTGCCATACTTCTAATCCAAGAAAGTAGTGTAGTAAACCAAGGTCCTTCATCTCAAATTCAGAAGCTAACTCTTGCTCACATTTGACAATAAGATGATCTTCACTAGTAATGAGTAAATCATCAACATAAAGGACTAGAATTAGAGTTTCTCCATTAATTACTTTGAAGTATAGATTAGAATCTGCATCATTCTTGGAGAAACCCAAGCTCATGAGGTAGGAGTCAATCCTTTCATACCAGGCTTGTGGATTATTCAAGATTATCACAATGAATAATAGTAGGTTCTAAAGATTTACCAAATAGGTCAAAAAGTAATTTTCTTAACCATACTGCTTCTCGAGCTCCCATGGATGCAGCCATGTACTCAGCCTTTGTTGAACTCAGAGCTACTGCAGATTGTTTCTGACTAAACCAAGAAATCACTGCAGAACCTAAACTGAAGCAAACTCCTGTGGTACTCTTACGATCTGAGGAACTTCCTGCCCAATCTGAATCTGAGTAACCTTGAAGTTGGATTTCAGTCTTGTCATATTTTAGCCCAAGTTCACTTGTTTCTTTTAAATATCTCAAAATGTGTTTAGCTGCCATTAGATGTATCTGCTTAGGTTCACACATGAAGTGACTTAATACATTGGTGGCATAGCAAATATCAGGACGTGTGTTTACCAAAAACATGAGAGATCCAACTATTTGCCTGTAAAGTGTAAAGTCTGCAAGTTCTGAATTTTTTGCTTCATCTTTTAACTTGTGAAGGTTAGTTTCCATTGGTGTAGCTAAAGGTTTACAATCTGACATACCAAATCTATTCAGAATGTCAGATATGTATTTCTTTTGACTTAGGAGAATATGATCTTTCTTTTGAATAACTTCAAGTCCTAAAAAATAGTGAAGTAGGCCCATATCCTTTATGTCAAATTCAGCTATTAGATCCTTTTTACATTTTTCAATAAGATATTCTTCTCCTGTAATGAGTAAGTCATCGACATAGAGAACCAGAATTATCATGTCACCTTTTTCTATTTTGAAATATATATCAGGGTCTACAGTGTTCTTGGAGTACCCTAATTTGCTCAAGTATTTATCTATTCTTTCATACCATGCTCTGGGAGCCTGCTTAAGTCCATAGAGTGCTTTCTTTAACTTGCATACGTATTTATCTTTGTCATGAGTAGCGAATCCTTCTGGTTGTTCAATGTAAACTTCCTCAATTTTTCCATTTAGAAATGCAGTCTTAACATCCATCTGATGTACTTTCCATCCTTTGGAGGCTGCAATGGCAAGTATGGTTCTGATAGATGTGTAACGTGCTACTGGAGAAAAAGTTTCTTCATAGTCAATGCCTGCCTTCTGAGAAAAACCTCTTGCAACAAACCGAGCTTTGTGTTTATCAATACTGCCATCAGGTGCATATTTGATTTTGAATAGCCATTTTGATGATTCAATTGACTTATGTTTAGGTCTAGGAACAATATCCCATACATCATTTTTCAGAATGGACTGATATTCTTCAACCATTGCTTCCCTCCAGGCTTGATTTGATAAAGCTTTCTCAACACTAACAGGTTCAGATTCTGAGAGTTCAGTTAGAAGTGCAGTGTAACATTTTTGAGTTCTAGTTCTTTTGTTCTCTCTGAAAATTTGTGCTGGTTCCACATTGTTCTCTTCAAGTATTTTCCTAGCCCATAATGGTCTCTTTTTATTTTCATTATCTGAGCAAGAAGGTTCAAAATCCTGGATTTCTTCTTCATTATTTATAGGTGCTGAATTCATGCCTGAATTGATATTCTCCCTCTCTTTCTCTAGTGAGAGATCTCTATCAAGATCTAAAGAAATGTTATCTTCATTATCTGTAGATAAGAAGTTTTCTTCAAATTTAACATCTCTGCTTATTTCTACTGATTTCTGACCAGGTATATAGATTCGGTATCCTTTGGAATCCTCACTATATCCTAGGAAAATACCTTTCTTGCTAGAAGGTTCTAATTTAGTCCTCTTCTCTTTTGGTACATGTATATACACGGGACAGCCAAACACCCTTAAGTGACTTAGGTCAGGTTTGACTCCTGTGAATACTTCTTCTGGTGTGGTGTTTTCTAGTATAGCATGAGGACATCTGTTTTGAATATAAATTGCAGTGTTAGCGGCTTCTGCCCAATATGATATGTGAATATTTTGGTCATGCATCATGGCCTTTGTTGCTTCAATGATGGTCCTGTTCTTCCTTTCTGCTACTCCATTCTGTTGAGGATTATAAGCTACAGTATACTCCCTCTTAATCCCAATAGATTTACAATAGTTTCTGAAATTTTTAGAGGTGAATTCCCCACCATTGTCTGATCTAAGAATTATGATTTTCTTACCGGTTTGGTTTTCTACTAGTGCTTTAAGTTCTTGAAATTTGGCTAGAACCTCACTTGACTCTTTAAGTTTTAAGAAGTATATCCATGATTTCCTTGAATAGTCATCCACAAAGATTAAGTAATATAGGGCACCAGAGAAGGAAGGTGTAGACATAGGACCACACACATCAGTATGGATAAGTTCTAGAATGTTATTAGACTTATGTTCACTTGGAGGAAAAGATCCTTTAATGTTCTTCCCTAATGCACATCGCTTACAAATGCTAGAGTGTTCAGATTTTAAAGGAGGTATGCCAGAGGTGATCTTAGACAATGTTGGAAGGGCACTATATCTAATATGGCCTAGTCTTTTGTGCCAAATCTCATTATTCTGATGAACATTGTGATTTAGGGCTACCTTTACTTCATTACATAACTTGTACAAGCTACCTTCTCTGTTCCCTATATGAATGGCATTTTTTATATTAGAATTTTTAGTCCAGAGAAAGACTTTGTCTTCATTGAAGGTTACCCTATATCTTTGATTAGCTAGTCCAGAAATGGAGATTAAATTTCTCTTGATTCCTAGTACATACAAAACTTCTTTCAACTGTAGAGTTACTCCATTTCTTATCTTTAACAAACAGGTCCCAATTCCTTTTACCGGATAAGAGGAGTTGTCACCAATAGTTACCTCTTCTGAAGAGTTCCCTGAGAAGGTTTTGAATTGATCTCTGAATCCAGTGATGTGTCTGGATGCACCACTATCTATTATCCACGTACTTTTGTTAGAATTTAATTCACTTGCTAAAGCCAAGAAAAGGAGAGAAATTTTAGATTCTTTTACTTCCGCTAGGGCAGCTTGTATTTTTTGTTTTTCAGGGCAATTTTTGTGAATATGTCCGTATTTGTCACATTTGTAACATTTTACCATGGAAAGATCCCTTTTATTGAATTGTTTCCCATTGTTTGATTGTCTGAATTTTCTCTTCCTTTTGTGAGATGTTTTCTTGTTGCTTTTAATGTGGAGAGCTTGTAATTCATTTCCATTATTAGACCCCATTCCTCTAGAGGCAAGCCTAGATTCCTCTTGGGTACAATCGTTCTTTAATTTCTCCAATTTAGGTAATGGTGGTCTGGTGCTTATACATTGAATGAAGGTTTCCCATGAGGTGGGTAAACCTTTGAGAGCAATTAGAGTGAGTTCAGAGTCTTCTACTGTATTTCCAATGCAGAGCAGTTGGTCTCTTATTTCAAAGATTCTCAAAAAATAAGAAGTGATAGTTTCTTCCTTGTTCATTTTCATATTTAGAAGTTGACTTTTCAATGTTAACATTCTACTGGCATTGTTGATCTCAAATGTGTCTTGAATTATTTTAAACATTTCAAAAGCACTGGTAATTCTAGATATGCTAGGAAGAATTGAGTCTTTCACAGAGTCAATTATTAGTTTTCTGGCTTTATTGTTTCTCCTTTTCCATATTGTCTTCTCTGTTTCATCTTTGGGTATTTTAATATCTTTTTCTATATACTCCTCTAATTCAAGTTCCATAAGAAGGGATGTAAGTCGAGTTCTCCATGATATAAAGTTAGAGGCACCTTCTAATCTATCTTCCATTCTCATGCATTGAGCCATTTCTGAACAATTAAACTCAACAATTTTATTTAAGAATATGCTCAACTGAAGGTTATTTTTTGTTTCTTATCTCCTTTTAATAACTATGCTCTGATACCATGTTAAGGAATATGAATCTGGAGATATAATATAATCTAAAAATATGCAGTAGAATACAATTGCCTTGGTGATTGATTGATTCTACAAAGTATAATAACTATATATATATTGAACTGAGAACAGTCATGACTTATCATATACGAACAATCATGACTGTTCGTATAAACAAAGACTATAACAAATCCTTAATGGAATAACCCAGCATAATTTAGTTTGTATAATCGACGGCATAATTAACTAACAAGACAGTCACGATACTATCATGACTGTCATATATGAACAGTTCGATAGTATCGTGACTGTTCATATATGCCAGTCACGATACATATGCGTGACTCCTATGATATGTGCCGTGACTTATATAATCGTTAATTATGTTTTAGTTTAGTCGTTTCAATATGTATTAATTATTATAAGGTATATATATATATCTATCATCTTAAATATTAAACACGAAGACACAGTAATTTAACAACATTAACAGGTCCCTTGTATTAAATCCCTTAACCGGGTGACATCGAGTAGATGTTCTAAAGTCCTCTAACAAGGCAGGCTTTAATAGACCTTATTTCTTAAATATCGGGTCGCATCTAACAATGCGCTTGTAATCCTTTAATAGGGAAGGCTCCTAACAGGGCGCACTTCAGAAGAGTGCAAAAATTGTGAGGTCTACTCACATCGTGGTTTTCTCCCACTTTGGGTTTCCACGTGATACATCAGGTGTTCTCTATTGCTTTGATCTTGTGATAGTTATTTCTGTGATAGAATCTGTTTTGCATGCAGCCTTAGATTATATCAGATTGTTATCAAATTTTAGTGGGTGCTGATTCACCCCTCCCCTCTCAGCACTAGTTGGGACCATCATGATTGTCCCTACTTATACCATATGTTTATGGAAAATCAATTCATTTTCTTGTCTATTCAATCTAGGATATAAGAATTGAGATTAATTTAAATAATAATTGAACTTAAATTATCAGGGAACATCACATTCTAGGTGGTGTAACCGATTGAAATCATATATCTTCTCATCTTCTCTTTCCATGAATTGTAGTCAGATCCATCAAACATAGGAATGTTCAGTTTGTGTCCATCGGATCTACCTCAAGCGGTTAAGCTCTACTTCGAGGAACCAAGCTCTGATACCAATTGTTGAACATGCCAAATAGCTAAAGGGGGGAGGGGGGGGGGGGGTGAATTGGTTATTTCAAAACACTTTCTAAAACTTTTACTGAATCGGTAAATACTTAATGCAATCAGAAAATTATAACAAATGTAAACATGAAAGCACAAAAACCATCAACACAATGAACACCAAAATTTATGTGGAAACCCAAACTTGGGAAAAACCACAGAGAAGCTAATTCTCATGAAATGAACACCCACTAAGTTGACACCAGTTAAGGTGATTTTTTACAAGGGCTTACTACCGGTTTGCTCACTGCTGGTTGGCTCACTGCCGGTTGGGCTAACTACCCAAAAATTAGAAAGGCTAATTGCCAATACAAATAGGCTCACTGCCCGAATATAAGAAATAAAAGAAGAATCCACCACTGAAGTCACTATCACCGATACTCTGCAATATAAAATGATATAACAGTTTGCTACCGATTCGACCAATTCGCATATACAACAACATATAGATCTTCCCTTGTCAAATTCGCATTCACTTCACATATTACTCACATACATGCACTTTACAACAAATTAATTCATCGCTCTCTTATACTAACTCATGCCAACAACAAGGTTGGCCTAATTCGATTTGAAATAGGTCACACCGAAGCATTCATGTGGTGGTAAGGAATGAAACGTGGACCACCTCGCTCAAATCAAGATGCCTCACACATAACAACATGCTACACCATCACCAAGATCTTCAGTACCAATAGATAGAATCTATATGTTACAATTCAAATGCATCGACCGAAGCACAACGAACACGTCCAAGATAGGACCGAAGCCAAAGAAACGTTCTACAACATGTTGCACACTAAATAGAACCAGCACCGACACAGATAAGAGTAAATATTTAAAGTACATCATCTGATGCACACTACTACCTATACACTAAAATAGTCAAATCACATCTAAACCTCTTCTATGCATTGGATATGTTGACATCAATGACAACCATTAATGGAAATATCAATAATAGCATCAACTTCACATTCTAATAAGAAGTATGAGATTTGCCCAATTCGGGTGAACTTGTAGGTAGTATTTTTGAGAAGCTTCAACAAGCAGTGATGCACATCTATTGCTTGCCAGCATAGTTTCAATGAAGGACGAGATTCTCTACACAAATTTTGGCACAAGAATGTTGTTATACTTAGAGGTGTTATAATTCCTATTGTTCTCAAGGTGATCAAGTGTGATAAGGGAGTGCACATGTTTTAGGTTCTGTGTTTTGTTATTCTGACAAGTTTTTAGAGTGTTTATGTTGAAGGATATTTCCAAATCCTCATTGGAATTTTGTTTATAATATTTTCTAATATTTTACAATATTCTCTGATATGAATGGTCATAAAATATGTACATAGTTATAGTTGATAGACTGACTCAGACTTGAAGTTGTCAATGGCAGGGAACATCTAGGCTTTGTTGCTACCAAAGTCACAAAAAATGACTTGGAAAAACTATAGAGTTTGGAGTCATAAGATCTTGACAATTTGTGAACACAGTAAACCTCATAAAGATTCTACTTAGAAGGAGGACTAACCAAAGACCAATGTTGAAGATTATGACATGCATCATAATGAAGCCTTGTTGATATTGAAGTCATCTGTTAGAGATGACTTGATTCCTGAAGTTCGCAATGAAGAATTTGTTGTAGATTTGTGGTCCAAGTTGTGTGATAAGTACCAGGCTTCAAAAGCAAGCAGATCAATGTTTTTGAAGAATCAACTATACTCCTCTTAGTTATAGGAATGAGGTTTAGTTTCAGACTATATCATGCGTATTAAGGATGCGCATGATCAATTAGTGCCTATGAAGAAAAAGATAGACGATGAAGATATGGTTAGCATAGTACTCAAGGAGTTGCCAACATCTTATGAAGTTTTTGTTGAATCACTGTACTTGAATGTAGAAAATCAGACATTTGACTTTGACAAAGTGTCATCTTTACTTCTGCAAAAGGAAAGAAGACAAATATAAATTGAAGGTTTCAATTCACAAGACACATAAAGCTTAAGGTCAATTCAAGGGAACATTAATTCAACTAAAAGTCATCAACTAAAGTCAACACATCAATAGTAAAGGTAGAATCCTCATCCAAGGATTGTTGTATATGTTACTGTTGTAACAAAAATGATCATACTGAAATCAACTGTTTTTAAAGGGCTAAGGACTTGTTGAATGGGAAGCTCAACTGGAAATATTGCTCGCATCTGAAAACATTAAAGTGTGACATTAATGAAGTTGGTGATGATGTTCCTCATACATTTGATGAGGAATTCGCTCTTTAAAATATTATTGTTGAGTGAGTGTAGTTTTTGTCGAACCACGTGTGTTGAAGTCTATTGATAAATCATCCACTAATCTTGATGGACAATGTAGGACAAAAGAGGCGTTATACCAAATCTCAGTCTAAACATCAAGTTGTGGAATAAGCCACTAGGAAGGTACGATGGTGGCAGGTGTACTCGTATTCTAGCTTGATGTTGAGATATCACATGTAGTTTGACAGATAATGAGTTGCCTTGATTTGACATGAAGGTTAAGGGAGGGAGCCCTGTCAATCTTGATAGATTTGAGTATGGATCTATTATAAAGATCTTTGACACATCATGCAACTTGTAGATTTCAGGATAGGTTCATAAGAAGATGTTGCTTGGTAAGCTATTTGTAGATTTTATGATGGATCTATAGAGGCAAACTATCTATGGGTTTCAGGATGGATTCATAGAGGTGAACTATTGGTTTGTCCAATTTCATCAAAGAAGTGTATGTGTGTGTTCAAATGTTGTAACGACAAAGCATGTTAGATTTGTCATTGAGGAAGGGTGTAGGTATATTTGTTAACATTCACATAGTTTGTTATAGGTTTGTGGACTATATAATATATTGGTTGTACGTTTGTTGAGTTGTTAAAAACAACTCACACATTTAGAGGATTTTTTTTCTCTAACATAGGATTTGCGAATCCTATAAATATGTAAGTCATTTCATTGAATAATAATACATATTTTTTTGTGTCTTCTCAAAATTAATTATTGATATATCATTTTTCTTGGAGGTCATCAATGAATCATAGATTTCAAAGGTGGAAAAGAATCTGCCACTATAATACAAGTACAAGCTCTCTTGGGACTTATGTTGGAGTTAAAGACGATCATCATTCCCATTCTTGCATGCTGATAATAATCATATGAGTTGAAGAACTTACCAAGTTATGAATGGAGCTTGCACCCAATTGTATTGAGGTAAGAGTAGTTTTTTGGTATGAATAGGTAATGATAGTGCCATTTTAAGTAGTCAACTTGGGGAGAGCCCCAATTTTCAAAAACTCCCCAAAGAAAACCTGTCAAAGATCATAGACAAAGCTTGTCTTCTTTCTGATGATTCTATTAATTGGCACTAGGAATACCATATCTGTGCATGAAAGAAGTGCATATTCACAGTGCAAAATTTGTTATACGAGTTTCTAAATACTGTTGTATAGTAGTATTCTTTTCCTTAGGTTCACAAGTACATGTTCCATAGATTTTATGTTTGATACAACCAAGCCCATTTTGAATAAGCTCGGCTTTGAATTTTGAAACAATAGAAAACAAAATATTTGACATATTATTGTAATTTTGTTTTTGCTAAGGGTATCTCGAGCCTTTATGGGTTCCATTTCTATCCTGGTCGGCTTGCCTTGCCTCGATGGGGATTGTTGGGTGAGCCCACAAAGGATCAAACCCAAGCCTTCAACTCAATTATAGCCTCTTATTTATCAGTAAGTTTAGATTGACAGGATATAAATTGGTTTAGAGTATTCCATTGAAATCTATTTGGCATATTACATAGAGATGAATTTCTAATAGTGGAAAGCAACTTGTGGAAGTATAATAATGGCATAGATTATTTATAGGGGTTCTGTATATCAAAGAGACTAGCTAGCATGCCCACACAAGTGAGTAAAAAAAATGTTATGAAATGATCTACTAACAATAAGATCTATGAATCACCAGCATGTGCTGCCACGATTCTTAAATGATCCAAATTGATCTCTATCTCAAATAGTGGACTTACTTTTAACTCAATATTAAATGCTTCCAAAATCCCTATCATATAATGGTGCAGATTTTCCTTCATTTTTTTAGATACAGATTTCTGTGTTCTTAGTCTCTTATTCAATCTTAGATTAGCTTAAATGCAACTTGTCAAAGAAGCATAAAGGTAGAACTTTGCTTAAGACATTAGCAAATACTTGTAAACAAGCATGTATGGGAAAAATCAATTGCTATCTAATGATTCACCAAGAAGGAGGTTTATGAACCACTAACTAGTTTCCATAGTACACATAAAATCCTGTTTGATATTCATTAATGTTAGTAGGCTCACTCTGAGAGGACTTTTTCAGATTACATTGTGTCTTGAAGTCATTTGGACGTGTTTTGGTGAAATCTATTCGTGAACAAATTGTTTTCCCTATGTTGATGCTACTCTTAGTAACTCAAAAAGACAAGAGGTTGCACGACAATTATATCTAACAGGAAAAAACGTCATGCCTTTTAGAGGATGCGAGATGTGTTAAGAGTTGCAAGAAAAAATCGTCACATGTTTTTGATGTCGCGTGATGGGTTAAGGTTTTAAAAAAACATGTCTTGGGTTGCAGAGGCTGTGCGATGGGATTCAGTTGCAGAAAAAATGTCACAAGTTTCAGAAAGGTTGCACTAATGTTTTAGTCAGGTTTTCTATTTGGGCGAGGGTTCACAAATTTCCTCCTACAAATTTCTCCAAGGGTGTAACCTTCTGTGCTTAGACATTTTCCATTTTTATTCTCAAAATTCTGCACTATTTGGTGGCATGGGTAAAGCTTCTCTTTTTGCACAGCTAGGTTTTGGGTGTTTGTTTTGTGGGTCTTTTCATTTTCAACGAGTTTCGATGATTACATTTTCAAACCCAACGAAAATTCTATTGCCTTTCTTCCTAGAAAATCTCTAATAGGTTTCTCATAGTTCTAGACAACATTTAATTATTTTGGGTCATGCAAATTTTTCTTTTTGGACTCCCCATTAGCTTTAGGTGGAGTTCAATTTGGGTGAGGGTTTGGTAAAGGAGACTCTTCCAACCCTTTTTTCAAAGATGCTTTGTGAGAAGAACCTAATCCTCGACTATCGGGTTGTATTCTTTAGATGCGGTCCTTGTGGATTACGAAACTTGATCCTTGGAAAAATGGAAGTGGTTGCATGAAAGTAGTAGATGGGTCGTCAATGGTAGGACTTTAGAAAACCAATGTGCAAGGTGGGATTGATGAACTTGAAACTCAAGGTTTGATTGTTCAGTTTCTTGGATTATGTTAATATTCTAATATGATATATTCCTAAGTATATTAAGGATAAATACTTGTAGCATTCTTAACTGTAACATAAATATTAGTAAATACATTGATCCCTTTTAATTAGGATGAAGGGGTATGTACCTATATAGTTAAACCTATAAATTAGGATGAGAATTCTCTCCCATATCATTATATTATCAATTATTTCATATATTATAATTTGGTTTGCTATATTTCTGATTTTTACATATATTTCCAAGAAATATCATAACAAGTGTTATCAGAGCTACGATTTGGACCACAGTTTTTGTTTCCATCACAACTTTTAAATAGTGCGAATTCAGATATGATTTATTTGGGTTTTGAGGTATGCATTAGATAAGCTTTAAAAAAAGACTTTGAAGGTACATTTTTCAGGAAGTTATTAAGATTTTGTTATTTTCAATAGATTTTCTCTACAGGCTGCAATTTTTGGATTTTTTTGGAAAAAATTACATCTTTGAAAAGCTTATCAAAAAATAAGTAGGGTTAGTTTTTTGTAATATAGTGTAAGACATAAAACAAATCCTTTAATAACTAAACTTTACCGAAGAATGTTTATTGATCTGTTTGCATTGTGGGTAGCTAATATTTGAGTGAAGCATGCTGAAAATAACTCCTCAGAGAATATCATTAGGTTGTCTCTTCCCTCAAATGGATCATCCATTCTTGCTGTTCTAAAAGTCAGGGAACCTCCTAGAAAAGAACACTTGTTTTGAATTGTGTATAATGGTTAGAGTTCCAACTTGTGGATTGACTCTTGGGATGAACATCCACCTATCATTGCTCAATTCCTAGGATTTAAGACTACCATGGGCGCTTTGCATGAAATAGGATGGATCAAAGTTGTTCACCTTTGTTAGCCTACTACTCATCCTTGGGAGATTTGGCAACGTTGGGTTCCCTCTTTGGAATGGCCAGTCAATGTGGGGCCAGCACATTAGTCTTAGATCAATACAATTCTTGTAATGACCCTCTTGCTGGATGGATTCCAAAGCAAATTAAATAAAGACAAACAAATCTATACTATTAGTTTATACCTTAGATTAAAGTGTAATATTTAGATTAATAATAATATTGTTTTTTTTGGTACAGATTAAATTGAATTAAATAACATGGAAGTAGTCTATTGGCATAGTTGCTCATTGAATTTATTCCTGACCCATATTAGACGGTAGAATTACTGTCCTAGGGATGGAAACACCCTATCGCAGGACCCCAATATGGCCTTGCCTGCGATGGTTGAATTACTCCTATCCACGACAAACTCCCAGTCAATATAGGTAGAGGAACAGATAAAACAAGCAAACTTGCCAATAGTTGTTAATATAGGATTAAGTGAATTATACTGTATTGTATTATGTTAAAGTCTCATGTTATAAGATTCCTGGAAATGAATTATATTACCAGAGATCTCATGCTTAATAACTAAACACAATTAGAATGCTGTTAAATAATTACCAGGAAGAAAATAACTCACCTTTATTGATGATTGTAATAGATTCCCGTTTTTGTATTATGGTGTACCTGTACCAGGTAATGACTGGTTTATATTCCCCTGTTTACCCTGTAATCAGAGGTGCTATTCTTGACCAATGTATATATTTGCAGCAGAATGTTGCTTAAAAAGAAAAGTCACTCACTATGCGCATCCTCCCAAGGTCGCATATAAAAATGTTTTTTTGTTCTATATCCTCGGTTCCCCCTCTGCGATATATTTATATGTTTGAGACCGCAGCTTGGCCTGCAGACGCGCCCTTTCACGGTGACCCTTGGCATATGCTTTGTGCGTCTAACACATAAATGTTTCGATATTAACATGCTAATGAATTGTTTGTGAAAGGAAACGTTATGACAAATATATTTAATTAATGCCATCGACGGTAATGCCGTGGCTGTTATGGTATCAGCTGTTAATAATAATAATATTTGATAAACCTTAAATGATATAATTCGAAGCCTGAAATATGCGAAACCTGGAATAATCAAAGGTATTATTAATAATAATATTCGATAAATATTATTAATAATATTAATAAATATTATCTTTAAACATACTTATAATAATTTTTATATTATTATTATTATCAATTATTATTTATCAAATAATAATACTATATTATTATTATTTATTAATTATTATTATATCATTTTATCAAATAATAATACTATATTATTGTTATTTCTCAATTAATATAATATTATTAATATATTATTATTATTTTATCTAATTGATCATTAAAATAACAGTATATTGTTTGATTTATTTCAATAAATATTATTTAAAACAATCTCTTATTAAAATAGTGCCACTATTCAATGACGATAAATTTTATATATTAAACAAATTAGATAATTTTATACATTAATCAATTTATTTACATTTCTATAAGTATCTAGTCACGGTTCGTGACAATACTCTTGGGTCATCCTCTTTCAAGTTCCTCAAGCTCCGATTCTCTTGCTTAGGGAAACAACTTTATAGGTGAATAGACAATATCTTCAAGCTATGTAGCTCTAAGAAAGAACACTTCCCACCCACTAAATGATTTCAAGGATTTTTAGAAAGTCTATTTTTGGCAGGTCTATTTTGGCCACAAGTAAGCTATGGCTGATAAGAAAGTGAGGCAGCCAATCAGAAATTGGTGAAGTTTGGAAACACACTTAAATTATAAGTGGAAAATCCTCCAAGTGCAGAAAAATCCTCCAAAAGCAAAAGAATCCTCCAAAAGCAAAAAAAATACTCCAAAAGCAGAAAAATCCTCCAAGTGCAGAAAAATCCTCCAAAAGCATAAAAATCCTCCAAATGAAGGAAATCCTCCAAAAGTAGAAAAATCCTCCAAGTGAAGAAAAATCCTCCAAAACCAGAAAAATCCTCCAAGTGAAGGAAAATCCTCCAAAACCAGAAAAATCCTTCAAAATGAGAAAAGTCTGCCTAGCCCTCCCTTATGCGCTTGGGCGCATTTTGAACATATTGTTTGTAAATTTCCCCTCCTTGGAGGAAAAAATGGTTGTGCTGAAAAATTTCTCCTCCATGGAAGAAACTGCAAGGAATAGATAAAATTTGGCTAAGTATGAAAATCCTCTCTCCAGATCTCAAATTTCACCCTCTTCAAGTGTGCTCCCATGGGTTGAGAAATGTTGATGAAGATAAACAACAAAAGGGGAATTCTTGGAAAATAAAAGAAAAAGCGTGACAAAGTGAATTTGAAACATGAGAGGAGGAAGGTGTGGAGTTTTGAAGAGAGAGTTAGAGAATTTTTGGAGAGAGAAAATGTCTTTCTAGAGAGAGATCAATTTGTGAAGAGTTTGAGGAATCGGAGAAAGAGGCATGAGGATGTTAGAGAGGATTTTTTTTGAAGATGGAGAAAGTTTTAGAGAGAAAATACGAAATAATTTTTATGTGATTCTTATGTTGATTATTTCATTTTGTAGGAGGAAGGATTTTAGTCCCGCATGATCAAGGATGACATTCAAGTTCCAGAATTCTAGTTGCAGTGTTGAAGACACCACGGTCCAAGTGATCAAGTTCAAGGCGTCCAAGGTTCAAGTGCAAATATACAAAGGGAAGAATGTCACGTCTTGAAATTCCTTCTCAAAGTCTAAGAACATGAACAAGGAATTTCCATGTGAAGAAAATCTAAATTGGCAGAATCATCAACAAAGGAGTTCGATCCATTTCCAGAAGATGAAGTCTCAAGCAAGTACATGGAAGGAAGTGATCAAAGGAAGATATCTTCAGAAGAAGTAATCAAAGTGCAACTTAGTTACAAAATGATGCAATTAGAAATATTCCCCAACTCCTAACAGGTTAACATGGCACTCAATCATCTCCATCGGCTAGTCAAAGATTCTTCAAGTCAAAGTCAACACATTTAAGGAAGGGAATCAAGAATAATCCATTCAAGGAAAATAGTGCATTTAATACATAGAGGGCATGCATATTGGGCATTCATTTGACCCCTCTCCTCCTGAAAGAGCATGCATGGTGGACATTTATTACCCACTACAGTGGTGGATTCTTTTTGCATTAATGTAGATTCCCTTTTCTGTGCCCTAACCCTAATTAGGGCTTATGTGGCAAAATTTGGGCCATCAATCATTGTTTTAGTCCGGGCCACTCGTTGTTTTCAAGGACCTATATAAAGGCCTCTTTTTCTCATTTGTAAGGAGCGAATTGTGAGATTGTTGCTTAAGAGCTATTGAGACAATAAAATTTTCATTGAAGTGTGGTGATAATTTGATGTGTCTTGATGCTTGTTTTGTTTCATAATTCCCTCAATTAGACTAAGTTTAAATAGATGAAGTGTTGTGATTGTATTAGAGAATATGATGGTGTTTTGATGAGCTCCTTTGGTTAATACTTTTGACGTTTTAGTGATTCTAAATCATCGTGCAAAGTTAGCCTGAACCTCTATTTGCATGCGCTTGAATTCTATCATTTGCACAAACTTTTGAAGATTGCACCAGTCCACGTGTAGTTGTTGCTTGACTTGGCAAAGCGGGACTTGGTAATTGAGGAACTCGTCCATTAGAGTACTTTCTTTGCTATCGTAACCCTTAGGAGTAGATTAGAAATCTCTAAACCTAAACCCCTTTTATTTCTACATATCTGGTAAAATCCAACAAAAATACTACTTCATTGCAAATCTTTTGATAGCACCTACATTCATCATGACTTAGAATCATTCCAGAATTGAAAGCGTAAGGCCCCTTGTGATCATCAACAAATTACATCAACACCGAGTTTATCCACGAGTCGAGGAACCTTGGAGTTACCGTATGATCTTCTTGCAATCTTAGCATACGCGGTACTTTGTTCAAGAGAGGATAAGATATTTCGGTATTTTGTTCTACTGTTTGGTGAGTCATAAATCATGCATCAACATTACCCACGTTTCCTATTTTGAAAAAATAGTCGTACCTATACTCGTACCCGTCTCCGAAGTACCCAAGTGCCCCCGTCTCTGTGCAACCTTGTGAATATTTCATCACAACCATAATAGTTTGCCGTAAACATTGCCGTGAGGAGTAAACATCAAATATTTTGATAAATAATTTTATTGGGCTTCTATCTTTCTAAGGTTTGGTGGACATAACAATTTCTCATATTTCACTAAGCAATATATTTTGGGAGAAGTATATGAGTTGATATTAATATTTGATTGCTCAGCCGCGGATAGGAGATACTGTGCATGCCGTCTCTACAGACTGGAAATATACTTGCACAAATTTATTGCTGCATCCGTGACAGGAGTGTATTGAAGCTGGAAACTGTTTGGTGGTTGGAGCCCAAAGTCAGACAATACCTGCGGTGAAGAATAGCTTGAAGACAATATAAAGGTTGCCGCTGCAGAGAACAAATATATTTTGATGATAAATTTTGGTGATTTATTGAGCGGATGTAGAAGAAGTGCATAAATGACTTTTAGTTACTGGGCCAGTCATTGGTATTTCAGAACGTCTGCAAAAGAACTCATCCCCAGAATTATCTATCACAGCTACACAGGGAGTTGTCTGGCCATAAAAAGTGGTAATTTATTCTTGGTTTGCAGGCTTCTTCTGTGAAGATTGTACCTCTGTTCAGACCTGTTTGTGAGGGTGAAGCATATAGAAGCTCACAAGCTGGGTGCACATGTTTGCATGTAAGTGCTATTTGAAGGTTAGGAAGTTTGTTATGTGGCTGCTTCCTTTATCTAGAGCTTCATTTTAAGGTTTTATCACATAACAGAGCCAATTCCTGTACAAGCATAATGATGATATTGTCCACAGAAAAGAGTGTACAGATTTATAAATATTTGAATCTTCCTTGCTGCCCATATATAGCATCAGGTACTGCAAACAGTTAATTAGATTCTCTTGTTAATTCCTTATCTCAGTTGTGAACTGCTTGCAATACTTCTGAACTGGAAGCAATTATAACTGATTACATTTGGCTGCAAGTCTGGAAGACCACTTTATATACATACATATTCATTCTTTAAAGTCTATCATAGTATGAAATTTCTGTACTAAATGGCTATTCAAAGCTTAGGCTCAAACACTCTTCAACAAATCTGAAACTGTATATGCAAGCAAACTGTTTGTTAAACTGTTAAGATAAAGAATGCCAATTGTTGATCAAATACCTTAAAGAACAAAATTGCAAGATTTGGGTGTAAATCAGTTGGGGTTCTTACAAGTCCCTAACTTTAACAGAAATTTAGTAACATTTCAAGACAATTATACAAGTAAAGAAGCTGCGGGTTGACGAAAGATTACAGCAGAATATAAGTTCAATATTTTCAAATTCAAAGTTAATAATGATCAAAATTATAAGTTTGAAGTTAAATTAATATTTATAATTAATCATGTAAGTATTAATATAGAATAGTTATTTAAGGCAAAAATAAGGAATTTTTAAAAAGGGACATTAAAAATGGTATTAGAGAAAAAGTCCTGCCAGCCTGTGGGTCTAAATCTAGTTTATGTAGTGGAGAGAAAAGACTAGAGGCAATATTACGAGAGGTTAACGACCAAACTAGAGATAATTTGATGGCCGATCGAGAGGAAGAAGAAGAGATTGAGTGGCAGGTTTGTATGCAAAGACATGAAGAAACAACACAATTGCTTGTTCAAACGATTCAAAATATGAACAATACTCTTAATTCCCTTAAGCTTGCACAAACCAATGGAGAAGGTTGTAATTCAAATCATTCAAGGTTAGAGCATAACAATAGAACTCCTTTTTAATCAACACTTATAGTCACACAACTCACATTCTTACCTAGAGATGAGTAGCATTGTGAAGAGGAAGAGCCAAACATGACAGCAAATGACTTTGATGAGTGCATAGACACATACTCAAGACTTGATCTAGATATCAGAAGATAGATTCCATCTATACAATTTCATAATGCAAGATCAAGAAATATTTGAAGAGAAGAAAAAAGACAACCCACAGAGATCCAAAAGGAAATATCTTTCACAAATTTCATGAATAATGAAGAGTGGCAGTTTAGTAGGCAGCCATAAAAATGAGAGTCAAAATGACCTGGGCGAGTTCTTGTAGCTCAACAAATGATATAGGGATCTCAAGATTCTCAACAATTGGAGCTTCAAGTAACAGCAAGACAATGATGGCTAGAGTGGTAACGACACAAGCCTTGGAAATGAGAAGTGGACAACAAAGAAATCAGGCTTGTGAAAACTTTGAACATGACAATAGTTCATTTAAGAGAGAAGATAGTGAGGAACATCAGATTTTAGAGTCTAAGAAGGCATTAAATGTTAGTCATGATAGATGTGGAGATAAAGAAGAGATTGAGGAAAATCTAGTACTGATGTGTGAAAACATTTTTGCATCTACAAATACTACTGGTATTAAAGAGATAGAAGAGAAACTAAATTCACAAGCATGTGCAAATGATGGAATTTTTGTGGAAAACAATTCTTAAAATATGGCCATGGAAAATAAATTCAAACAAAATAATAAAAAGAAGAAACATGCTAAGGGACATATAGAATCTTTGGAGAAACCTATGAAAAAATTTGAAGGGAGGAGCAAAAGACAATTTTTGTTGATGAAGATTTAGCAGTGGAGCAAGGGCTTGTGAAAAAGATGAAGATCAAGGAAGATAATCCACTTTTTCAAACAAAGGAAGAGACATATCTTGGTTCAAGTTCCACAATTGTGATGATATCTAAGTAGTGCAGCAAAAGATGAATGGTGAAATGGTTCTTCATAAACAATGGTGCCCAAGAAATTTGGTCTTAGATTCATTGAGATGTTGTTGGCATTAGTTGTCATTGATGTCAAAACCTTCATATCGACAACTTGGTGGTATCGGTTGCTTGTTGGCAGTTTCGGTTGTGTACCTATTGGCTGTCGGTAAAGTATCAAAAATTTCAGTTATATACAAAACAAGTTCAGTAAGGGCAGTTTTGGTGCTCAATGGCATGTGTACTTGGTTCCACTCAAGGATTACATGTTTTGGTACACTTGTATGCTTTTGGTGTTTGGAGTTGCATGAAGTTTTTTTGTCGGTATCTGTTGAATGCTATGCTTACAGTGCTCTTCCAGGTGTCCTTGATATTTGGACTTTCTTTGATATATTGGTTATATCATGTTTTGGACAGACATATCAAGTTTCATCTATCAATGGGTTCAAATATTGTGCTAATCAAGTCATGGACTTGGTTGTGGTGGTTCGACAGTTTCGGTAAAATTAATATACATTATATACATCTTAAGTGCGACCTATATTTGGGTCATGTGGTAGCGTGTTGTAAAGGTGTCTTGAGTGTGTCCTAGATTTAGGACCGGTGATAATGCATTAAATACAATTGTAATATCTTTTTGAATTCTGGCCGACACACTCTTTTGTTGTGGCTGACGAGTGTATGATCATATACTTGTATAAATAAAGAAAACCTATTGTATCCAAGAGATGAGAAGTGTGAGAGTAAGTGAATGAATGTGCAAGTTCATGTGCAAGCTGGAGAACCGAAGGTGATATAGTGGAAGACCGTTTCGATACATCAGGCAGAGGTGTGAAAGGAGTTGAGTAATACAGGAAAAGGCCTCATATACTGTGTTGTAGAAGATTAGTGTATGTTGGCAAAGTGTCTGTATCAGATCTCTACTGTCAATGATCTAAGTGCTATCAATTGGAATTGTTTCATGCATAGTCAGATGCAAATCCATCAGTTCACATTTTGTCAATAAAAATCTTTGTATCGACAGTTAGCCACTTCCATATTTCAGGATAGTTAGCCTGATCGACAATGACGACAGTGAGCCAACCTACAGTGAACCCTTGTAAAAATCACCTTAACCGGTGTCACCTTAACCAGTGTTCATTTCGTGAGAATTAGCTTGGTTTTTCCCAGTTTGGGTTTCCACGTAAATTATGGTGCTCATTGTGTTGATGGTTTTGTGCTTTCATGATTATATCTGTTTTAAGTGCTTACTAGTAGATCAAAAGTTAACATATCTATTTCTGTTTTGAATGGTTTATGAGTTTTCCGATTCAGTAAAAGTTTTAGAAGTTGTTTTGTGAATAACAGATTCACCCCCCCTCTCAGTTATTAGGCTTGTTCAACATTTGGAAGTTGGAGGGACAAAGCAATTACTAGAGTTGGGCATGACTTAAGAAACTTTGTAGGACAATATGAATCATCAAGAAAAAAATGTTTGAAGACATGAAAGACAAAGTCATTCAACAGGACATAGCAACAAATAGGCAATTAACAAATTTACAATGCATCTTTAGAGAGATTCATAATATTTTCAAGATTGATTTGGGATATTGGAATCTTCAAGAAAGACCTGGTCAAGTGAACAAGAAATTCTACGAGTATCCTAGAATTTGATTGCTACAGGACAAGCAATTTTGGTAAAGTCGGGCTGTAATTCCCTAGCCTAAAACTTAATACACAATCACCAATACATCTTAAGTTTGTCGCATAAGGTTCCCACCTGTTGTAACCATACAAATCCTTGTTATACAAAAATGAGGTAATTTGGTAAGTGGTGCTTGTTGGACATGCCAAACAACTGAGAGGGGGGGTTAATTAGTTATTCCAAAACACTTTTTGCAAACATTGTTAAACCGATACATATTTAAACATTCAAAAACTTAAAGTTGATATAAACTTGAAAGAGCAAGAACTAACACCATAACACTAGATATAACGTGGAAACCCAAGATGGGAAAAACCACAGAGAAACTAATTCTCATGAAAGTAAACACCAGTTAAGGTGACATCAATTAAGGTGATTTTTACAAGGGCTCAATGCTAGTATGCTCAATGCAAGTAGGCTCACTGCCTTGATACAAAAAGATTTATTACAAAAATGTCTTATAGGCAAAATGTGAACTATATAGTTGCATCTGCTCATGCATGAAATAGTTCCAGTTGAAATAACAGTAGTATTCAAGTGTAGCAAATCCGGTTATAGATCTCCTTCCATCACCTTTTATCTTGCAGCAAAACTGAACACTTACTTCTGTTGCAAGCCTTAACTCTTTCTTCACAATAACCTTCAGTCTTCTTATTTTTGCTCACACAATTCACCACCGATGATGCAAAAACATACTTGCATCATATTGTCTTCAGGATACACAATCACTCACACTATCAGATACAAAGTGATTGCCACATATGTATACACATGATAAAACAAATACATATGTCGGCCTAGCCACAAGACATGTCGGCTTAAGATACAAAAGATATTACAACATAGTTTAACACGCTAGCATTAGACCTAAAGAATAGGTCATACATATGAAAGCTTCATACCATGTTACCATAGGACCTAAAGATAGGTCACTCATAAAATAAACACGTTACATATTGCAGACACCGAAAGACAAATATATTTTGGGGCCAATGGAAACACCACAACCAAGTCCATGACTTGATCTACAAAAATTCTGAACCAATTGATGGATAGAACTTGTTCAGAAACTGAATATAATTATTATATCAAAGACTTCTAATATATTGCATGAATGTCTAGGTAGCAGGGATATTTGGAGGAACTCTGAAACGCAGTAGCCAAATATATCCATCCAAAACTTCATACTTCTGTGATCACCGAATACCATGGATGTACCACAAAAATATATTTCAATGACCGGAATAAAGACATCCATCATTATAATCCATTACCAAAAACAAACTGCATAGAATGAATCTGATTTGCACAATACCAAAGCACAACCAACCGGTACAGACATACAACCGGCATAAGGGTTTTGACATCAATGACAACAACTCCAGCATCTTTTCAATACACTCAATAGTGCCCAGATCTCCAAAAGATTATTTTGGTGTATTGAGGGGCATTGAATCATGTAAGAGTCATTTTATGAACAGGATAAACTCTGATAGAATATTCCTTGGTTTGCTGTCCCTTATGTGAGGAGAAATCACAAGGAAATTTTAATTGATGTAGCCTTGAGTAGTAGCTGCTAGAAAGGAAATAACAAGACCTTTTGTATCTGCCATTTGAAGGAGAATTTAAATTAAGGATAAAAAAAGTAGTGGGTGGCCAAAAGAACAATTAATCACCATATAATATGAAATTATAATTAACATTATAAAGAACAATAAAGGGATATTTTGAAAGAGTTATGGTTGTTGAAGAACATTCTATTTAAAGGAGGTCAAGAAAGGAGAAATGATAATCATGGAAAAATATGTTTAAAATATGATTTTCATTCCTTGTTGAATGTATAACATGGTTCAGAAAATAGAGGATGAAGCCCTTTAAAGACCAGAGACTTAAGGACAAAAACCTTTAGTTTCTCTTGTCAAGTTAGTGGATGCAAACCCCTAACTATAGACAGAACTTTAGGAACATTTCTAGGCAATTATACTATTAAAGAAGTTGCAGATTGAAGGAAAGTTTACAACAGAAATAAGTTTAGCATTTTCAAATGTGTAGTAAGCTTTAAATTCGAAGTTAGTAATTATCAAAATTATAGGTTTCAAGTTAAATTTATATTTATAATCAATCAGATAAAAAAGGGGTTGTGCCAAAGATGAGCTCTGCATTTGCCAGGTGGCCCCTAAATGGGCAATTTTCAAAAATCTCTGGTGATCTCTATCATATCCCCTCGTTAAGACTATCAGTTTCAAGTTCAACATATTGATAAATGAATATTCAATATATTGATAATATATTTAAATGTTTAATGATATTTATATTTGGTATTTATTAATATTATTATTGATAATAAATATTTAATATATTAATAATATATTTAAATGTTTAATGATATTTAGATTTAGTATTTATTAAAATTGTTATTAATAAATATTCAATACATTAATAATATGCTCGATAACATTTATTATATATATTAATATTATATATAATAATAAACATTCAATATATTTAATATATTCAATAGACATTTACATTTGATACTTATTAATATTAATCTAAACTATATGATTTATATTCCTGAATACTACTCGGTCAGGAGTTATTATTTATGGAAAAAATTGAATTGGAATGACACCAGTATTTGGACATTGCCAGTGACTGGCTATAAGTTGAACCCAACTCCTCCATTGTGGCAAGAAAAAAATGCAGACAAGAATAGAAGAGACATGAAAACGTAGATAGGAAAAATAATAGAGAGGAAAAATGACAAAGATTGGAAAGTTAGAGAGCTTGTTGGAGTCACTGGAAATTCCCAAGAAAGGGACAAACAAAACACAGAACTGTATGTTATACTTAACCACAAATTAAATATTGAGTGGTGTTGGCTTTCTTTTGGCACCCAAGTTTTAAAATTTTAAAACTGAGCATCACGGAGAAATTTCCTCAATTTTTCCCACCCTTTATAATGGTTTTTATGTTTCTGTGAAGTTGTGCTTTGTAAAGGGGCAGCGTTGCAAGAAGTTATTGAACTTGAACCTCGAACCATGAAGTTCAAGGTTCAAAGTTCAAGTTCACTGGTTCGGAAGTGCAGATCCAGGTTCAAGATTCAAGTTCGTAGGCAGGATCATAGGTACATTTTCAAGGTTCATCAGATTCAGCATATTCAAATCTGCAGGCTCAATGGATTTAAGAGTTCAAAATGACTAGAGTTTGAAAGTTCAAAAGATTGATTATTAAATGTTTTTTTTACATAATACTCTGATTCATCAATAAATCAAGCACCATTGTCATATCCATGGTAATGTTTGGAGCCTCGAGACAAATATTGTAATGATCAGATCATTTTGGTCATGTTGGAGAATTTAAACAAAAATGTGTTGTTGCAAGTCCGTAAATTTCTATTGGTGGGCTGAGATCAATCATGATAAAAAAAAATCAGAAGTGTAAGAATTTAAAAATGCTATAATGATGACTATTAAGAGCTGCCAACTAAAAGTAAAAATGAATAAACATCCAAACCTGCATGATTGTCCCAGAAAAAACAGTCTCGGTGCGGGGACAATTTCTCCAAATTTAACCGTTGGATTTCGCTCAATTTTGGATTTGTTGTTGTGAAGCAAGTTTCCCAGAAGCTCACCGAAGCGATTGGAAAAAATATTATTGGGTTAAAAAGCTATTAATCTCTGAGTATGGGTCTATCCAGAAATTTCTAAGAAAAAGATTATTATGAAAGTTCATTTCGTGGAGAGTTTTGAAATTAAGACCCAGAAAGATATTCGAGATTACTAGCACCATAGTGGAAATGGTGGACAAGATGAGAAGGCTTGTAATTATATATTAAAATGATAATTCTTGCTGATGTTGTGTTAACACATAAGTAGAGGTGGAAACTTAAGTTTGATATTTACCCATGAGTAATAGAATAATGTAAGGGTTTCCAAGAATTAGTTACAAGGAGAATCATTGAGAATTATTTAAGGAGGGATTTTAGAGAAAGAGGCTCTTGGCTCATTCAGCTCCTGAGAGTCTGTGGGCTATCGAGATAGGAGAATATGATTTTCTGAGTTCTGCAATTGTGACAGGGAAGTGAAGGAAAGGATGATATTTTCGTTTTGTAAATTTGTTTATGGGCAGGGTACTATGATCTATGGGTCATTTTAGTATGTATTTGGAAATAAAGAGAAATAGATACCAAGTTTGTGTGCTTATATTTATCTCTCTGATTGGAATATATCTGTAGGTTGTTCCCAGTCATTTTCAGATGTTGTCTTGCTCCATATTGCAAAGTATGTGCATGTTATAAAATCTGTAGTTTTTGTGCATCCATATGTGCAAATGAAATGATCAATCTTCCTCTTATTTCTCTGTAAATAAGAAGGCTGATTGCACGGTCTGTGTGCCGTGCATTTGATCTTCTTTCAAATTATCTAAATTAGTAATTATATCTATTTCATGTTGATGAGAGGATATTAATGTGCCTTCGTGTCTTCTGGTTAAAGACATATTCAATTATTCAATTCATTGTAAATCTTAAGAGGGAGCTGTACCTCTCAATTCAGAGGAAAGCTATCAATCTCATGATAGTCTTTCCAACTGTTAGTTCAGTTTGTCTTCTTAGTATGGGCATTTAAAAGTCATTTGTGAAGGTATTTGCAAGAAGACAAATCTGTTTACTAACAAGTGGCATGAATACGTAAGAATATAGGGAATGAAATATCTGTTGTACATCACCTTACTGAATATATATCGTCTGCTTATTCTGTCTATTTATACTCAGTTGTTTACTGTTACTATATTGTCTATTTGTATGTGTGGATATATGTATTAATAGACATTTGTGGGATTTATAGTGTATACATATTTCCTTGGGGTGACTGTAGTTGTAATTGTATAATAGTAATGTAAATGAATATTGTTGTTTTAAATCAGATTCTGTATTTTAATTGTAAATATACTTGTGCGTTATAAAATATATTCATCAGTTTAATTAAACATATATGAATGGATGTTATAGATAAGTACTTTGAATATCTATGCTTTAAATATCTTATATTATTACCTCGCAAGGTTTGGTAAGGCCTGCGGTGGAATGGACTGTGCCACATTATACAAAGGCACTAAGTAAGGCCTGCGAGGGAATGTGCATGGGCTATATCATACAAAGACACTAGATAAGGCCTGTGGTGGAATGGGCACAAGTTATATCATACAAATGCACTATCTTGTAGGTAATGGTCCACATGGATGGAGGGAGTTACAATAAGGGGGAATGGTGAAGCCCACTAGGTACGCCAACCTCATGAAGCATTGGGGCCAAGGGGATAGGATTCCGCTCTTGGGCCTAGGGTTGGGCTAGGACGCCCTTTTGTAATATCTCCATCCACCTATAGAAACACAAAAACTCTACACATTACATGCTATGAATTGAAACTCTTTATAAAATAATAAGATAGATTATGTTTTATTTTGTATGTTTGTGCTCTTGTTCCCTTTTGGTGTTGTAGGATCTAAACATGAATTATCTTGTAAAAAGGGATCTTAAACTGGTAAAGTTATATCTCTAATCATCTTACAAATCTTATATTTATGAAAATGGTGTTTGTAGGATCCAAACTAGGGTAAACTCCAGAAAGGGGACATTACAATCTCTCCTTGCCTTGGTCATGTAGGGCATCCATCTCTTGGTGGATGTCATCGTGCAGATTATGATGGTAATTTCAGGGATCACACTTGGCTTTCATTCAAGGCAGTGCTATTGGGTGAGCAAAATCCAATGACGTTCCCTAACTCCATTACTCTAAAATAAACCCTTGTGACATTTCCAAATAGCATCCCCTAGGGTTTCAAAGAAATGCTCCTCATCAAAATGAGCAACTTAGTAGAGGCCCCTTCGATCCAAATTCCAGTCGTTAATGAGCAAAAATTCAAGAAAGGATTTCAGCCTATAGGCTCGTGTTCCTGTATTGGGTAGCAAAAATTCTTCATGGTGACCCTTGTTGGGTTGGCTTGCTCATAGGCTTTGTGCCTCTGCTAGGCAGCCTTGCTCGTAGGTCTGAACCTCCATAAAAAAAAAATTCCAGTCGTTGCAACAAGCAAAGATTCAAGTAAAATCGTAGGTATAACCAATATAAGGGCAATCGTTGTGACAACTGTACTACAAACTTTGGTAGGATTGCTCCCACTCATTCTTCGGATCTTTTGTTAGAAAAGATATTGGTTCTCAAGAAATGGGTCCGCAAAGTTTCATTGCAACCTCACATATGAGGTCGTTCCCGACCATGCTAAGGGTCTCCAATCTCAACAAGGAGAAGTAGTGCACATCATTTTCCTAAGGAATCCCTTCTCGTTCAGACTTCAGAGTTGCAAAAGTGTGCCCTAATTGGTAAGTTTTGGAATTTCACCCTTGATGAAGCTTCTTTTCTTCATTGGATTTGTTTGAATTGTCTAGGGATTTTAGAGGCCTTTTTTATCGATTAAGGGAATGGATTTTTCATAGCATTTTTTTTCCTTCTCGGCCTTTGAGAGATAGAGTACACAAGAATAAATCTTGGTTTATGGATGGGTTTGGTTATTTACACAAATTTGGACACCCAAGTTTAATCCCAATAGCTTTGTTATCAAGTTTGTTCCATTTCGGGTATCTCTTCCTTGTCTTCCTTTGGAATACAGAGAATTGGAGTTAGTTGAATCCCTAAGCAACAAAATAGGGATTCTCCTCAAGCATGATCTTTTTTCAATTTGATAATGCTGCCTCATCAGTTAGATTGTGTCTTGTTAGATACGACTAAACAATTTCCATCCCTGATTAAAATTTAATCGGAGTTAGTTGAATCCCTAAGCAACAAAATAGGGATTTTCCTCAAGCATGATCTTTTTCATAGTTCAAAGACTCATACTCGCCACGGACTTGAGAAATAAAAAAATTGGACTCAGACCCGGACTCGCGAAAGGACTCAACAAAAGGAAAAAACAGTAGTTTTACATAAAACACGAAGAAATTAATGCATTTAAAGAACATAAGAGCCATAATTGATGTATTTTGCTGATATGACCAAGAGCAAAGATCAAATAAGAGAAGAAGTGGAAAAAAAACCTTTTCTATCACTTGGTTGGGCATTTGGCTGGGTTGTGCGAGTCCATTAGAAAAACTCACGAGTCCATCTCAAAGACTTGCGCTAGTCATTGGAAAAACTCGCGAGTCATTGGGCCAAGACTCGGTTGGACTCGGCTCGCGAGTCCATGGCGAGTGGACTCGGCTGGCCATTGGACTTGCGAGTCCATGCGAGCCCTTGCAATTCCATGTGAGTTTTTGAACTATGATCTTTTTCAATTTGATAATGCTGCCTCATCATATAGACTGTCTTGTTAGATACGACTAAGCAATTTCTGTCCCTAATTAAAATTCAATCTAAACTAGGAATGTGGGAATAAGAAATTGTTCTAGAAAAGCCAAAAATTGTTTTGCGTAAAAATTTATTTGACCATTTTTCAAATGAATGTGATATCTCTTCAGTAGATTATATTAGAGTATGTTTTAATCTTGTTTCGGTCCCATCACTTTGTTCGGCAAAGAAAAGCAGATTAGAACTTATTGTTTGAGACCATCCTACAACTACTCACTCCTTCATTGTGGAAGATTCTACTAATTTAGGGGTTTCCCTTATTTTCTTGAAAACGGAGTGTTGTTCGCTTAGAGGCATATTCCCTTCCTCTTGATTATCTATCTAAACCTGAACTAGCCTGTAATCTTGTGGGTTGGATAGATAAACTCTCTAATAAGTTCCTTTCTCATAGAATGTTTACATTCAGTCCTTCTTAGACATTTGTGATAAGGTTTTCCATGCCTTCATTGGAACATTTCATCTCCAAATTTTGGTGCCCTCCCTATTGTTCCACATGTCACCTCTAGAATTGAAATTGTCTAAAGCTCCTTTCAAAATTTGAGAGCTTTCAAGTGTTTTTGCTATTTAGAATTCTTGTCCTACCCCTCTTCTTTTGCCTATTAAAAAGCCTAAGAGTCCCCTATTTTAGGGAAAAAGGCAAAGGATGTTGGCCACCAAAGAGTAAGAAAACAAATGAAGAGATTAAGGTAGGTGTTATTATAACTTTGGATGATAAAATGCGGTCTTGGAGGTCTTGCCACTCCCACAGGGTATTATGAAGATTCTCTTCTGGAATGTTAGGAGTTTAAACACCCCTAATAAGAAACGCCTAATAAAATCTCAAATAGATTCTAGTGGGGTGGATTTAGTTCTCTTGCAAGAAACAAAATTCTCAGAGGGAGAGAAGGATGAGCCGTTTTCAAGCTGGAAGCAGTGGAATTTTGTTGCTTCTCCCTCAATAGGGACTTTGGGAGGTCTAACCATTTTTGTGGAATCAGAAGAGGGTTTAGATTTATAAAATTGCCTCCATGGCGAATTGGCTTCAAGTCCTAGTCTTTTTTCTCAATCAAATTTCTGCCTTTAAACACATATGGCCTTAACTCCAAAATTGGAAAAAAGCGTCTATGGGATGCTATTTCAGTAGTATTGGCTTCTCACAATGAGGAACCCTTCATCCTAGGAGGTGATTTTAATGCAATTTTATCTCTTCATGATAAAACAGGTGGTGTAGTTCTTCCAATTTCATCAATGCAGGATTTCAAGGATTTTGTTTCAAAGAATGCTCTTGGACTAATAGGAGAAAGATTTTTCTTCATATAGCAATGGCTAGATAGATTTTTCGTCAACCCAAACTGGGTAGCTGAACATGGGGCTTTGGGATGTGTGATGACAATCCTACCTTACACTGGTTTAGATCATTACCCTCTCTTGTTGTCCCTATTGCTAGTAAATATAGTTTCCAATAGAAAGTCCTCTTTCAAATTTGAACAAATGTGGCTTCGTGATCCCACCTTTCTTCCCCTACTAAAATCTTGGTCAGAAGGGTTATCTTGAGTTTAGGGATAAAAAATGTACCAACTTTGTAAAAAGCTCCAGCTTTTGAAAAGATATATGTATGAGAAAATGGAACAAAGAAAAATTCAAGAACATTTTTGTTGTGAAAGAAGACCTCTTAGAGCAGCTAAGATTGTTGAATGAAATTATTTTGCATCAAGGTATGAATGAGGAGATCTTCAATCGTCAAGGAGGTTTCGAATAGAAAGGAAATATACTAGTGCCAAAAGTCAAGGGATTTGTGGGTTTGAGAAGGAGACAAGACCATATAATTCTTTAATATTTCAGCCAAAGTTAAGCACATGTCAAACTCAATATTTCAAATCAAGGATAGATCAAGGGTTCTGATTCCTAATGAACAAACATTAGTAATAAAGCAGTGGGCTTCTTCTCTAGCCTTCTCTTTGCTTCAAATCCAAATGACCTTGGCCTGCGTCCTTTTTCTCATCAACTATCATCAAATATCCCTATTTTGATTTCCCATGAAGATAACATGTTCCTCTTGCAGCCTTTGTCTTTGGAGGAAGTTAAAAGGTGGTCTTTTCCATGCACCTAGACAAGGCCCTTGGTCTAGATGGCTTCACAGTCGTATTTTTCTAGAAATGCTAAGATTTATAGGCTTTGATGTGTGGCGAGCGTTGGAAGAGTCTAGAAGGAACAATACTGTGCTTAAATAGTTCAATGTTACATATCTAGCTGTCATCCCTAAGGTATCTTGTCCCCCAGCTTTTGCAAATTTTAGACCCATTTCATTATGCAACACCATCTATAAGATTTTTACAAAGGCTATTTCAATGAGGTTAGCTGTTCTTATTCCTATGTTCATCTCTCAAGAGCAAGGGGGATTTGTCTCGGGAAGGAAACTGCAGAAGGTCCCCTCATAGCACATGAGGTGATTCTCTTTATCTCTCAACATAAGCTGGAAGCAATGATCATAAAGCTAAATATGATGAAAGCTTATGATAGAGTGAACTGGCAATCCTTGGAATCAGTCTGTAAATTTGTTTTTTCACCAAAATGGTGTAAGTGGGTGTTATATTGCATTTCGGTTGCAAAATTTTCTGTCACAATCAATGGCTCTCCTTCTAGTTCCTTCTCCTCATCTTTTAGGGGGTTCATCAAGATGATCCCATGTCGCCTTACCTTTTTATCATTCTTGTTGAAGCATTGAGTAGATCAATTTGAGCGCAGCATGCTTCACTGAATTGGAGAGGAATAGCGATACCCCAAACAGCAGTTTCAGTGATTCACATCCTCTTTGCTAATGATACTCTTATCTTTGGGGAGGCTACAATGAGAGAAGCCAAGTGCATTAATGGTGTTCAGGATCAGTATTGTTCTATCTCAGAGAAGAAATAAAACGCAGCCAAATCAAAAGTTTCTATGCTCAACTATTCTTCATCTCTATCAAACTGTTTGACAAACTTCTTGGGGTTTAAAAGTGACAAGTTGCCTTGCAAGTACTTAGGAATTCTCCTCTTTGTTGGTAAAAGCAAGGGTTCTTTTTGGACAGGTATAGCTAAATCAATTGAATCTAGAATCTCTTCATGGAAAAACTCCTGGTTGTCACTGGCAGGTCACTTCCTCATGATAAAATCAGTTTTGGCAACAATCCCAAACTACATTATGTCAGTCCTCAAAATCCCTCTCATCAGTTGGAATACTATATGCTCTCCAAAATCTTTTGGAGGTGCTGGCCTTCAGAATTTATTGAAAAGAAACATAGCTTTGGGTGCACAGCTAGTTTGGAAAACCTTTCAAGCTCCTCAATCTAAGCGGGCTTTACTTCTTAGGTCAAAATATTTGGATTCTCCTCTACCTGAGAGAATATTCATAGCAGTTGATTCCCCACCGGGATCCCAAATGTGGAACTTTATGATGGATTGTAGAAAATTGTTTCTTCCTCACCTATCTTGGGTAGTACATAATGGGAAGAAATCACTCTTTTGGGAGGATTCCTAGATACATACCCTCCTTTAGAATCCTTGGCTTTGTATAAGGATACAAGGACTGTGCTACAACAAAGTTGAGGCATTAGAGTCAGAGATTATATTTCTTTCACACAATCAAATGGGCAGTCTCACAATTCTTGGAAATGTTAATATTTGTGGCCTTGAGACAAAGATAAATTACATTGCAAATGATTATTAATATTATGGACTTGGCAAAGATTAAAATAAATAATAAGTATGCTACTTATTATATCACATTATGATTGAGAAGAGGGACGACTTGCATATTGAATTGTTGAAATTGCTATGAGGGCCGACCTGCATTATAGTCAGCTATCTATTGAGGTTAGCGACTGAATAACAATAATTATAAAAGCCGACTTGCATATGCAAGTTGGCTGTCTTATCATATTGAAGAGACACCTCTCTTGAGGCATACTTATATGGAATCGAGGAGTGCGAGTTAGGCATCATTGAAAACATAACATGACTGCCTTATTTTGCACTTTCAACAGACTTATAATTCAGACCATCATTGCATAATTATTCCAACATTATAGAAGCTTCTTGGCAATTTGGAAAGAAGAATAACAAACCTAAAGTCACACCTGTAGTAGACCTAAATACATACTTGGAGCAGACCTAAGTTCATATATTGTAGTAGAATTGGAGAGACATTATAACAGACCTTAAAGAGCAAATTGTAGCAGACTTAAAGAGCCGATTGGAGCAGAATAATAGCATTGGATTGAAGGCTTCTTACAATCATTCAGAAGATTTCAAGCATCTAAGCTGGGTATCATCTATCTTCTATTCATCTATATTTTCGAAAAGGCCTAAGTCTTAGTTCTAAAAGATCATCAATAGATTGTTATTTTCTTTTCAAAGTCTGAAATATTAACATGGTATTAGAGCTTTGATGAGTCAAAGATCTACTTTCAGATTAAGGAAATCAATCTAACACTTTTTAAACTAAGAAATTCAATATGACAAGTGGAGTTAGACCAGAAGATAGACTCAAAGGAGCCACAAACTTCTTATCTTGGAAAATTAGAATACTAATTGCCTTCAGAGAAGTAGAATTAGATTCAATTATAGAAAATCCACCTAAAGATGAAATGGATGAAGATGAGACATGTGAATGGAAAAAGGGTAATAACAAACCTATGCGAATTCTAATTGACAACGTAAAAGACCATATTATACCCACCATATCCTGTCTAAAGTCAGCCTATCTAATGTTCTCTACATTATCAGGAATGTTTGAAATTAATAATACAAGTAGAATTATGACTCTTCAAAATGAAATTTCACGAATCAAGATGAGTCAAGGAGAATCTATCACATCATACTTTATGAGAATTACTGAGTTAAGAAATCAATTGACAACTATTGGGCACACCTACGATGAAAAGGAACTATCTATGATAGCACCTAACAGATTACCTCTCTCATGGGACTCTTTTACTCAAGGAATCAGTGCATGTTCTAAACTGCCTAAATTTGATAAATTAAAATTTGATTGTCTTCAAGAAGAATCGAGACTAATAACTAGAGGATCGAATTTTAAAGAAGATCTTCAAATCTTATACTCACAATAAAAAAGGAAAGACGATTTCAAAAGAAAAAGAGAATTTCAAGACAAAGGAGAAATAAACTTTAGGAACAAAAGGAGAGATTATCAAAACAGGCAAGAAGAGAATTCTCTCAATAACGGATGGAGAGGAAGAGATTATCAAATCAGTCAAGAAGGGAACTCTCACAATAATGGATGGAGAGGGAGAGACTATCAAAACAACAATTTTCAAAAGAGAGATCTCTCTAAGGTACAATGCTATAGATGTGAGAAATTTGGTCACAAGGCAACAAATTGTCCATATTGAAATAATCATCAAGCCTCTATTGCAGAAGTAAAAGAAACAAAATTTGAACACCTTGTCCTTTAGTCTTCACCTTGAGAGGGAGTTCATATATATGGGCCTTCATGAACTTAAAAGTCATGTTATAAACTCTTTCTAATTCTCTGTTAGATTTTGCAATTTTTTGAAGAGATATCACATCACTTGTAAATAAATCAAATATTACTATCCATTGAGAATATGATTCTTCGCTATGTTAAATCTAAGTAACGATCAAATTATGTGGTGAAAATATGATTTTGTTGATATATTTGAGCATTGAGGCTCTTGCATATTTGAGTGTTGAGGCTCTAAATAAATCAAATATTACTATCCATTGAGAATATGATTCTTTGCTATGTTAAATCTAAGTAACGATCAAATTATTATGTGGTGAAAATATGATCTTTGTTGTTATATTTGAGCATTGAGGCTCTTGATATTTGAGCGTTGAGGCTCTTGACATTTGAGCATTGAAGCTCTTGCATATTTGAGCATTGAGGCTCTTGGATATTTGAGCGTTGAGGCTCTTGACATTTGAGCGTTGAAGCTCTTGCATATTTGAGCATTGAGGCTCTTGGATATTAGAGCGTTGAGGCTCTTGGATAGAATCACCAATGAAGACTATCTTTCAGAGAACTTGTGAATGAAATCTCACATGAAGAAAATCCACACCTTACATCATGCTAACATTATGTGATTATCTTGTGGGAGATACTTAATTTGAGATTTATTGATGATACCTTTTCTGATTACATAGATTTGAGATCTATTGTTATATTGATGATACTTTTTCTTACATAGATTTGAGATCTATTATTCTTATTGAGATAATGCTATACATAAAGTTGAGATCTGTATGTGATTATTGTTTACATCATGAGGATAATGTCAATGATGCTTCTTACTCCTCATTACATGTGAACGATGCTTACATTATGTGTTATGTTTGAATAATCTTACATCTTGTAGTAGATGATATTACAAAGGTTGAGACACCTTGAGGATGATTAGTCACATTGACTACATCAGGTATGAATACATTATGTTTTTGATGGTTCCATATTCATTGAGATCACTTAGATTGAAATCTATTGAGGACAATAATTCATATGTCAAAATGAGATCTAGTGTGAGAGAGATCTAGTGATTACATTATGAGGTCAATGTTATTGATCTTTCCCTCAAGTCCAAGAGGGAGTGTTAATATTTGTGGCCTTGAGACAAAGATAAATTACATTGCAAATGATTATTAATATTATGGACTTGGCAAAGACTAAAATAAATAATAAGTATGCTACTTATTATATGACATATCACATTATGATTGAGAAGAGGGACGACTTGCATATTGAATTGTTGAAATTGCTATGAGGGCTGAGCTGCATTATAGTCAGCTATCTATTGAGGTTAGCGGCTGAATAACAATAACTATAAAAGCCGACTTGCATATGCAAGTCGCCTGCCTTATCATATTGAAGAGACACCTCTCTTGAGGCATACTTATATGGAATTGAGGAGTGCGAGTTAGGCATCATCGAAAACATAACACGACTGCCTTATTTCGCACTTTCAGCAGACTTATAATTTAGATCATCATTGCATAATTCTTTCAACATTATAGTAGCTTCTTGGCAATTTGGAAAGAAGAATAACAGACCTAAATTCACACCTGTAGCAGACGTAAATACATACTTGGAGCAGACCTAAGTTCATATATTGTAGCAGAATTGGAGAGACATTATAGCAGACCTTAAAGAGCAAATTGTAGCAGACTTAAAGAGCCGATTGGAGTAGAATAATAGCATTGGATTGAAGGCTTCTTCTTACAATCATTCAGCAGATTTCAAGCATCTAAACCGGGCATTATCTATCTTCTATTCATCTATATTTTCGAAAGGGCCTAAGTCTTAGTTCTAAAAGATCATCTATAGATTGTTATTTTCTTTTCAAAGTCTGAAATATTAACAGGAAAGACTTCTCTTCTTTCCATTCCTCAGGACCAAATAGTAGGTTTGCAAGCTGAATTGACAAAATTGAGGAAGAGAGTTCTTCATATTTCGCATGTAGAGAATTCTCTTATTTGGGTTCCTTCTCCCTTAGGAAATTACCCAGTGCAACAGGGTTATGAGCTCATCACTAATAAGCAACTCACAAAAAAGTCGAGGGTACTCTCCTTCTGTTGGTCGAATGAAGTTCTTCCTAAGGCACGTGCTTTTGCATGGTTGGCAATCGTGGACAAAATTTTGACTAGTGATATACTTTCCAAACTCTCCATAGCAGCCCCTTTTAATTGAATCTTGTGTAATTCAGTAATTGAAACTAGAGACCATTTGCTTCTAAATTGTTCCTACTCACAAATTTTGTGGTCGTGGCTTGTTAACAAGCTTTATTGACAAACCCCACTTCAAGCTTCTCTAGTGGAATTCTTTGAATCCTAGCCTAGATTGCACAAAAAATCTTTCTTTGCACCAATCTGGACAATTGCTCCTGTATCGCTCATTTGGAATTTGTGGTGGGAATGAAACAAGAGGATTTTCAGAAAAGAGAACTCAGTTAGCCAAGTAATTTTGTTGAGTGATAAAGCCATTTCTTAATCAGTTAGAGCATATGCATTAAGACATAAGACACACTCTTCCTCCTAACTTCTTGCGATTCAGAAATTCTAAATAATTGGAAAGATATCTCTCTTCCTTTCAAAGGGAGTTTGCTGTTGAATCAGAGCTCAAGAACCAGTAGAAAAGAAATAAGGTGGAAACCCCCTAACATACAGTATCTCAAACTGAATTTTGATGGGGCCTTCAAGGGTAACCCTGGAAGATCAGGGATTGGATGTGTTGTTTGTAATCATTCGGGATTTGTTTCCATAGCTTCAGCTGCAGACATTCCAGAGGGTTCCAATAACATTGCTAATGGCTCTTGTAGCTGGCCTTAAGCTGGCAAAAAGCATAGGAGTAGATAAACTTGTGATAGAGGGGGGATTCTATGGTTGTTGTCTCAGCCCTAAGAAAGTTTGAGTCACCGGATTGGAAGCTTAAGTATATTCCGCAAGAAGCTTGGCAGTTTCTTCCATCGTTCTTACAATATCAGATTTGTCACTATTACAAGGAGGTTGATAGACTGGCTGATGGACTAGCAAACAAGGGTTGTTCGTTGAATTCTGAGCAGTTAGTGTTCTCAATACAGGATCTACAATCAGATGGGGATCTTTCCTCGATTCTTATCCGAGAATCTAGTTAAGTTTTCTCTCTAACAGTTCTGTGTTATTTTTCCAGGGCTCTCTTTTGAAAGATTTTTATTGATAAATGCTGATTGGTAATGTCCTTTAATGAAAGACAAGTGTCAATCTTAGTAGATTGAGTCCAGTATGGTTTTGTCTTCCCATGTGGCATCACTCTTGAAGATGGCTTCCATGTGGCTTGTTAATCATTAAAGGAATGTGCCTTTCCCACTACTGGAGAATTATTTCCAAGATGGTTGCTAGCTGTGAGATAAATGCAGAGATCTCCATATATTAAAGGCTACAAAGGCCACAATGGGATATTTGCATATCTTCATAGATATTTGTGTATATCTCACATATGAAGATATGCGTATATATTTGCAGCCATATCTTCCTATGACACAAAAATCATTTATTTTAAAGGCTACAAAGGCCACAATGGGGACAACAAAGTTCAAAAAATATCTTTTTAAGGAAACGTTTAGTAGAACTCAAAACCTAGCATCATAGGGACCTCCCATTCAGGATACCCAAGAGCTTTCTGCTTCATCTTCCACATCCTATGTGAGATATGGTGGGATGTGACCGGGGTTCCTTTAGGCGGCTCCCTATGTGAGATATTTGCAGCCATATCTTCCTATGTGAGATATACGCAGAGATCTTCTGTCATGTATATTTCGATGGGGATAGCATCTGGCCAACAAGCTCCCAACCTCTTCTCTACTCTAGGTAGTATAGTTTTATAAGTTCTTCTATGTAAACACTCCTTTATTAATATAATATATATTTAGGCTATGTGTTTTACCGAAAAAAATAAAATTATAATTTATCATGCAAGTATTATTATGAATG
Source organism: Chamaecyparis obtusa (assembly GCA_027943335.1). Lineage (NCBI taxonomy): Eukaryota > Viridiplantae > Streptophyta > Pinopsida > Cupressales > Cupressaceae > Chamaecyparis > Chamaecyparis obtusa. The sequence continues at coordinate 791,574 of BSBK01002939.1, read as the reverse complement.
TGTTATGTTTATTTAAGACAAAAAAAGTAATTTTAAAAAAGGGACATTACATTGTGTTGGGTATGTCGATATGATATGATACATGTACCAAGGGAGGGGGTTGCATGTCCAATAACTTTCTTGAAATTTGTGCTTACAAAAACTTACCTACAGTTGCAAAAAGAGACAATTGTGAAGGCGGGGTTTAAAATCCACCTCAAATTCCTAACATCAAATATAACATCATACAAACTCTCTTAAAGTGATCAGCCCATAGTTCCAGTGATCCACAAATATGCTAAGCCTAATCATCCTTTGAGGCCTCAAGGACATATCTCTGTAAGGTGTCAAATAAATTCCATTCACTTGGGTGATCATTGAACTTAGTGGAATTGCAGAAGTAGTTCACAACAGCATTAGCTAGGCAATTAACAAAACTATTTCTTTCCCGGCAGCTGTCTCTGAATATCGCATTATCAAAACATCTACATAAAACCTGAGCTTGATCTATAATGCTAGTTAATCTCCAATCTAGCATATGGTTCTACTGAAACTTTTGACCTTTAAAAGGAGGTCCCCTTCCACTTCCAGCCACTTGAAAGTTGAAACCATAAGATATTGCTAAGTTAGGTCTTTCTAGAACTGCTAAAGCTTCAAATTCATTGTTCATCTTGATACCTAAGTAGGGAGAGGCTCCTTTTACAAACAATCCCAAAGAAGAATGAAACATCACCCCTACTCTAGCCGCTCCCAGGTCCCCTCTTTCAGCCTCGTCAAAAGTCATTTTGAGAGAGTCACTAGAAAGTAGAGTCTAGAAGGAGGTTCTCTTCCTAGAGGTATCATTATTATCTCCATTAATGTTGGTGGGAGGAGCCAAGTCCCGTAACTGCAAAATCTTAATCTTTTTTTGAGAAAGCTTAGTCTCTTCCATTAACAAAGACGGATTTGCATAGGAAGATATGGCTGCAAATATTTTGTTGTGGCAACTTAACCAAGAAATAGTCTTAACCAAGAAACAATTTTATCTCTGAAAAACTTTAGTTTCATTCCAGCCAAATTTTCCATAAGTTGTAGCAAAGGGCAATCCTGCACAAAAGAATCATGTTTGGTGTACCCTTTTGTCCAGCTGAAAGATGCATTTCCATACTAGCTATCAAGGCTCAAACCATTTTAAGATGATCCAAACCAAAGAACTAAATCGTTTAAGAGAAGGGACGTTGTAGAAGTAAATGATTAACAATTGCTCCATCATTTTGGTGAATTTGAAATTATGCATCTAGACGGACCATGGAAACCCATTTTCTGCAAGTCATCAAAGGTCAGGATCTTGTTTGATCCATCTAGCCAGTCGAACACATTGTATTTTGAGCGGGTAAACTATTGCATATGAGATAAACTGGCCTGTCACAGAAAGGAGGGAAATCTCCGTTTTGCAACAATGAGACAGATATCTTTATATTTGCTTGTAATGTTCCCTTTTCTGGGCACATTATTTCGTGTCGTGTCGTTAGCCTTTTCATCGTGGACCGGTGGGCTAACCATGGCTTGGCAATAATCAGGAGGATATTTGGCCTAGGTGATTTCAATTTCAAGCCAACCCGAGCAGTTTCCACAAGGTTTCCAGGGTACTTACTATTTTTAGTAAGTCAGTAGAACTCAGTTTTCTTGGCATTTCAGTAGTGGACTTGGAGCGTCTTGTCGAGAGCTTTCCGACAAGCTATCTCACGTCATCATCCGAGTTCGTTTGGTCCTCCGTTTTAATGCCATAAGATTCCTTACTTTATTTATTATGTCACTTTATAACTTAACAGTTATATTTATTTAAAAGTGACTTCAAGTGGAATATGAAGAGACAAAGTGGGGAAACTGAAGAGTCACAACTGCAGCTTTAAAAGAAGGCTTGGAGTCTCATTTATGCATGCGCTCAGTTTATGAATTTTATTTTTCTTGGAGAATCCAGGAAGCTTCAGCTTTCGATTCTGAAACCCGAGGACATAAACCTTCATGCTTTCTCGATGGATTGGACAGAAACCCAGTTCATCTCCGGTGCAGATTCACAACAGAGTTCACCATTGTATTCACAGGTTCTTTATCATCCAATCTTACTGTTGTTTCTGTATTTCAAATTGGAATATTTGTAATTCATGGTTATTGTATTGCTGTTGTATAATACGCTACCATTTTTAAGAGAAGTTATTGGAATATATTTGCTGGTTATTTCTGTTGAATCAGTATTATATCGCATGTGAATGTTAGTTTATATTTCTGAGTTTTATTCGAGGGGTTTTCGAGACAATATCCAGTCAGGGATATTACATTGCCTGGCAAATTACTATTCCAAAGCAAAAAGTCATCATTGCAGATTAGGAATTCTGATCTGTTGAAGCTGTTCTTGTAGCAAAACTTTTTGATTCTCTGGAAAGGGAGATCATCAAACTTTTTCAGTGGATGCAAAAGAATCCTATTGCTCTCTTCTTCCATCCGATTATGTTTTACATATGATTCCCATTGAGAGTTTAAATAGTTGTAGGCATCCTCTAGTGCTAAAGAGTTGTTAAGAGGAGGGAGACCTAACTAAGAGTCCTCCCAGAATAGAGCTTTGCATCCATTCCCAATCTTTGACAAAAAGTGATCTCCAATCAAATTTTTACAGCCTTTAGAGAGGAGAGAGGATCTGAAAAGTGAGGAAGAATCCTTGGAGGACAGATATTGCTCCTTAGTAACTTCTACCAGGGCCCTTTATGGTCAATAAACATCCACCATACTAGTTTTCACCCTATGCTGAATTTTGAAGCTCAAGAGATTTGATGCCTTTGGCACCTTGGATATGCAGACTGCTAAGTTTATCTCATTTAAGTAAAGGTTTCTCTTTTGAGTTGTCTTTCCGCAAGAAAGTTCTGAAAATATAGTTTTCTTGTTCAAAATAGCATTTGGAACCAAAAAGGACTGAAAACATGTATACAGGAATGGCTTGAATAACTGATTTAATCAAAGTAATGTGCCCAGCCATGTAGAGCCGACAACTTTTTAAACCTGCTAACTTTTGTTGAATTTTCATTGTCAAGTCTTGCTATAGATGAGCTCTTGCCATGCTTGAGAATAAAGGAAATCCAAGATAAGTTTTAGTAAAGGCATCCTCGTGAAAGCCCAAAATGTTAAGACCAAAAAGTTTTTCTCCTAATTAGTTCATTTTTTACACTAGCATACTTAAGCTTACTTATTTGTCTCAAGTCATAGAATGAGGACATGTGGTTATGATCTAATTTTGTCCTCACCTAGGGTGGTTTTTTTCTTTTAAACTTATTATAAGGATTTATTATTGCATAACTGTATAATACACATCCATTATGATTCAAATTTTTCTTAATCGAGAGTCTCTTTGGCTTCCATAGCTAGTCTATTGTTTTTTCTCTCTTTTTCTAACAGATGTTTGATCGCAGGTGATCTTTGGGAGGTTTAGGGTTGAGGAATTAACTCCAATATGATATCAGAAATCCAGATTTGTGATTCCTTTGTCCTCTTTGAGGGATTTAGGCTTGGCAAAATGGACCTCACCGTTGTGTCTAGAATGCCAAAAAACTCTAAGATCAATGGTTGATTTATTGAAATTGGAGGTCAAAAAAGTTTTGAGCTGTTTTTTTGAGGGTACTAGATCCAAGGTGGAATAATATGCACAATTTTATTGATCCATATGGTTGTATAGTCGTTATAGTCATCGTATCATGCTATGCATGCTCTTTGTTGTTAAGGTTTTAGGATCATTGCAAATGTAATAGCACTATCTCATTGTATGTGTTTTCCAAATGCAACAATCTCTTGCATTTATATTAAGAATGAGCCAAGAAGAGACATGTCCCTTCATGGGACATGTCTATTCATTATTATGTAATTAATATAATGACAATTATGATTATATATATACACACACATATATAATATCTCGAGTATTATATTAATTTCTCTAATATTTACATAATAATAATAATATATATTTTATCAATTTAACTATTTAGTTATTATGAGAATAATTATATAATCTAAATTTGTATATACATATATATCAATGTATATAGTAATATCAATTATTATATATATTGATATATATGTATATATATAATAAATCATTTCTCATAATAATCATATAGTTAGTATTATTTATCTGAGCGATGCTACAAACATCAACACTCCCTCTTAGCTAGGGAAGATAAAATGCAGCTCATAATAAGTTCATAAATATTGAGGGTTAGTTCCTAGGTGGATTGCCTCTATCGGCGATTCTATCCATAGTTCTCAGGTGGATTGCCTCCATCGGCGATTCGATCCACAAGCTCCTGTGTGGATTGCCTCCATCGGCGATTCTATCCACAAACTCATGAGCTATGGTGTGATTGCCTCTATCGGCGATTCGATCCACAAGCTCCTGTGTGGATTGCCTCCATCGGCGATTCTATCCACAAACTCATGAGCTATGGTATGGATTGCCTCTATCGGCGATTTGATCCACAAGCTCCTGTGTGGATTACCTCCATCGGCGATTCTATCCACAAACTCATGAGCTATGGTGTGGATTGCCTCTATTGGCTATTCGATCCACAAGCTCCTGTGTGGATTGCCTCCATCAACGATTCTATCCACAAACTCATGAGCTTTGGTGTGGATTGCCTCCATCGGCGATTCTATCCACAATTAAGATCACAAAAATATCTATCACAATAGAAAGTTATTGGAAGATCGTCACTTTCCAATAACTTTAACAAATACAAGTGATAATCATTTGGAAGTCGTCACTTCCTCATGATTTACACAGGGGGCAGGCCCATTAAAAATATTCATAATTCATAAGTATAATAATCAATTATATCAAGTTTACCTCATAAATGTTTCACCTTCAATAGTGAACTCCCTCTCAATCAATATGATCAAGATTGTCACAAGTTGACTGAACCATCTACTCCCTCTGAAGCTCAAGTTTATCAACTTCTTGACCTCTTTTGAAATATTAGACTCTCTTTGCATCTAGTCTCAATCATCAATTTGTTTTCAAGCATCAAGTTATTTCTCCCTTGAATGAAATTATCTTGTGCTTTTGTTCTGAAGGTATGTCAGAGAGAGATTACAAATAGCTCACTAAACTATATTATCCCAAAAAATATTAATGATGAAAGCATACAATATTTTATATCCCAATGTTATAGTATGATTTAATAACTAAATAAAAAGAATTTATGAACATTAATCAACATGGAATACTCATCTCTTGATTAATGTAATGATCCTTTTCTTATTTGCACTATAAAAAGTGTTTGTAGCTTTTAATCAAAGAACTCTCTTTGTTCAGAAATTTGCATAGACCTATACACATTCGGTCATAACTTTTGAACCTGAAATTTTCTTTTCAATCGCTCTGGTGAGATTCTTCTAAATTTGTTTATCACCAACATATCTCAAATTCAGAAAAATCCAACGGTGTATTTGTGAGATATGATCCTCGTACTGAGACTGTAATTTTCTGAGACAGTCACACATTCACCATTAACAAACTACTCTCTTACATTTGCAACTTGGCTCTGATACCATGTTAAGGTTTTAGGATCATTGCAAATGTAATAGCACTATCTCATTGTATGTGTTTTCCAAATGCAACAATCTCTTGCATTTATATAAAGAATGAGCCAAGAAGAGACATGTCCCTTCATGGGACATGTCTATTCATTATTATGTAATTAATATAATGACAATTATGATTATATATATACACACACATATAATATCTCTTGAGTATTATATTAATTTATCTAATATTTATATAATAATAATAATATATATTTTATCAATTTAACTATTTAGTTATTATGAGAATAATTATATAATCTAAATTTGTATATACATATATATCAATGTATATAGTAATATCAATTATTATATATATTGATATATATGTATATATATAATAAATCATTTCTCATAATAATCATATAGTCAGTATTATTTATCTGAGTGATGCTACAAACATCAACATTTGTCACATATGCAAAAAGTCGATTGGTTTGTGGATTTTTGGTAAGTACAGGGAAATTTCAAATGCTTTATTTAATAGTGGTGGCATTTTTTTAAATCGACGGGTTTTTATTTTTTTACAGTGAGGTTTATATATTCCGTTTTTAATTTTTTTTTTAACTCGGTAATGTCTCTTCTTATCACTGTTGTCACACGATTGATGTTTTTTTCAATTGGTAGTGCTCACATTCTAGCCATTTCCTGCTTGCAAACTGCTTCCTTTGTTGTGAATTGTGACAACCTTCTAGCCAACTCAATTGCACCGGTGGCTCCTTATTGCTGCAAAATACCCATAGTTGTTTGCCAAATTGTGTTCTATAATTGATCGGCAATTTTTGCAACAAGACCGTTTTTTTCCTTGAATAGCAGTTTTCCCAACATGGTAGGTGGTTTTTAGATTCCTTGCAAAATTTTGGTGAGGAGAGAATATTCTAGCACATATTGGAATATATTGGCGATCAATTTGATGTTGTCAACATGATGTCCAAAATACGGCCCAACAACCCTTGCCCCCTAGCCCTAATTTTCCTTAAAGAAGCTGGCTTTTTTTTCTTTTAGTATAAGTTGAGAACATAGTGTTGAAATTTAGCAAACAAAATATCATTGGGAAGTTAGTTCTAAGCACTTTCTAGTGGTGTAGGTTTTTTTCAGATTTTTTTTGCTGCTGGTACATTTTATCACCTTTCAAAGTCAAATTCTCATTTTTGGATCTTGAGCTCAACTTTTTGCCTTGATCTTGATTTTCATGCTTTTTGCAGTGTTGGAAAGGTATTTCAGAGCTCTTCATAGCTATCCATGCACTTTTTCCAAAATCTACCCTGGGTACTTTTAATTCAGCTTGTCATTATTTCACATTCTAGTTGATTACTTGGACATTCAAGCATTTGAAAAAGTTCTACTTGTAAATCTTTTCAGCTGATCTATATGTATTTCCAGCATGTGGTCATTTTTGGGCATTGTATGCATCTATTTATTTGTAAAATCATTGAGATAAAATGCTACCATTGTGTATGCATTTTTTAGGATCTCGTGCATCATGTTGTACCTTTTTGTACTCACACTACTTTATAAAGTTCCATGGAGGGTTTCTTGTGTGTTCTTTGTTATTTGCAATCACAACCTTGTCTATCCTCATAGGCAGCGGCTAAGCTCCCTACAAAACACACCAAAGACAAAAAAATGTCTGTCTTTTTTTTTCCAGATTCATGAAAACACAGCAATTTTTTTGCAATTTTTTTGTGGTTTTCAACCACAAAATATGCAGATCATGAAGAACAGATGGTGAAGATTTCGTGAAAATCTGTCGTGTTTTCCATTTTTTTAAATTTGGCCAACGGTGCATTTTGTAGGGAGCTTAGTCGTGTCCATCCTCATATGTGTCTGCCTTGTTTTGCACTCTTTTTTAGTCACATGTACTATCTTGTGCACGTTTTGATGATGTTACTTGTCTTTCTTGTAGTACATTGTGACATATTTTCAATAGACTCGTCATACCTCTTCAATACAAAATAATACGAAAGAATTATTTTGTATTGAATTAACTGAGTTTACAAAGAGCTTACAAGCTCATATATACACAAAGAATATGCAGAAAATAGAAACTATCTAAATACGATAGAGCATTAACAACATTATTAGAAACATTCTAATACCCTCCCATAATGCTCAATCTGTCAATAACACCAATAGCCTCCCTGAATTTTACATATTTGTCAGAACTGAGAGGTTTGGTGAAGATATCAGCGGGCTGCTTTAAGGTAGGAACATACAGCAACTGAATAGACTTATCTTCAACCAACTGACGAATGTAATGACAATGAGTTTCGACATGCTTGGTTCGTTCATGGAAGACTGAATTCTTTGCCAATTTGAGCACTCCCTGATTATCACAGAATAGAGGAGTCGGTCCTGATTGAGGAACATGCATATCTGCAAGCATCCGTTGAAGCCAAACGGCCTCACAAGCTGCTTTGACTGCTCCGTGACATTCTGCTTCGGTGGATGACAGAGCCACTGCCTGTTGTTTCTTACTCGTCCATGTGACAGCACCATACCCCAAATTGAACACATATCCAGCGGTAGACTTACGATCATCAACAGAACCGGCCCAATCTGAATCTGTGTAGCCACATAGTGTAGGATCAGAACTCTGAGTCTACAGAAGACCATAGTCAAGAGTACCACTCACATAGCGCAGGACACGCTTGGCAGCTGTCCAATGATCAGTTTTGGGTTCTGTCATAAAGCGGGATATGTAGCTTACTGCAAAACTAATGTCAGGTCTGGTGGCAGTAAGAAAAATAAGGCTGCCCACTAGTTGTCTAAACAAAGATTCATCCATAACAGGTGAATCAGACTGAGCTGATAATTTTAGCCCGGGTTCCATAGGAGTGAGGGGAGGTTTGCAATCCTGCATTTTGAACCTGTCCACAAGACTTCTAGCATACTTGGACTGAGAAAGAAAGATACTGTGCTCAGTCTGCCAAACCTTAACTCCGAGACAATAGTGCAAGAGTCCCAAATCTGTCATATCAAAAGTGCTACACAAATCTTGTTTGATCTCAGTGATCAATTGTGCTAAACTTCCAGTGATGATCAAATCATCCACATAAACAACGATAAACAAGACATCATTACCTACATGTTTGATATATAGGTTTGAATCCGATGGACTCCTTTGAAAACCATGATCGGTTAAATATTTATCAATTTTTATGTACCAAGCCTGAGGAGCTTGTTTCAGACCATAAAGAGCTTTGACAAGTTTACAGACTTTGTGTTCCTGACCAGCAACCTTAAATCTAGAAGGCTGCGTCATGTAGACCTCTTCCTGTAAGTCACCATTCAGAAAAGAACTCTTCACATCCATCTGATGAACTTTCCAGCCAAACTGAGCTGCTAATGCAAGAACAAGTCGTATGGTACTCATTTTTGCTGTGGGAGCAAAAGTCTCCTCATAGTCAATACCTTCCCTTTGTGAGAACCCTCGAGCAACAAGGCGAGCCTTATACTTGTCTAAGGTACCATCAGCTTTGTATTTTACCTTGTATACCCATTTGCAGCTAACGGGCTTCTTCCTTGCAGGGAGATCAGAAAGAACCCAAGTTTGATTTTTTTTAATACTCTGAAATTCAGCGTCCATAGCCTGTTCCCATTCAGGAATACCTCTAGCCTCGGAATAAGTTTGGGGCTCATAAATACTGTGAATGTTAGCCATAAGGGCAAAATTGACAGTTTGTTTGCTCTTATTTCGAGAAAATCTATCTTCAATGAGCTCATCATCACTAAGATCACTAATAGTTTTAACCCACCATTTGGGTCGAAGAGTAGAAGAGCCAATCTCTGGAGGAGCTGGAGAAGAGTTAGGAGCAGTAGTGGGAAGATGGTCATTCACAGGAGCCTCAACAGGATCAGTATCCGGTGCGCCAGGGTAAGTATGAGCTGTATCATCCCTCCCATCAGATGATGCTAAAGGAAGAGGAATACTATCAGGCTGTTCTTCAGAACATTGCTAAGAAGAGGGCAGAAAAGGTCCTCGAGTTTCATCAAAAACAACATTGCGGCTAAAGATGAGATGATCAGTGGCGATATCTATCAATCTGTAGGCCTTATGGTTGTCACTGTACCCTGTCATCACGAGTTTCTGAGTCTTGGATTCTAATTTGGAACGTTTAGCATCAGGAATCCAGACATAGGCAAGGGAGCCAAAAATCTTCAGGTGGCTGATCTTGGGCTTACGACCAGACCACAATTCTTTAGGAGTTTTGTTCTTGACAGCCTGAGTAGGGGAACGATTCAGAAAGTAAACAGCAGTAAACACTGCTTCTGCCCAATACTTATTAGGAACACTCCGGTGTTGTAACATAGAACGTGCCATCTCAACAATCGTACGATTGTGACGCTCAACAACACTGTTTTGCTGAGGAGTGTAAGGTGTGGTGAATTGGCGTTTGATGCCATGTTCAGCACAAAAACCGGAGATTGCATGAGAACAAAATTCCCCCCCATTATCTGTTCTAAGAGAAATGATGCTGCAGCCAGACTCGTTTTCAACCAATGACTTAAAATTCTGAAATGTACTAAGTGCATCTGATTTGTGTTTAAGAAAGTACACCCACATCTTTCTACTAAAATCATCAACAATAAGCAAGAAATATTTGCAACCAGTTACTGACGATGTATTCATAGGACCACAAATATCAGCATGAAGTAATTGAAGTACCTGAGATGCATGCCAAGAATCGCCATCTTTGAAGGGAGTCTGATGTTGTTTGCCAGCTTGACAAGCATCACATACTCCAAGATGTTGCGTTTGAATTGGAGGTAGACCAGAGACAAGTTCCTCCCGAGACAGCAGAGATAGATACTGGATGTTGAGATGTCCATATCATTGATGTCACAAAGTACTGAGAGATAAATCACGAGCTGCCATAGCAATTTCAGGAGAATCACCAGGGTCAGTAAGCCGATACAGGCCATGATCCTCTAGTCCAGAAGCAACAGTAAGACGAGTCGTGCGATCAATAATGGAACATTTGTGGGCACTAAACACGTCCAACTGAGGGGAATTGCTCATGATCTGACTTATAGAGAGTAGATTGAGTGCCATGCCAGGGACATAACATACATTGAGAAAGATGAGCTGACACCCACCAGACTGTATTTGAACATTTCCTCTGCCAATAATTTTGAACTCCTCTCCTCCACCAAACACAACTGAATCACTATAGGGATAGAAGTCTGTAAACCAGTCACACCGATGAGAAAAATGACGTGACGCACCAGAGTCGATATACCAAGCAGACGATTGGGCTAAATCAGAAGGGCTTTTAGCCATAAATGCATAGAAGGCAGATTCCTTTTGCTCAGAATGTTCTGCAACATTTGCCTGTGGATTTGACCTTCCCAGCTTCTTTTGTTCAGAAGCGAGTTGCTGACGACAATCTTTCTTCATGTGACCATACTTGTGATAGTAATGACACTGAACACTCTTCTATTGATAACTGCCTGAGAATTGATGCGAACTATCCTGTGATGACTGAGAAGACTGAAATTTTGCTGCAAAGGCTTGTTCTGACGAGGATGAGGAAGTACGGGTACCAAATTGCTGCTTCCAGCGATCCTGCTGTAGGAGTTTGGTGCACAGCTCTGGGAATTTCAGATCAACATTAGTTGAGGTAATGTTGAGAGTCTCTATGAAATGCTCATAAGATGTAGGTAGACTTTTCAGTGTAATAACTACCATATCTTCTTCCTCCATCTTCCGACCGATGGCTTCAAGCTGATCACGAATGTCCTTAATCTTTGTGAGATGCTTCTGTAAGGACATACGTTCATCCATCATGATGGAGAACAATTGGTTCTTTAGAAAGAATGCGTGACTTTTGTCGGATGTTTCATGCAGCTCCAAATATTTCCAGATGTCTGCAGCCGACTTGCCAGAGGGAATCTAAGGTAACTGATCATCTGTGACAAATAGCTTGAGAAGCATAACAGCTTCTCGATTCCGATCATCAAACTTATCTTGATCTGTTTGAACGGAGGTCCCATCGGCGTGCTAGCGGAGGTAGGACGTGATTTTGTGCCTAGAACAAGTGCATCCAGACGACGGTACTCGAAGATAGTCAACATTCTCTGCTTCCAGGTGTTATAGTTGTTGCCATTGAAACGTTGACTGTTTTCCAACATCAGATTGGTCAAAGATGCTATCAGGTACAAACTTTCAAAAATGAAATTTTAACAAGCACGGATTTCAAGGTAAATTCCTGGCTGACCCAGAAAAATCCGATAGGTACCCGGAAAAAAAAACACAAAACCCAAAAGGAATTTGAGGTCAAAAATTAAATCCGTTGGCTCGAAAAATGAGGCACGGAAAATGAGGTACCCAAAAAATTTGAACAAAGACCCAGATAGGATCTCGAAAAACCCACCACAAAAAAGTAGTCGAATTTTTTTTTCTAGTCTCGAAAATTAGGGTTTCCGCGAAAAACCGGCTTTGGTTATAATAAACCACCAACAGGAGCCACAAAATTTTGAATGTTGGGAAGATTCAGGCCGCGCCAGCAAGTATGACACTGTAGGTCGCGTTGAAAGAGGGCCGAGGACTAGAGAGAGAAAAAAATGGGCACCAGTTTGAGGACCTGCAGGTCGCAGAAGTTGCTTGAACAGCCAGGTCAAGTCGCGGTTCTGCTAGACGCGACCAGAAGACCAGTCAACGGATGCAGGTTGCGGACGGATGAACACCAGTCGTGATAAGAGTACCAGGCGGTCACGAATACCAGAAGAATCGCGTTTAGACTAGTCACCAATCCCGTCAGTCGCCAGTCGCGAATAGCAGACTACCTCTTAGCGCCAGTACCAGACAGTCGCGATTCTTGGCAGAATACCAGGTGCGAGTCGGAACAAAATACGAGGCGCAAATATCAGAAGAGGGCTCGCGAATAACATGATAGTAGACGTGTTTTTGCACGAAAATACCAGTCTCGATTTGGCACGAAAATGGAATAGGTAACTCGAGCAGCAAAAATAGATTTCGAAAAAATCTTCGATCCTAAGCTCTGATACCATAAAATAATACGAAAAAATTATTTTGTATTGAATTAACTGAGTTTACAAAGAGCTTACAAGCTCATATATACACAAAGAATATGCAGAAAATAGAAACTATCTAAATACGATAGAGCATTAACAACATTATTAGAAAGATTCTAATAGTTTTGCACTCTTTTTTAGTCACTTGTACTATCTTGTGCACGTTTTGATGATGTTACTTGTCTTTCTTGTAGTACATTGTGACATAGTTTCAATAGACTCGTCATACCTCTTCCTTGTCAGCGTTATGTTGGGGTCTCATAATGTTGGTGCCAATATTTTCTTGGTGTTGATGTGGAGTGGGTTGTCTATCTAGTTTTTGTTCCTATGCACTAGGTGGGGTAGATGAAACACATCCCATATAGACAGTCTTACATTACTATTTGTGGAGGCGACCTTCCACCTTTAGTTGATTAGCCTTTTCAAGCTATTGGCACTTATATTTTTGAATTGTAGTATACTCTGCATTGGTTGAGTAGTGTCATTGGGGTTAGATATGTCATTTGTGTTTTTGATTATTTGATTGTCCCCTTGGTTTTTCATCTAATCATTTTGAGTAGTGTTGTTGGGATTACTACTGCAAATTTTCTTCTTGATATTGATTGTCATCTTGATTTCAGAGGAGGGTTTTAGTTTCAGCACTATAGCAGTTATCTTTTGACAACTATTTGTAGCTTCTTTGTGCTTCAATGTTGTTCTTCATGTTCCTACTCTTTTGGGACATTGTTTGATTAGGGAATTCCCAACCTTTTTTGCACTAGGGATGTTTTGGGGATGCATGAATGGTTGGGAAACATCTGCTGGGTTGTCCTCTGTTGTTTTTTCAACAAAGTGCAAATAACAAAAAAATAAGTAAACTGCAATGATGTTTTTGTTAGATAGAATTTATTTTTGACTAAGAATAGAGCATATTCCGCCCCAATTGAATTTACAACGCAAGATATTAATATAGATCCATTTTTGAGTTTATTTATGTTATACTCTGGAAGTTAAAAATTATCATGTTATGGATCCATATGTAGTAGAAGGACGTTCATATTTCTCTTATTTAATATTTAGGTAAAGATAAACTACATGTAATGGGTGCACACACATACAATTGACTTGATAAGGGAACAATTCCAAAAGGGAATTTGGGGGAATTTCTACCTGTCCCCACTCTGGGGATGTTTTGGGGACTTGGGGACAGGTAGAAAATGTGCCTGGGGCTGCCCACTGTACACTTTATTTTCAAAACATCCTACATATGCTGTAGAAACAACAGGGTATGGTAGAGGATGCCTAGACATCCCTTGGCCATCCCGGAGTGGTTAGCTGTCCTCTATAGCTCAACCAGCAAAAAGTACAAATTAAAAAACACAAACTAAATTGCAGAAATCAATATAGATTCCATCTCAATTGAATTTACAACCCAAATTATTAATATAGATTCATTTTTGAGTTTATTGTTGTGATATTCTGGAAGTTCAAAATTATTATGTTATGTATCCATATATCGCTGAAAAGTATTCAGATTTCTATACTTTCTTCGTTAAGACAATCCACAAGGAATGGGTTTAAAAGGTTACTGAATGATCTTTAAGTGATATTGTGACTTTCACTAGCTGAGTGTGTGCTTTCTCAAATCAAGAGAAAGTTGGGTGTAGGGTTTTCCCATTGCAGGCATCTGCATTTTTGTGAAGAGCCCAATTGGCTCTCAATTGCATCTATACTCTTAACTCAAATTTTAATTTCAATTTTGAATCTTTTCAAAGTAATTTTATGCCTTTATAAATTTTATCGTTTAAGAAAAATAAAAGCATCAACAAACTTAACACAAGATGCACAAATTTTATTCTAATTTCAACAGGCTGGAAAACATTCATGAAATAATATCCAAATAACTAAAGTGCACCTTCCATTACATGTCGCTACTTGCAAGAATTTCCAATGTAACATGCCAAGGACGTAATGCAGTCCTAAGGAGTATGCTGTGAGTGGGATATACAACGTAGCACCTTCAAACACTCTCAGAAATTAACACAGCTCCTAAAATGATACCACAGTCACCCCCAAAACACAATGAAATCTTCAGACTTATATCTGCAGCCACCTTACAATGCACTGGCCAAACTCAAGGTAAAACACAGCAACCAAATTGTTACGCAGCTCATGAATGTTGCTTTCTTCTGCATCAAACTGGTACGCAGCCAAGGAGATGAAGGCACAACCTTAAATCACAGCCTCCCAATCTGCACAACCTTGCTTTTAAACACAAAGAACAGCCCTACTAATTCCGTACGGACCTGCAGCTTCACTACGGTTCTAACAATACCATACGGTATGCTCAATTCTCTTATTCAAAACCATAAATTCATTTGCAGCAGTAGAATTTCCTGATTCAGTCAATCTCTACCAAATCTAGTAAGAAACCCTCTGTATCAAATATAAATTGATAATTCTTCCTCCAATTTGGTATACCTTAGCACCAAAATTGAATTCACATAATCAGAATTGAATTCTTAGAATTCAATGGCAAAATTCATCATCAATTAGTGATGATTCAAATTGCAAAAATGAGGAATCAGTCCTCAAACCCTAGCTATCTTCTTCACAACCAAATTTTATCAAATGATCAATAGATATCTTAGAATGAGCTCTCAAGTCCCTTTTTATTCTTTCTTGTGAGAGTTCAAACACAATTCTTACCAATGTGGGATAAATAGATATACTTTTCTTTTTAATAATTCATTTACTCCAATACTTTAAATTAATACCTTGGCTTAGACTTCCATGAATTAATTAAATAAATGGCCTCTTCCCATGATGACTCAACCCTCAACTTAAGTGAAATTATAAAGTTAAATTATAACTTTATAATAAGCCATTTAATGATTTAATAATAATTTGGCCACCAAAATAATAATAACTCCCAAAATACTTATCCTTTTAATATGCCGTCTGAAACAGGAGTCACACCTATTATTTCCCCATGTGACCAAATGTACTTTCCAAAAATAGAAAGGGTCCTTGAACAACATCAGGCTTACTATAAATAGTAAATGTGACAAAACTATAGCAAATGAAGTCCGAATGACGCCAAACGAAAGCCAAACCAAAGCATACTGAATCCTGAAGTAGATGCCCACTGAAAGAGATCCTCTGTCCATCTTCATTAGCCTACGAGGGTCACATGATAGGCTAATCCCAAGAGCCTTAAAAACGGGGACATTACAGTCCTCCCTTCCCAAGATTGCTTGTCCTCAAGCAATCTGGAAAAACAAGGAACATCGCAGTCCACCCGGATCCTAAGGATGGTCATGAGTAATGTTCCAATCCTCACCATACTCCTGTGAAGAAATCATTAGCATCAACAGTACAAACATCAGCATATGAGAAACTGCACTCAACACCCAAACAACTGATATCATTGACAACATCATCTGAAGACCAATTGTAGGTGCTGATGGAGGAAACAACTCAGCGGAACTCAACCCAACTGAAACAACTCTACCAATACTCGAGTCCCTGTCTAACTGACACTCACACCCAACTGCACTATGGATATGATAACAAGCATAGGTACCTGAGTCACTACCACCAAATCCAACCTCTGATAAACTGTCCTAGGTGTGTTGATACTGCAAGTGGTCTAACTTACAATTGCCAATTCCATCTGCAAAAGATGGTACTAACCCATCCCATAATGGATGGTAAGGAACTGGAGCTAGTCCACACCTGCGTGAGACCAAATCCTCTACTCGTGGGTCAAAAGAAAAATGACGAGCATACTCCACTGTATAATGCCGGTAGAAAGCCCCAATCTCTGTCAAAGGCTCATCATTACCAAATTGGGAATCAGGAGATGGCTCCAATCTTTGACTCCGCATAACTGTAGGCTGGGTAGGATCCTAGGCAACCCTCTCAGCAAATCCAACCACAAAATCCTTGTTCGGAAGCATTGTAGACAATTTCTACAATCTTCCCCACTAAACGTCGAATAGTGCGAGAGCCCCAAATGAGAGTACCCTTAGATACTCTGTATGAATCCTCTTGCAAATCTGCACTCTCAAGTAAATACTCCATGAATGACCTGGTGTAGTACAAATTATATGTGGAAGTGTCAACTTGCTCCCCCACAACCCACAGCTGATCTCTCTGAAAATGTGGCATTGCCAACTGCCTAATGCTATCAGCTGTAAGAAATGTAGAAATGGATTCGCTTCTAGCAGAAGGAAGCAAGTCACCATGAGAGCTCGTCCCCACTGATGCTCTCACCTCCTTTGTACTTGCTGCACCCATATCTAGGACGGATGTGTCTGCCACATCATCACGTCCCTCATCCCCAACCGTAGAAGCAAACTCACCACCAACCACCTCAATGTGAAACCGAACTGGGTCTGGGGCTGGTGTGGATCGAACATGCTCCAACTCCACGGTTACCTCCTCTAATCGCGACTATGACCCCTGGAAAGCCAATTGGGTACACTACAGTGAGTCTACAGTCACCTCTAACTCATGGGTGAGCTCAACTACCTCCTCTTTCCCTAACAATGCCTCATAACAAATACTCCCCCACTCTAGAAGGTAATCCCTATCAGTGACTAACTGTGAATAATTATGCTTCAAGACCCTGACAACCTCTTGAAGCGCATGAACCTCTGCTGGGGAAAAACTACTATCACCGTGCTCATCTGACATAGGAGCACCCCAACTAGATACGACCAACATCTAACGAATAGCATCATAATGCTCAATAGCTGAAGAGATGTCTCTGTCATTCACCTTCAGCTGACTAGACACATGATGTAAGCCTTGCCTCCTATGCAAGCTCTCTATCCCACTAACTGCACTGTGATAGGAAGCTGAATCAGAACTGCTCACCACAAGATTGCTCATACATGAGCTATCGTCCCCGCACAACTCTGCATTTGAGATACAACTACTATGTACCTCAACCAACTCCTCATCCGAAGAAATGGAAGCCCGCGTAGTATCGCTAATATCAGAGAGCCCTAGTGAATCTTGATCCACTGTGAAGAGCCCAACTGGCTCTCAATTGCATCTATACTCTTTCCTCAATTTTTAATTGCAATTTTGAATCTTTTCAAAGTAATTTTATGCCTTTATAAATTTTATCGTTTAAGAAAAATAAAAGCATCAACAAACTTAACACATGATGCACACATTTTATTCTAATTTCAACAGGCTGGAAAACATTCATGAAATAATATCCAAATAACTAAAGTGCACCTTCCATTACATGTCGCTACTTGCAAGAATTTCCAATGTAACATGCCAAGGACGTAATGCAGTCCCAAGGAGTATGCTGTGAGTGGGATATACAACGTAGCACCTTCAAACACTCTCAGAAATTAACACAGCTCCTAAAATGATACCACAGTCACCCCCAAAACACAATGAAATCTTCAAACTTATATCCGCAGCCACCTTACAATGCACTGGCCAAAACTCAAGTTAAAACACATCAACCAAATTGTTACGCAGCTCATGAATGTTGCTTTCTTCTGCATCAAACTGGTACGCAGCCAAGGAGATGAAAGCACAACCTTAAATCGCAGCCTCCCAATCTGCACAACCTTGCTTTTAAACACAAAGAACAACCCTACTAATTCCGTACGGACCTGCAGCTTCAGTACAGTTCTAACAATACCGTACGGTATGCTCAATTCTCTTATTCAAAACCATAAATTCATTTGCAGCAGTAGAATTTCCTGATTCAGTCAATCTCTACCAAATCTAGTAAGAAACCCTCTGTATCAAATATAAATTGATAATTCTTCCTCCAATTTGGTATACCTTAGCACCAAAATTGAATTCACATAATCAGAATTGAATTCTTAGAATTCAATGGCAAAATTCATTATCAATCAGTGATGATTCAAATTGCAAAAATGAGGAATCAGTCCTCAAACCCTAGCCATATTTTCCACAACCAAATTTTATCAAATGATCAATAGATATCTTAGAATGAGCTCTCAAGTCCCTTTTTATTCTTTCTTGTGAGAGCTCAAACACAATTCTTACCAATGTGAGATAAATAGATATACTTTTCCTTTTAATAATTCATTTACTCCAATACTTTAAATTAATACCTTGGCTTAGGCTTCCATGAATTAATTAAATAAATGGCCCCTTCCCATGATGACTCAACCCTCAACTTAAGTGAAATTATAAAGTTAAATTATAACTTTATAATAAGCCTTTTAATGATTTAATAATAATTTGGCCACCAAAATAATAATAACTCCCAAAATACTTATCCTTTTAATATGCTGTCTGAAACGGGAGTCACACCTATTATTTTCCCATGTGACCAAATGCACTTTCCAAAAATAGAAAGGGTCCTCGAACAACATCATGCTTACTATAAATAGTAAACGTGGCAAAACTATAGCAAATGAAGTCTAAATGACGCCAAACGAAAGCCAAACCAAAGCATACTGAATCCTGAAGTAGATGCCCACTGAAAGAGACCCTCTGTCCTTCCTCATTAGCCTACGAGGGTCACATGATAGGCTAATCCCAAGAGCCTGAAAAACAGGGACATTACAATTTTCATGCCTCCAGAATTTTTTTTTAGAAATAGTAAGACCAACAGACCTACTAATGCAGATCAACTTCCTTGTCTGATGACAATTGACCAAGATCACACAAGTTTTTCAAGGTATGTATATTAGCACATGTAAACATTTTTGAATCATCACCAATGGTTATTATTTGCTAGTGTTTCCCAGGGATGTGTTCCTACGGGTTTTAAGATGTTTCCTTAACATGGAGGACATTTCGGGGATGGGGACAGAACATCCCAACCCCTACCTCCATATTTTCGAAAATTTGGGGATGTTTCTTCACTATGGGGGATGTCTCCTAAAGGGGGACACCAGAAGGGATGCCAAAGTGTAACAGGGATGCCATGATGTTCCCTGTAAAAAAATTCTTTGTTTTCTTTTAAACATGAAATAAAAAAATTTGTTCTTACTGTTATAGGTGCTTATTTCTGCCATTTTGTCATTTTAAATTTCTGTTACGGCTCCCCAAATGCCTTTTTCTGTTCTTTGAATGTTGCTTCTGTTGTGTAAGATGCCTCTTTACATGTTTGGGAGACTCAAACAATTGCTTTTATTCTGCTATTTTTGCTGTAACTACATTTATTCTGCTGCTACCTGCTGTAACAGAAAACACATGTCAATGATTTTACCTTGTATATATAACATTTTTGCTCATAATATGATCAGGTCAGCCCTCTAATTTATTCCTTTTTTTCCTTTTTGAAGATCCAGCGGTGTGATAAGTTGATATGATAGAACTCATATTTTGATCTATGATGTATAGTGAATTCTAATTTTGATCTATATATGAAAGAAATCAATAATATATTCCTTACGTTTAGTAATATGTAAGATGCATGTTTTCAATGAAAAATATTTTTAACTATCTATATACTGCCATCTCTGAAATTTGCTGTGCCTGGAAACCTGTACTCCTGTCGCCATGCCTCCTTGTCCAGGAAACTTGGAGAAACACTGATAAGTACTGTTTATGTTGTAGAAAATGCAAGTATCTTCTCTGTCAGAGTTCTTTTTCACCTTAGAATGAGACCAAAAATTCATATATTGTCTAAATATTTAATGCTGTTTTGTATTCATTAGCACGAGGCTGAGAAGAAGAATACTCTAGCCCAACCAAACTATACATCATTCTAGGTCTTGGCATCAGTCCATGACTCTATAATGATATCCATGGTCTGTAAGATCTATGTGCACGAGATGAATATTAGATAGTACTCAATGATTTTCAAGCGCAGTCACGTTTATGTTTGAAATTTTTTAATTAAAGAAATTGAATCTAATATCCTGAAGAGATTGTATGCACACATTTTCAATGAAAGCTCAAATGGTTAGAGATTAAAATGTTGTTAATTTGTGTGTCGACTTATGTGAATTCTCAATTCAACTGTAATGTTTCATAATATGGCTATATAATGAATATGGTGAATGCTTTGTCATACGAATATTTAAAATTTCCTATATTTTTATATTTTCTCTATTTGTGTGTGATTCTCGTGTGAATTCTCAATCCAGCTCTAAAATTATGTAATATGGTTTTATAATATATGTGATGAATGGTTTTTTTAATAGAACAATTGAAGCTTTCTATATTCATATTGTTAGAAGTTTCCCTATTTTCCCTTGCTAGCACTCTAAAAATTGGTCTTCCGTCCCACCCTTCCCAGAAACATGTCTCCCTGTTCCCTGTCATCTCTGCCCTAGAAACTTGATGAAAGATAGACAGAACAATTTTCTTATGAAAGTTTACTCTCCATCTTACACGCCATTCAACTGAACAGTTTCACAAGGGGATTTTGTATGAGATAAAAACTGACTAATCTT
This sequence comes from Chamaecyparis obtusa, assembly GCA_027943335.1. Taxonomy (NCBI): domain Eukaryota; kingdom Viridiplantae; phylum Streptophyta; class Pinopsida; order Cupressales; family Cupressaceae; genus Chamaecyparis; species Chamaecyparis obtusa. The sequence continues at coordinate 770,554 of BSBK01002939.1, read as the reverse complement.
AATATATTTTATCATTCATGTCATATTTGTAAGTTAAACTTGAAAATTTGAAATGATCAAATGAATGTTTAGGAGCTACGTACAACACAAAATACTCAAAATTTCGAAGGCAAACTTTTGAAAGGCAGAGGTTACATTCTTTGCTTATATATTTTCATAAAAGACCACTAATTAGCAATAAACTAATGGATGGCTGTCAAATGCCTTTAGTGATAACAGACATCCATATACAGCAAGAAATGGCTAAGCTGTAATCCGGGGCTCTAGTCTCAATTTTTTGCGTATTCCCGGGGATTGAAATGCAGGGGCAGCTTTTTAACCAGGAACCCAGATAGAGGTTTAGCTAGTTGTTGGTTGCAGCAATCATAGTCCATAACAAAAAGCAGATGGTAAACCAATCATTTCCATTTTCTCATTAACAGGTAGTAATAGCTTATAGTTCAGAACCAACGTATATAATACCTCACAGTTTTTGGCAGCCCTGTTCATTTTCACATCCATGAAATTAAATCTCATTTAAGAGTGAATTGTTTATTTTGAAAATAATCTCTTCTTGATTATGGTGCCAAATGAAAATGGATGCTTCTTTTCTGTAGTCAATTAAGTCTTTGTGAATCTTGGATATGCAGCCTCGATGGTGAACGAAGTATCTTATGGGTCCATCAATGAATCATCATCTGCTCGACAACTGGTTTCAGATACAACTATAGAGGTACCTCTCTATCTTTCTTGTAATAGAGTTGGATGATCATTGCAAGTGATTTATTCAGGTTGTAATTCTTTGTGGAAGCTGAATTTTACAAGTTTCCATTGATACACGTGTTGTGGTTATTGGTACTAACCTAAGGTTTATCAGGTCCTCATTGATATACCATTTGTATTTCAAGTTATGCCTGTTCAACTTATAGAGTCTACTGGAAACCAAGTTTTGCAACAAGTGCTTCGAGTGATGCTGCCAAGATTCCTAAGCCAGGTTGGTTAGGTTTTTGGTCTTTTGACAGTATACAGCATTATGCCAAAATTTTATTCTGTCCGGTTATAATACCTCCACGTTTCCACCATGTGATTTATATCCAAGTTTTGGGGTCTGATTTTTAATTATACAACTGCAAACATTAATATGCAAGCAACAAACATGACCCTTTTTTAAAGGATATAGAGGTCTGTACGGTTAGACAATAACAGAACAGGAAAAATCACATCTCTCTATACAGAAGTCTTATGATGTAACTTATTTCTTAATTCGTGGAAGTTCTACAAATATTTGTTTTCGTGCACTTCTGTTGGCCACCTATTTTTCTGAATATTGCTCTTGTAGATGTTTCAGATGCATGTGTAATCTCATTGTTGTCTTCTAGTGAATTTGGCCTACCACGGTCTGTATTTTCTTTTTCATCAGCATTTTTAGTTCAAATGCTTAACATTTTGCCTCTTTTTTGCAGCTTGCCAAGGACTACAGAGCATGGGCTTCTGGTGACACATCTCGGCGACCCCTTGGAACAGGGCAGATCTGATAATAATCTAGGAAGAGCAAAAAAAAAAAAAGATTCCCATTATTTTAGGGGTGTTATTTGTACCAGTAAATTTCATTTGTGCTAGTTTCTGTTTAAGAATTTTTTATTTTTATAGTTGGTGGTTCTTTTTTCAAATTGTCTGCCATTTCAACATGTATATAACCAAGTATTTATTCAAAAAAAAAAAACACATCCTTGCCACTTGCATATCATCTGTGCTAGGATGGGCACCTCTAGAGTCGTACAATAAATTCATGCTTTATTAGTGAAGCAAGGTGGTGTTACTTTCTAACCCCACTAATTGCATTGTAATATAGACAAATTGTAAAAAGTGAATGGATATAGGTTAAATTTATGTAGTGTGAATTGAGTGTTAGATTGTACTGAAAAAGACCAACTGATTTGTTGTAATTTCACCTTATTCAGTAGGTAACATCAATCAGTATGAACAACAATCAGCCCATTGTGATATGTGAACAACAATAAGCCCATTGTGATATGTCAATCAGAGAACTAATAGAATCACAAGAGACCATTAGAGGGAGTAGAGCTGGGGTCATGTAACAGATCAATAGGCTTGGGCTGTGTAGGTTACCAATTACAACTAGATCAGAAGTGAGGAGAACTCTTGTTTGTGGTCTCAAGGCTGTAGCCAAGCCTGCATTGCCTTGACCTATGATTGATTGACATGGGCAGGCATTTGATAGTTGAGCACCCTATGTTTAGGGTTACATAAGTATGTTTTTTATTAAAGTCAGCAGCATAACAAGGGTGCTGACCCTTACACAACTACAACCTAGAGGCGTCACAAGAAATCAACAACACACTAACAATAAAGGTGGTCTCTGGGTTAACAACTTGCTACTGTGAGGGGACAAATCAAAGACATGCTTTTATAGGGAAAAAATAAGACCATGGTGCAGGGGAGGAGACACACCTTTCTCAATGTTGGCACACAGAGAACAGGAAAAAGAGCATATTGATTTTTTCTTTGTGCCTAATATGGTTGAGGATCGGTAAATGGTAGCCATGCACAATGGTGTATCTACCCTCTAAAGATAAATAACACATTATATGAAATTAACCATAGCATAAGGAAAAGCATTGCGATGGCTTCTACGGCTAGGGTTTCCTCCTCTTTAGGAAACTTTGGATCCTACAACCCTTCCCTGTCGTCTCCTCAGCTTGTTGGCAAAGGCCCTTCCGACTCTTTTCATTGTCCCTTTTGTGTCTGCCCGACCGACTTTATTGAGGTTGAATGGGTCTTCTCCTGTGACAGTGCCCGCCACTGCTCCTACGGCCAATGCTCGCCCACCTCATTCTACTTCGGGTGGGTTGAATGCCCTTTGTGCGACGTCCTTGGTCCCCTTTGTCCCTTCCATCGTGGATGAGGGTGCTTTTGCGCGGGTCTCTTCCGTTGCGATGCCTTCTACTCCTTCGTCTTTGGCTGCCTCTGTCCTATCGTCTGTCCCTTCGTCTGCTATGGTTTCAATTGGTGGTGAGGTGGTTGGTAGGCATGGTTTGAAGCATCGACAAGCTGACATAGGGTTCATTCCAGTTTCCAGTGCCATTTCTATGAAGTTGAATGCAAATATGGAGGAGGAAATATATCATAATGTGTTTGTTTTCTCCTCTCATGTTATTTGTCGATTCAGGGGTTTTTGACCCAGCCTTCCTTGGTTGCATGCTTGGATCTACAACAGTGGGAGCCCCTTCTTTCAGGTATGGTTCATATTTATCCTATGGCTAGAGGTTTTTTTATTGCTAAATTTGAGAATGTTCAGGACATAAATGTTATCTTGTGTGATCATTTTTTAGCTGGGAGGATAATTTTTTGTTAATGGTAAAGCCATGGCATTCTGATTTTCGCCCTTCCTTTGAAATGTTTAATAAGATTTTGATTTGGGTGCGGCTTCCCTATCTCCCCCTTCATTTATGGGTTGATTCTCATTTAGAGGAAGTGGGAGATGCACTTGGTAATTTTTTGATGGTTGATGCTGATTTGTCTGATATTTTTCATTCCACCTTTGGTTGTATTCTTGCGGAGATGGATGTCTCTAAAGGGCTGTCTGCTGAGATTGTGATTAATTCTTCTAAGGGTAGTTGGGTTCAAATTTTGGACTATGAAGGGGTTCCCTTCAGGTGTAGAAGATGTTTTAAAACTAGTCATGTTGCTGCTCAATGTGGTTTAGAGAAAAAGAAATTGTCAGCTTCGTGGTGGAATGGTGCTTCTGTTTAGCATTATATGGTTGAGAAGAATTCTGATAAGAGTTTCTCCCCAGGATTCTTCGTGTCTTGCGGCCTCTTCTTAGGCTGATTTGGTTACTATTGGCGGGAGTGCGGAGATTGGTGTGCATGTGTGTGGGAATGTGGCTCGGTCTTCTACTCCTAGTGAGAGTGTTTCTCTGGATGTGCGTGGGAATGGGCCCTTGGTGTCTACCTCCTCTGATGGTGCTATGACAATCAATTCTGGGTGCATCCTTGGTGATGAGGTGCCTATAGGGAGAAATTGTGACAATGCTTCTGAGATGGTGGGTGTTCTCGTAGCTGACATTCTTTCTCAGGATGTTGGTGTTCCCATGATGAGTTCATTGGATTGGGAGGATACAGTTGCCAAAGTGGAAGAGGGTTGGATTATTGTGAAGGGAAATAAATCCAAGACGTCTGCGCCCTCTTTTGACATGACTCTTCATTCCCACAAGGGCAAAGCTAAAGGTAAATCTTGATGGTTCATGGTTGTGGGTGATTGGGCTGGAGTTTTCTTTGGTCTTTTCTTTGGTTTTTGGTTGCTTGTTGGCCTTTTCATGCTACTATTTGCAGGCCTTTTTGTTTCAAGTTGTGGGAACCTGTTGGTAAAACCCTCATTGTGGCCTTGTCATGTTCTCTCTTGTTTTGGTGGGCTTTCATGGTACATCTTATGCAATCCTCTTGAAAAGGGTTTAAGGTCCCTTCAAAACCTATTTTTTTCCTTAATAAAAAACCATAGCATAAGGCAGGGGAATAATTGAACAATTATATCCCATGTTGAATTCTTTATAGACCTCCCTTTGTAGAAAATTTCCTAATAAAAACTTTGTAATCACCCGAACACTACTTCACCACTTTCAACCCTTCACCGCGGCCTTGTTGCCTCGACAATCAGTTTTAGGGTGACAATAAAATTAATTCTCCCTATAGAAACCTCCCCTTTCCTCCAGGAGTTGCAAAATTTAGTGAAAAGGGCACGATTGTATCCCTTCATAGAGTAGAAGAACAAAACCAAACCAATGCTCTCAAATAGCTCCCAAAGATTCTCTTTTTGTTTCAATTTGTCATAGTTTCTCAGCGTTGAATACTTGATTGCCCCACCCATTCTTCCCCTTTGTTGATTAGGAATAGCTCTGTAAACCCTCAAGAATTTGCAGAACTTAAAATGATACTAGTTATGAAAAACACAAATGATATTGGCCTAAAGTTCGATGATAATAAATCTGGAACTCAAATAAACAACAAGCACACTCTCACATGTGAAAATACATAAATAAATTAATCACTTTCGGACCATCAATATGAATCATGTTGTTATTTGAGCAAATCCCAATAGGATATATGGCATTTATGAAAATTCTTTTCCAAGCATTTAAATAATGTTCACTACCCACCAGGCTGTCACCTTTACTCGTGTCAAGTAAATCTAGCATTATCTTAGCAAGCCACATCACCCAAGAATTCCACCTTATCACATCAGTTTTAAATTTTAAGATCACACTCCACCCTATGTGAGCTTTTGAAAGGCCTTTCTTAATTTTATCTTGCTTGAATTCTTTCATTAGAAATTACTTCTCTTAATTTAGGGGAATCTTGGATATATTCAACTATTCCCAATCATCGAGCCTTAGGGCTAAATTCACCATTTCATCAACTGCACTATTCCTCTCTCTGTAGACATGATAAACTTTGGATTGAAGGAATCTTTAGAGGATATCCTTACCCTCATTCATCATACCTCTTATTTCCCACAAACTGTTAGATTCTCCATTTAGAACATTAAGAATCAAATTAGAATCCCCTTCAAGAATAACCTTATCTTAATTTAACTCCTTTAATCTTTTTATGCCTTGCCAAGCTGTGTAGGCTTCAGCTCTGTTATTAAAGCCAATCCCCAATTTTTTACCATAGCCTTCAATTAAGCTTCCATTGTTGTCCCTTATCACTCCCCCAAATCCCAATATGCTAGGATTTCCTTTGGAGCACCCATCAAAATTGCATTTGATCGCCATTTACTCATCTTTCTTAGTGAAATTTTGGTTCAGTTAATCTTAGTGAGATCCTTATTGATGCCATGTGTTTGTTTGATCCTGAGTTATTTATAGTGACATAGTTTTGGAATAGCCATAGGAAGCAACATTAATGTTCTCTTGAATTTTTTGTCTGGTAGCCAAGAACAACTCCACGCTAGTCCTAGACTTATATCTAAATATCCTGTTGTTCCTCTCTTTCTATGAGGTCATGATACAAAAGGATGAATTTGTCTTCAAAAGTCATGTATAACTATATGCTTATAAGGGCAATAGTTCCAACTATCCATAAACAACCTTAATATTACTTGGGAGGACCCAATTGATAGATAAAGAGGAGAAAACATTCAACCACACATCCCATACATAAGAGCAGAGAAGAAGTATCAATATAGCATAAAGAATACCTGTTGATGAGCAAGAACCTTCTTTTATTCAGATTGTCAATGACGAGAACATCATTTTGAGCACCAATCCACCAAAAATAATTTATTTCAGGGAGAAGTTTGGGTATCCAAACTTGATTCCAATTGAAGGTTTCTTGGGTGCAATTTTCCAAGGAACAATAGGTTGATTAGATAGAGAAGTCACTTGAACATTGGTGTTTCTAAATCTACTCATCCTCTTCATCTTTTGAAAAAAGCTGCAATCATCAAGATTCTATTACAAAATAAGTATTTCATTATTCATTAAGTGAAGATTAGCATCTCTAAAGCCTTTAACTTCAAAAATTTGCATTCTAAAGTTTTTCCATGAAGGTCAATTTCCATTCCAATTGGCATCATCATGGAGAAAGGTGCAATTTTTTCTTATCAAAACATCTTTGATTGAGTTTAAGTTATTCATAGCAGAGTGAACACCATCCTTATTCCAAATATCATCCTAGAATTTGGTCCTTTTACCATCTCCAACAATCTTCTTTCCTCTCTGTTTTATGATATTTCTTATTTTCAACAAATTTTTCCAAATAGGTGATCTACTTGGAAAATTGGGATCATAGATAAATTGACCAGTATAATCATTATCCAAGTACTTATCTCTTATAATGTGACCAATATAATCATTATCCAAGTACTTATCTCTTATAATGTGTGCCCAATCTTTAGAAACCTCAATAATTTTCCATCCTAATTCTACCAGAAGAGCCTTGTTAAAAAGTTTAATCTTCCTTTTCCCCATACACCTCCATTTCTTTGGTTTGTATACCTTGTCCAAACTTGCAAGAGCAATTTTGGACTTCTCAATACCAATTCATAAAAAAATTCTTTGGATTTTCTCTATCCTCAGAATGGTTAGCTAGAATTTTAAACAGAGAGAGGTAATAAACTACGATGTTATGTCATGAAGCTTTAAGAATGTGCCCTTTCCTTGCCCGACTTAACAATTTACCATTTTGTCCTGCATATTAAAATTGGAATTGTTCAATAAGATGATTCCAATAGCCATTGTTTGGATTCTTAGTAATTAGAGGAAGCCTTAAGTAAGGAGCCAAAAGAACAACATAACAACACTCCAGGACATTGGTTACTCTAGCTTGGAGAGAAGGAACAACATTAAAGAAGTAGGTTTTAGTTTTGTTATAGCATAATTACTCAAGGTTTCTTTCCAACAGTTAGCTTCAAAAATAGACAAAAATAATGGTATCATCAACAAATTGTTGGTGTGAGGAATAAGGCAGCGAGGAGGCAAAGTTGACACCTTTTAGAAGTTTCATATCAAGATTTTTGGATATATCTGCCAAGCACTTTTGCTACAATAATGAAACGATACGAGAATAGAGTCCATTCCCTTGCCTTAATCCCCGACCACAAGAAAAGTAGCCTTTTGGGAAACCATTAACAAGCATCGAGCAAGATGGGGAAGTGTCACATTCAATCACCATTTTCAGAAATCTGCCTTTAAAGTCATACTTCTTAAGGACAACAATTGAAAAATGCCAGGAAACTTTGTTGTAGGATTTTGATGTATCCAACTTTAGCATCATCCCAACCTTCTTACTTGATCCCATAAAATGGATTAATTCATGGGTTGTAATAGCTTCATCCAGAATATCTTTGCCCTTAACAAAACCTTTCTGATTATGAGAAATCATCTTCTCAAGCATATTTTTAAGTCTATTCACCAATAATTTGGAAATAATTTTATAGAGTATTACACAGATTGATAGATCTATAGTGCATCATACAAGAAACATTTTTTGATTTTGGAATTGAGGCAATAAAAGTAGAGTTCACTTGTTTAAGAAATTTACAAGACCTAGAGGAAAACTTCAAAATTTGAAATGGGTGATCTTGCCTTTGAATCGGCTCTCGTTGGTCCGTCTACAACAAGACTTGTTGCAGGCCCATCTATTGCTTCATGTTCCTACCTGAGCACAACTTCTCTGGTGGGGACTATCTCTCACCCTTTTTCAGGCACTCTGCTCCTTCTGTTGTGGTAGTAGCTGCTTTTGCTAGGGTTTCAGATTTTAGGGATGTGGTGGTGGCCTCAGGAGGCTTTTCTTCTGGTTCTTGGGTGAGCCAACTATCTGGTGAAAGAGGGTTTATCCTTGTTTCTTGTGCTATCTTTGTGAAGTTGAATGAGGTGATTGAGGAGGAAATATAACATAATGTGTATGTTTTTCCTTCTCACGGTGTTATTTGTCGGTTCAGGGGTTTTTGGCCTAGCCTCTCTAAGCTGCATGATTGGATCTCCTATTTTTGGCAACCTCTTCTTTTTGGTACTGTTCAATTTACCCTATGGCTAAAGACTTTTTTATTGCAAAATTTGAGAATGTCGAGGATTAAAATAAAATTATGTGCGATAATTATTTTAGCTGAAAGAGCAGTTTCTCGTTAATGGTTAAACCCTAGCACTTTGATTTCAATCCTTCTTCTGAAACATTTGATAAGATTTTGATTTGGGTTCGTCTTCCTTATCTTCCCCTTCATTTATGGGGTGATTCTTTTTTTGAGGAAGTGGGTAATGGTCTTGGAGATTTTCTGTTGGTGGATGATGAATCGTTTGACATTCTTCATTCCACTTATGCATGAATTTTGGTCAAGTTAGATGTTTCAAAAGGGTTGGTTGAGATCTTAATTCAATCTTCTAAGGGTGGATAGCTTCAACCTTTGGACTATGAAGGGTTTCCCTTCAGGTGTAGAAGATGTTTCAAAACTGGTCATGCGGTTGAGCATTGTGGGTTAGAAAAGAAGATATTGTCGGTCTCATGGTGGAAATGTGTTTGAAGTCAACATTACATGGTTGAGAAGAAATTTGTTTTGGTGGTGTAGGATATTGCGACTTCTTCTCAGGCTAATCTGGATTTCGGTGGGCTAGTTGTTGGGGTTGGGTCGCAGTCTCATGCCCCTCATGTTGGTGGGATTGCTGACGCCAGTGTACCCCATGATTACTTGTGGTGTGACTTTGAAGGCTTGTTCACATTCTGCTCCTTTAAATGGGTGTGGGGATAGTCTCCTGATGTCGTCACCTGATTGTGCTATGGTTACCTTTTCGGGAGGCTCCTAAGGAGATTGGCACAAGGGAGGTTAATAAGTGGGGTCAAAGGCTCACCCAATTACTAGACCACCTTGCAATGTCACAACACGAAAGCAATAACACAAAGAATGAGAGAAGGGAAGTGAATCATAGTCATTTATTCATTCAAACTTGATACATGCTAGGTTGTGAGGCCTTCCTGGTTATGACCAATACAAATAGAAATCAATTACAAAAACAACACAATCCTCATACATGCGAGATCCACGATCTCCAACTTCCTTCTTTATTGGCACCTCTAACTGCTAAACCTAGAACATATCATTACATTTATATTTGAGGCTACCAAATAGGTTGGCCCAAAGAATCCTCAAGATCCAGCATTGGAGAAAGCAACGACCCATATTTAGGTCCACATGCTTCCCAATGAACGATCCCAACATTAAAATCATGACCAAAATTAAATACACAAGTTGGCCAGCCAAAACAAACAAAGTAAACTTGTCAGTGAACTAGGCCACCGAGCAACACAGACACACTGAACCCACTTGGAGAAGAACACCACCGAGCAGAACAAAACACAACAAAAGACACTCGGTGAAAGACACCACCGAGAAGAGATAGGTAACTGAGCTCACTAGTGAACAAACATGAACAAGCTACCGAGATACATGATTGCCACAAACCCAAGATGCTCCTGCATCAGACACTCGAGGTTGAAAATAAATGATTCTCTGAATCATGAGTGAGGTACAACCTGAGCTGAAACCAACACAGATTGAGAAATCTATGTAGAGTCTTCAATTGGTATGTTCTTCCACTTTACCAAGTATTCCATGTAATCCTTTTCTCTTGTTCTTCTGCCAACTCTTTGTTCCAAAATTTGTTCAACTTCTTATGTCTGCTTCTTAGGATAATCACTCGGTACTGTCACTCTTCATCAGGTTCATGATACTCATACAAATTTGCAATGTTAAATATTGGTGATATGTCCATGTCATCAAGTAACTCTACTTCATAAGCATTTCTACCGTCAACCTTCTTCAATACCTTGTAGGGACCAAAATTCTTTATCTTCAAATTACTAGAGGTTCCAACAAGAAATCTTCCTTTCTTCAAATAATGAACAATTACCTCATCACCAACCTAAAAAATCTTATGTCTTCTTGACCCATATGCTCTATTCTTGTATTTCTGATTACTCTGCTCCAACTTAGGTTTCACTTCCTCATGCAACGACTTCATAAATTCAGCAAATTCTTCCCCTTCAACACTCCTCTTCTCTTCTCCAACAATATCTTTCAAGTCTGATATACCCCTCGGTTGTATGCTAGTAATAATTTGAAATGGTGTCTTGCCAATACTCCTATTCACTGAATTATTGTATGCAAACTGTGCTTGCGCTAACATCAAATCCCAATTACTCGATTTGTCTCCAACTAAGTATCTCAATAGGTTACCCAAACTTCTATTTACAACCTCTATTTGTCCACCAGTTTGTGGGTGAAATATAGAACTATACTTCAACTCGGTGTCCAACTTCTTCCATAGAGTCTTCCAAAAATAGCCAACAAACTTACTGTCTTGGTGAGAGATGATACTCCTCGATAATCCATGCAGTTTGACAATCTCCTTGAAGAAAAGATCTGCTATATGCATTGCATCTGATGTTTTCCTACATGGTATGAAATATGCCATCTTGGAAAATCTGTCCACAACAAAAAAATATGGAATCATTACCTCTTACTGTCCTCGGTAAGCCAAGAACAAAATCCATGCTGATATCACTCCAAGGTTTCTTAGGAACATAAATAGGTGTATACAATCCAATATTCCAACTTACTCCTTTTGCCACTTGAAAAACTCCACAACTCCTCACAAATCTCTGAACATCCTTATACAACTGCGGCCAAAAATACATTTCCTTAACTCAATGTCTTGTCAATGCCAAAGTGTCCAGCCAAACCACTACCATGCTTCTCCTTTATCAAATTAGTTCTCATTGATCCTCTCGGTATACACAACTGAATTCCTTTGAACAACATACCTTCTTGAATGAAATAGTCTTCCCACTTACTCAATTGATCTAGAATAGGTGTTTTGCACATTCTCCACGACTTAGAAAAATCAGGGCCAATTTCATACAAATTCTTCATATCATCAAAACTAAGAACCTCAATTCTCATTTCAATCATCAAAGATCTTCTACTCAATGCATCAACAACTAGGTTAGATACTCCACTCTTATGTTTTATCACAAATGTACAATTCTGCAAATACTCAACCTATTTCATATGTCTCTGATTCAACTTATTTTGACTACCCAAATACTGTAAAGCCTTATGACTAGTATACAACACAAATTCCTTCGACATCAACTAATGTGTCAATTTCTTCAGGGCTTGAACAATAGCATAGAATTCTTGATCATTAACAAAATATTTCTTTTTAGCATCATTCAACTTCTCATTGAAGAAAGCAATAGGTTTACCTTCTTGACTCAACACAACTCCTATTGCACTGCCACTTGCATCACATTCAACTTGGAATACCTTATTGAAATCAGGTAAAGCTAACACAAACAATTCAACAACCTTCCATTTCAAAGTCTCAAGACTCTTCTCAGCTCCATGTGTCCACTTGCATTCTCTTTTATCTCCTCTCATTTTCTTGGTCATAGCATTGTAAATTGAACTGAAATTTCTGATGAACTTTCAGTAAAATTTTTCTAAACTGTGGAATGATCTTACCTCACCAACATTCTCAAGTGTATGCCACTCAAGTATGGCTTTAACCTTCTCAGGGTCCATCTTCAAACCATAAGTTGAAATCACAAATCACAAATATATAATCTCCTCTTTCATGAAGGATCACTTTTTCAGATTAATCATCAACTTTTCCTCTTTCAATCTCTATTTTACTTGTCTAATGTGCAACAAATGATCTTCTCTGGTTTTACTGAATATCAAAATGTCATCCAAGTAAACAATCACAAATTTACCCAAGAATATCTTCAGAACCTCATTCATTAACCTCATAAAAGTACTCAGTGCATTAGTTAAACCAAAAGGCATAACCAACCATTCATACAAACCTTCTTTTGTCTTCAAAGCAGTCTTCCATTCATCACCTTTTCTGCTTCTAATATGGTGATATCTACTCTTCAAATCAATCTTGGTAAAATACTTTGCTTCACTCAAACAATCCATTATATCATCCATTCTCGGTATAAGAAACCGATAATTAACTGTTATCTTGTTAATTGCTCTAGAATCAGTACACATTCGCCATTCGCCATTCTTCTTAGGTGCCAACACAGCTAGTACTACACATGGACTCAAACTTTCTCTGATCAAACCTTTCTACAACAACTCTTGAACTTGTTGACGAAGTTCCTCATTCTCAATTGGTGTCAGTTAGTGTGGTGCTTTATTAAAAAAATTAGCTCTAGGAATCAGATCCATACAATGACTAATACTTCTCATCGATGAAAAACCATCAGGTACATTATCTGAAATGATCTCTTTGTACTCAGTGAGCAACTTCTCAACCTCTTCAACATTTTTATCTTCTATTTTATCACTCAATTTGTTAGGAATCACAACATAACATACATCATTTTTCTTCAAATCCTTAACAAACTGTCTACCTTCCATCAAGAAAACTTTCACAAATGTACATATCTCACCAACAGATTCTTCGATCAAAGGCAATGAGATTTGTCTTATGCCATTGGCCGAAATAGTATATTTATGCAATCTTCCATCATACATAGCATATCTATCATATTGCCAAGGTCTACCCAACAAAATATGACAACACTGCATAGGCATAATATCACACAACACCTTATCATAATACTTTCCAATTTTTAGAATTACAAGACATTGTTCACTTACCATAACTGTATGTTTATCTTTGATCCATGAAATCTGATAGGGCTTTGGGTGCTTCAATCTTTCTAATTGTAACTTTGTAACCATTTCCTGTGATGCCAGATTCTCTAAACTTCCACTGTCAATATCACTTTCCAAACTTTGTTTGCAACTCTGCATCTGGTCTCAAACAAACTCTTTCTTATCGGATCTTCCTTAGTCTTTTCACTCCATAGTGCTCTTCTAACCATCAAGTTTCCTTCCTTTTTAGGTTCATTTGGTGAATCTTCTTGCACCAAAGCATTTCTACTGCTACCAACTTTCTTGCTTGCATGTGTACACTCAAATGATCTATGTCCCTTTTCTCCACAATTGTAACAAGTTCCTCGAAATCCTTCTATTCCATATCCACCTCAGGAGTAATTGCCTCTTCCTCAGGATGAACTCTCACCTTTCCACTTGGTCTTGCCTTTTTCATGGTTTGTCTTGTCCTGATCGGATCTATTGTTTTTACCATATGATCTACCTCTTCCTCTAGAGAATCTACCACCTCTTCCTTTTTGTCTTTGCTCATACTTTTTATTCAATTTCTCATCATCTTTTAAGGCAAACTAATAAGCCTCCTCAATACTCTCTATTTTGACCAAACTGATCTCTTCTTGAATATAAGTCCTTAACCCATTCAGGTACCTTGCAACCCTTTCCACCTCATCTTCAATATGTCCAGATTTGATATCTAACCTGTAGAATTCCTCCGTGTAATCCTTCACAAAGCTATCTTTCTGCTTCAAACTTTGCATTCTCCTAACTAGGTTAATTTGATAATCACAAGGTAGAAACTTTACCTTCAAATTATTTACCATCTTATCCCATACCATGATTTTGGTTTTACCTTTCTTCTTTCAATCTAACTGCAAATGCTTCCACCACAAGGATGCATGAACTTTCAATTTGTTGCTTGCAATTTTCACCTTCTTCTCATCCAATATGTTCTCATACTCAAAGTATTTTTCCATCTCAGTGATCTAGTCCATCAACTCATCCAAATCCAGCTTTCCACTATACCCAGGAGGGTTAAACTGCGGTGTAGCCTTCAAACTAGTCAATTCCTTCAAGAATCTTTCTTCTCCTTGATCCATTATAGGTGCAGGTTCAGATACCTCCTACTCTTCTTCAACCTCATCATCACTAACATCATCTTGATATCTTCCTTGACGTTGGGTTGTCTCAACAACTTCCAATCTAGCAACAACTTGTCTTAGTATATCAGCTAAACCTAGATCTGCATCTCTCCTTCCTCAAACCATCTTTAAACCCTCTGCAATTGCAAGTCATATCGCAATCTGCTACCCCACAAAAAATAACCAACTAGGGTTTACAAGAAGGAACCTCAGATCAAACCTTGCTCTAATACCACCTGACACATGGGAGGCTAATAAGTGGGGTCAAATGCTCACCCAATTACCAGACCACCTTGCAATATCACAACACGGAAGCAATAACACAAAGAATGAGAGAAGGGAAGCAAACCATATTCATTTATTCATTCAAACTTGATACATGTCGGATGGGGAGGCCTTCCCAGTTACAACCAATACAAATAGAAATCAATTATAGAAACAACACAGTCCTCATACATGCGAGATCCACGATCTCCAACTTCCTTCTTTCTTGACATCTCTAACTACTAAACCTAGAACAAATCATTACATTTATACTTGAGGCTACCGAACAGGTTGGCCCAAAGAATCCTTAAGATCCAACATTGGAGAAAGAAAAGACCCATATTTAGGTCCACTGCTTCCTAATGAACAATCCCTACATTAAGACCATGACCAAAATTAAATACACAAGTCAGCCAACCAAAATAAACAAAATAAACCCGTCGGTGAACTAGGCCACCGGGCAACACAAACACACCGAACCCACTCGGTGAAGAACACCACCGAGCCTAACATAACACAACAAAAACCACTCGGTGAAAGGCACCACCGAAAAGAGACAGATAATTGAGATTGCCAATGAAAAAATAGGGACACTCCAGTGAGAACTCCAAAGCAGTTACCGAGCACATCTAACAAGCTACCGAGATACATGATTGCCACAAACCCAAGATGCTCATGCATAAGAGATGGTGGAGTTGTTGCCTCCAATTTGGTAGGTGTTGCTGGCATTTTTTCTCAGGATAGTTTTGTTCCAACTTTTGGTCCACTAGTTTGGCAAGATGCTGATGATAAGGTTGAAGAGGGATGGATTACTATTAAAGGAAAGAAATCTAAGACATCTATGCCCTCTTTTGACATGGCTCTTCGCTCCCACAAGGGAGGTGCTAAAGGAAAATCTTGATAGTTCTTTGTTGTGGGTGATTGAACTAGAGTTTCTTTGGTCCTTTCTATGGTTTTTGGCTCCTTGCTGGCTTTTTTTGTAGCCTTTGTTTCAGGTTGTGAGAGCATGTTGGTAAAATCCATATTGTTGTCTTGGCTCCGTTCTTTCTTGTTTTGTTGGGCATTCAGGATATATCTTCAGCCTTCCTTTTGTACAAGGTTTCGGGTCCGTTCAAAACTTGTTTTATCCTTAATAAAAAACTTACAAGACATAATGAAGTCACAAACAACATTAAAGACATCAAGAGTGTTGGTTAATAGATTTGTCTTTCCAAAATAACAAACAAAATGATTTATTTTCTCAGATAGGAAGACAAACTGCTAATGAATAGTTGGAGGAGTTTCTTATTAGATTAGAAAATTTCCTCTTAATTTTAGAGGTACTAATCCTTCTTTCTATGTTGTTTAGGTTTTGGGGGTATTCTTTTAATCAAAAAGTAGGAAACAAAGACTATCATTTGCACATAGCTATGACAAAAATATGGTTATGGGTTTACATTGAAAGGGAACAAAGGTGCATGACTAAAAGATCATCATTCCATTCTACACAAAGAATGATTTGGAGATAAATAATAATCACTTTAGGTATTATGGATAGATTAAGACTCAAAGATCACATGATGAAAATACTTAGGATTTGATATAGAGAGTGATAAGCATCAAGGAATGATTTAAAAAACACAAGGCAAAATGACAATCCAAAGGGGATATAAAAAAAACACACAAATCCATAAAATCCTCCTTTATTTCCTTGATAATATCAAATAGTACAAAGACTGAGCCCCTTTCTCATACAACAAAACATGACCAAAATAAATTACTTGGCCATATCTCTTCTTAGAATAAAACATGCATGCCTTCTAATTGATTCACACTCATGCATTAAAGGACAAGGGAGATTAGAAAAATCTAGCCCTTTTTTCCTTCTTTTTCTATATTTAAAGACTTCTCCTTTCCAAGTAGTTTTGTGTTTTCGTAAATAATTTTTGAAAAGATCATTATTATTTTTTATTTTTGAATCTTTGGGGTTCCTTCTAACTTACAAGCACCTCAATGCATGAATATATTTTATATAAATATTTCTAAAATTATTTTTCTACCAAATCAACCCTCATAAATATATTTAATGACAAGTTTGATGTAGTTTCACTAAAATATGGAGCAACAACAAAACTATTTAATTTTCCCAAAATTTGTACTTTTTGGCAAGGGCGAGGCATTTTAAAATCTTAATAGACCTCCCACTCTCAAAAGGTACACCATTGTCATTTTGTTTTTGATCTTTGCCTCCTGGGTAAAGAGTTTCTCCTTACTATATTGATTTCTAATCCAACCCAATAAATGCCTCTCCCCAATTTCCTTATCTTTTTCTTCCATAATATCCTTTTCAGAATCAAACACAACCTTTTCTTGATTGTAAATCTCACGACGCTTAGCCATTTGATCTCTATGTTATTTCTAAAAGTAAGAGCCTTAATTATTAAAAATTCCTCTCCCATGTAGAAAACAAGAGCATTTTCTTATATTGTTGATTCACAAGTGATTTTTGTTGCCACAAGATGTTCACTGCCTTTGAGCGCTAGTTATAAATTCCCAAAATTTCTCAAAAATTTTGGTCACTAACCCTTGGTGTGTTTCTATCCTCGTTGGCCTTGTATGACTTATACTTAATCATATGCACTCTGTGTTACCTATATTTGTTTAGTGCTAATTTGCAAAGGATTCTATTGTGTCCTCAACGAACCTCTGTCCTTCGGCTTTAGTTCCTAAAATGTTGTTGAGATCTAACTTTTCCATCAGAAATCCTTCCTAATTTGGGATGCCAAATCTAGATGGTGGTTCCATTTGGAACATCGGGTTCTGATTTGAGTTCCAGAATCGATGTCAAAGTCTGATGCCCTATTTTGAATTGATGATTTGATCTCTTTAAAGGCCGAAGTCCCAATTTTGACTTTGATAATAGACAAGGGGATGATTAAATGTAATCTTAGTGCAAGATAAAGTGTCAGGACACAATGCTTGAAACAAAACTAGGGCTAAGGGTTATATATAGGGGTATTTTTATCATTTTAAATGATGTGTTTGACTCCGATAGGTGTCTTAGAATTCTCTTAAAGACCAAAAAACTTAGGAATTAATTTGAGGGAAATGAGACAAGGTAAATTTTGAATGGGGGATGACAAAATTAGGCAACACTTGGCTTTGACTGGAGACAAAGTCTGGTAAGGATGTAACAATGAAGTTAGAATCTTTGGTTAGGATCAATGTTTAATTCCATTGGGCAATAGAGTTTTGTAATACCCCAAAAATGGGCTATAGGTTCATTAACCTCCTACATCATCAAATCGAACAAAATCAACATCGAAGTCCTAACCTAAGGCACATCTGAACATCATCGAATCCTAATTGATTATCATAAATTCTGCATCGGAGAATATTCCTAGAAATATTCCTAATTATCCTAATTATCTTTAATTTAATGATTATTTGGCGATAAATCTAATTTATCCTAAAGTTTGATTAATTGAATATTCTCAATATTTAATTAATTAGATTTAATTCTGCCACTTAATTATTTAATTAACGTTAATTCTAATTATTCCTAAATTGTATTATTTAATTTTGACAATAAATCCAAAATCCTATGAATAATTGATTAAATTCTTATTTAATTAATTAAAGCAGCTTGTCAATTTTTAATAATATTGTTTTTGAATAAAAGTTTGATTAAATAATTGATTAATCCATAAATCAATTGTTTTATTTTTCAAAATCAATTAAGTTGGAAATAAATCACTTTATTATTAAATTAATTCATAAATAAATCATGCACAATCAGAAAAGCAGACAATTATCAATTATCAATTAAATCTAAACTCTATTTTGAGTTGAACTCTGCTTTTGCATGTTTTTGTGAGTTAAAATATCCTTTATTTAAAAATAACTCAAAAATCAAGTTGAGTTTATTTGAGTGATTTATGGCTTTCTTTCATGCACCTCCAAAACCCTGGATTTCTATAAAATCAAGGCTCATCTCTTCACAAATCATCCACAAGAATTGCATAATCACGCTGCTGAATTGGAGATTGAAGAATCATCTTTGCGAATCCAAGCTTTGTGAGATCAACATTGCATAATTTTTCATATCATATTAGTTTTCATTTGTTAGATTATCATAGCATATCAGTTTTTACATATCATAGATTCATATCAAGTTTTCATCATATCATTGCATAGAAAATAAAAAAAAATAGATTAATTGCATTCATATTTCATATCAATTTTGCATTCAAATCCTTCATTTAGGTGTCGTCAAGGTCACTGATCTCGATAACAATCTGAGAACATCATACTCGCACCTATTAGAAGGCAGTAAATTGCCTGGTTAGTTTAGCTTTCAATTCATTGCACGATTTCATTTTTGCTAACCTCTAATATTTTACTGAAGTGTTGTGTCTACAGATAAGGTACAAAATTCACACACCACATTTCTGGCGCCCACCGTGGGGCCCTGAAACCGGTTTCCAATTCAATTCTATCAATTTCTATCTTTTTCTCCTCGGTTTCTGTGCAAAACTATGATTTTTAATTTTTGTTTGTACAATCTTCGTATGAGTTTCTGACAAAAGTCATTTCGCACTGTACCCACTGTCGTAGGACAGTCTATCGGATCGAGGATCATGGCGTATTGTACACACTATTATTTGAAAGTTCAACTGTCGTTTCACAGAACACCCAGTGTCGTACGAGTTTTTGGACTATCGTCTAGGAGCATACCCACTGTCGTACGAGTTTCAAACTGTCGTCTGGTAACAGACCCACTGTCATACGAGTTTCGGCATCAAATTTCAACTGTCGTTTCATTTTTCAGGGCAGTTTGTCATATTTGGTTTTCAAATTTTGACTAACGGCTAATCTTAACAATTGAAATTCTCTATCTTTGATTAACTTCTGCTGGTTTTGATTGGAAAAAGTGCAAGAATTGCTAAAAATAGGTAAAAATCTACTAAGCGCGTTGTGAGGAATTCAGGTAATCTTCTCAGCTGATAAGACTTGGATTTTGGATCTAAAACTAACATCTCATGTGTCTAGCTTGAGTGACTTTTATTGCTTTCCTATCACAGACTTCATTTGGGCTATAAAAATGAACATAGTTTGCTTTCAGCATCTTTGTTACACATAGTAATTAGGCCCCGTGAACACTATTTGTGGATCTTGAGAGAGTGGGTTTCCAGTGAAACTCTTCTCAACGAAGGATCCATTGTAGGTGGGGAGGATACTGAGGGAGTCTCACGTTCCACTGGATCCGTGTGTCTTCAACTTTTGATCGAGGCATTCTCTCTCCAGAGAGGTTGATAGATCATAAGGGGTTGATGTCATAGATCTTTGTGAGATAATCTTGGTCTTAGCGTGTCAGATTAATCTGTCTGCTTTGTTTGGGTTAAAAGTGAAAAGGCTAGGGGATTATGCTCTACTTCCTTTTTGGATAGTACCAGAAACTCAAATCCTTGAATCTGGAACAGTCTCCATGTGGTATATCTTGTGTCACCTTTAGAGAGGGTTAACCGTAGTGGACATTCCCTTAATTGGGTCAACCACGTTGACGGAACCTCAAGCGGTAATAGCCATTTTCGCCGTGGTAGTGACAACTGCTATATAAATGTCCTTGTGGAAGAAATCTTCACAGGTGTGGTTCATTGTTGGGTTGTCAGATCTCCCTAGCAGCTCCTGATTGATTAAATTCTCAGACTGTGTCAAAACCCTAGTGCGCCGGGATTGGAGTTCACCCCCCTTGGATCATAAAAGTTGCAGAGTCAAACCATTACTAAAAACCCTAGCGAGGCCAAATTTTCATTTTCTAGGGTATATGTGCGTTATTGCAAAACATTTTTGGAACATACACAATTAACGCTTCTGAGGATTAGAATGAATAAAATCACTTGATTGTTCATGCGCAAGGTTGCTTTTGCCCTTGTTCATTATTTTCAGACATGCTTGAAATCACTTGCTTGCTGTTTTGCGTGCTTGTTTATCTATCTGGTTATTGAAAACGAACAAAACTGTTACCATCCTCAAATCTGGACATTGAAATTTGCAAACAATCCGAATCTGAAAACTCAAAAGTTGCAAAATCTGAAGAAAAATTCTTTTCTGGAGTCCACTGTCATCTCAGTCAGTCAGAAAGTCATATGATTTTCTATCAAATGTCATTTCATTACTGCCCAACTATCGTATGGTAGAGAACCCAGTGTCATACAAGTCTTTCTGCCAGTCAAATTCAAAAAGTCAAATCTTGCTAGCAACTGTCATGCGAGTTTTTGCAACTGTCGTATGAGCTTTTCAACTATCATTTCATAGCATACCCACTGTCGTATGAGTCTGCAGAGTGTCGTTTGGGAAATTTTTGAAAGTTGTCAGAATTGCCAAATACTTAGCTTTTTCGGCCTATTTCTAGGACCTGTCGAACAAATCAATGTGTCAGGAACATAACAGTAGCTATTGAGAATCCTATCATTTTCCAAAAGTGGCCTTTTGAATCCGATTCAGCCTTCTGTTTAATCGATTTGAGTCTTTTTCATCTTGTGTCAAAACCTTGTCATAACTATCAATCTTCTATCAAATCTTCAAAAATAGACTAAGTGTTGTGAACTCGTGTCTGCTATCTTTTGGGCAATCTACCCATACATCCAGGGCACAGTATCCTTCACCCACGTCTAATCGAATCTTCAAATCAATCAAACCTTGACAAGGTTGCGTCATCTGATCATCTTGATTCAATTCATTCTTCAGTTATCTGGATCTTATTCTTTTGTTTCACTCAAAGTTAATGGTGGAAACTAGAGCTTCCTCACACAAGAAATCTAGAGAAGTATCCCAGACCTTACCTATAACCGCTACCAGGGGTCCAACTCTTGAGCAACTCATCAATTCTGGTCTTTATGAGGACGACAGTCTTGGCAACTTTCGATTAAAAACTGGTTACATTCCTCCTTCATCAACTCACGGAGGTACCCAACAAACCCCACATCAATCTATTCCAAGGAGTCCACAAACTCTTACCATGTCTCAAACAAGGACAAACTTTGGCTCTCAAAGAGCTCAATCTCAACATGGTGCAGATCAGGAACCCACACCTGAAGAAATTGCTCAATATCAAAATGATGATAACTTCAAATGAATGATGAAGTATTTCTTGAAAGAAGACAGAGAGTCATACTTTTTACAATTGGCTCATCAAGGAGCTAAACTTCCTCCCAAATTTAATGTGGAAAATATCATTACACATGAGGAAGAAACTCCACTCATAGCTATTATGAAACAGATGCATGCCATGCAAGTCAAACTTAATAGCCTTGAGAAAGAAAAGGAACCCAAGGAGTTCTCCATGGAAGCTCTATGCCCTTTTCCTTTTGACAAAGACTTGTATATGCCACCATTTCCAAAATGAGTGGAGATGCCCAAGTATGATAAGTATGACGGACACTCTGACCCTCAAGACCATGTCAGAGAATTCTGTACCCAATCAATGGAATTCATGCACGAACCAACCTATCTGATGCATCTCTTCCCTCGATCTCTGGGAGGAGCGAAAATTCAATGGTTCTCTCGATTACCTTCCACTATCAAAACTTTTGAGGAATTGATCAAATTGTTTTATCAGCAATACTCCTACAATATTCAACATCCAGTCACCATGATTGATATCTGTAATCTCAAGCAATATCCAGGAGAACCATTCCTAACATTTCTCAAAAGATGGAGGAAGTTCTCTCTATATGCTAGACCTATTCCAGAAATAGAAAAACTGAAAATCTTCATCAATAACCTTGTTCCAGAAATCAATTATCCTCTACAAATGCAAGATCATACATCTTTTGATAAGATGGTGGATAATGCTATCAAAATTGAAAAAGTGCTTGTGAAAAAAGGAGAAATCACACTTCAGAAAGACAAGTATGAATCTGGGTCCAATTCTAAAGACAAGAACAAAAATTGGAACAAGAACAAAGGCATTGTCATAGATGGAATTTTTGATACTATCCGTGCCCCATCAAAGGCACCAACCTACAACCTAACTCTTGGTTCCCAAGCCATTAAAGCTTCAGAACAAAAGTCATCCGAACCATTTCAAAAGAAGCCAGAATACAAATCTTGGGATAAACAACGAAAGTTCACTCCTCTTGGAGAATCTTTAGAATCAGCTATGAAAACACTACTGACTAATAACATCATCTCTTTGCCACCAATCCGACCACCTGATTCTGAGCCTAAGCCAAAATGGTGGAGAGAAAATGAATTCTGTGATTTCCATCGAGGTAAAGGTCACAAAACTAATAACTGCTTACGGTTGAAACACACCATTCAAGATCTGATCGATAGGGGAGACATCAAAATTGACAATCCTAAGAGCAATAACGATCATACAGCATTCACAGAACCATTTCTGAAACATGGTCAAGAAGTTTCATCTTTTCAACCTAATATGGGGGCAAAAGTCAATTATGCTTACCCTGGAAATAATGCTACCATCAATATGGTTGAACCCTATCTCTCAGAGCATTGCAATGTCATCACAATTGTAAGAAGAGATAGAAAAAATCAATCCACCAACGCAGTTACTTGATCACAAGCCCAAGCACATCTGAAAGGACAAATCCCAGATTCATCAAATGTCCCTAAGGTGCCCTTCAATCTTTCATCTGCTTCTAAACAGAAGGCTGCTTCCAAATCTTCCAATCCAAAGGATACAAGGCCTACATCTTATAGCATTGTTCAACAACTCCAGCACACTAATGCCAAAATCTCCATGTTTGAGTTGCTTCGAATATCCCCAGCTCACAGAGCCATACTAGACAAGGCTTTGCTCGGTTCCAATGTTCCTGATGACCTTGATTTAGACAGGCTCTAGACTATGGTTGGACATCTTACATCTCCGCAATATATCTCCTTTTCAGAGGAAGATGACAACTCCTTAAGTGACCCGCATAATCAACCTTTGCATATAGAAGTCTTGATCCAGAACCATAGAGTCAAACGTGTGTTGATAGATGGGGGCGCTGGCCTAAACATTTGTTCTTACAGCTTGATCACACAATTGGGATTTTCAAAATTGGCTATTGATCCTCGAAAGAAAATAACTATCAAAGCCTATGATGAACAAGAAAGATCTTCTAAAGGCACCATCGTCTTACCTATCAGAGCAAGTCCAGTTATCAGAGATACTATATGTCAAGTTCTTGATCTATCTTTGGCCTACAACATTCTTCTAGGGAGACCATGGATACATGAAATGCAAGCTATTCCTTCTACATACCATCAATGTTTGAAGTTTCCTTATGAAGGAGTAGAGGTTACTATCCTCGCAGATCTGAATACAACTTGCAATACATTGAAGGAAGGTGCTGATAAGCTTGTTCCCAATAACAAAGAATCTTCTACTGAACAACTAAATGTTGCTTCAACATCCAAAATGGAAGACATTGCTAAAGAGGTCAATATCAAAGAAAATGGGATGGGAGAATATATTATAGAGCCAGTCTTATCTTTGACATCTCTCCCTATCTCACCTAAGTCTTATGGACAATCTTTGAAACAGTCCAAGCTCGAACCTAAGGAACCTCTTGGAGTATATAAAAAGAATTTTGTAGCAGAACAAGTATCCAAGCAAGAGTTTGAAGAGATGAAGCTGTGCTATCATGGCTATACAAAGATGAATCTGAATCCCACAATGTTCAAACTAGCGACTCTACAACACCACAGATCCCTTCTAAGTCATACGGTCCAGGAAATAAATTGATAGCTAAAATGGGATATCTAGGTCAAGGATCTCTAGGAGTCAGAGGAAAAGGTCTTGTGGCACCTAATTCACATACGGGTAGGGCAAATAAGAATACTGTTGGCCTAGGCTTTAAGAAGAAACCCTATCACCTCAAGGGTAATTGTTCTCATGTCATAGAGCAGATCGCACCAAGAGAACCTCTTCTTAAGAAAGAAGAAACAGAACCATTAGATAGTGATTCAAATAGCTCAGAACTCATCCCCTATGAAAAATTGTCTAAAGAGATCAAAGACCTTCTTGATGATAAAGATGATCCAATCAAAAGAATTAATGTAGTAGAAAAACAAGAACCTACTATCAATCAAGAGAAAGTTTCCACAAAAGAACCAACTAATCTTGAAAATAATCAAGAAGAAGGTGGTAGTTATTCTGAGACAGATTCCCATGAGTATGAATACAAATCCGAATCTAAGGGTAACCCTTCTTGGGGTATTCACCCCGACTTTACTCATGTTCTAAGATTTCCCAGAGATCCTGAATCAGAAGATGAATCTAATGACTATGAATGGGGAGTCATTCCAGAACTAGATGAGCTTATCACCGAGAAGCATGTTGATGTTATTCACCAATATGCACCTCAACCCAACGTAAGTCTAGAATGAAATAATGAACCTATCGAGTCTGATCCACCTATGGCTGAATTGGACTCCCACGATGACATTGAGCCTATTCACGAATTGAATGTCTTAAGTTGTAATATCACATTTGAACTCGAGCGTCGGGTTAAGACCAATGATGACATATCTGTATCCGTAAACACTATCTCCCAATCTTTCCCTACTTTGACTATCCAATATCCAGAACTTATTGATCAAACCTCCACAAATCCAAGCCATGGTATTTATACCTTCCCAAATGACTATACCCTTGCTTGCTACCTCAATGTAGTTGAGCCGATGAGGACTTCCATTAGTGAACCGAGTGTTAGCATGACCGAGTCAGACATCAAATATCTTAGTCAGAAAAATAAGAATAAGAATAAAAAGAAAAAGAGTTCTAAGGGTGAAAACCACTTTGTGGCAGTCTCAGAACCTACAAAAGTAAAAATAAAAGACGTATCCAAAAGTGAAAACCTCTCCGAGGTGCCTAAAGATGAGATATTTGATGTCCTTCCGAGTAATTTACAAGACAGATCTCCAATTCTAATTGAGCCCACTCAATCCATCAATTTGGGTACAACAGAGGAACCACAATTGGTACATGTAGCACAATCATTATCAAAAGAAGAGAAGCAAAAATTTACTACATTCCTAACAGAGAAAAAGATCAACTTTGCATGGAAATACTCAGATATGCCAGGGTTGGATCCTAATCTTATCATGCACCATTTATCTATAGCTCCTAATGTAAAACATGTCAAGCAAAAATTACGAAAGATGCATCCTCATGTTGCACTCTTGGTAAAAGCTAAATTAGAGAAGCTCCTGACAATTGGATTCATCCGAGTTATTGACTATGCAGAGTGGATCTCTAATATTGTACCTATTTCTAAACCAGATGGTTCAATCAGAGTGTGCACAGGCTTTAGAGATGTGAATAGAGCGTGCCCTAAGGATGATTTTCCACTACCTAACATTGATATGATAGTGGACATGACTGCGGGTTTCAAGATGTATTCTTTAATGGATGGTTTCTCTAGATATAACCAAATAAAAATTGCCCCAGAGGATCAAGAGAAAACTGCTTTCACATGTGCATGGGGTACCTTCTGTTGGAATGTCATGCCATTTGGGCTTAAAAATGCTGGTGCTACATATCAAAGAGCAATGACATCTATTTTCCATGACATGATGCATCAAACTATGGAAGATTATGTTGATGACACATTAGCAAAATCTATAATCAGAACCAAACATCTAAAGGACCTGAGCAAGATTCTAGACAGAATGGAAAAATTTAGTCTTAGACTAAATCCTAGAAAGTGTGCTTTTGGTGTCACTTCTAGAAAGCTCTTAGGATACATAGTTTCAAAGAAAGGAATTGAAGTTGATCCAGCTAAAGTAAAGGCTATAATAGAGATGCAACCCCCGAAGAATATCAGTCAAATGAGGACATTGCAAGGAAGAGTTCAATCTATCAGAAGATTCATATCACAGCTAGCGGACATATCACAACCTTTTACAAAAACATTACATAAAGGTGTGACCTTTGCATGGAATGAAGAATGTGAGAAAAAATTTGATCATATCAAACAATATCTATCAAATCCTCCAATCTTGATGCCTCCTATTCATGGGAAGCCATTGATCTTATATGTCTCTGCAACAGATACATCACTGGGGGCATTACTTGCACAACATGATGAGGATAAAAAGGAAAGAGCTATATACTATATCAGTAGAACATTGGTTTCCTATGAAAAGAACTATTCAATGATTGAGAAAGCTTGTCTAGCTGTGATCTTTGCATCACAAAAATTGAGACACTACATGTTAGCTCATACCACTCAATTGGTAGCTAAAATTGATCCACTCAAGTACCTTCTAAGCAAAGCTGCCCTTATAGGTAGATTAGCTAAATGGGTCATGCTCTTAAGTGAATTTGACATTGAATATGTGGAACGAAAATCTATCAAAGGATAGGTTATTGCTGATCAATTAGCAGATGCACCTATGATTGATGATACACCAATGCAAATAGAATTTCCAGATTCTTCTATCATGACTCTTTCTTCTAGAGCATGGCAGTTATTCTTTGATGGCTCCTATACACAGAATGGATCTGGAGCAGGCATATTGTTCATAACTCCTCAAGGATACTCAATCCCAAAAGCATTTAGATTAAAGTTTCCTTGCACAAATAATATTGTAGAATATGAAGCCCTTTTGAATGGTATGAAAATAGCAATTGAATGGAGAGTAACAGAGCTACACATTCATGGAGACTCTCAACTTGTTATTCATCAAGTCAATGATGTGTACCAAACTAAAGATGAAAATCTCATTCCTTACAAGAGAATGGTAGATGATCTTAAGAAATATTTCATATCTATCACATTTGAGCAAATTCCTAGAACGGAGAACAAGGTTGTTGATGCAATGGCAACACTATCTACTTTATTACAGCAGCCTGAACATGAGCTATGCTATGAGTTCCTGGTGGAAGCACTATCTTATCCTGCATATGACTCCCCTGAAACCTGCATGATCTGCACTATTGTTGGTCATGATTCATCCAGATATAAAAACCTATTCTCCTATCTCCAAGACCAAATCATTCTCGATACCTTCAACCTCCATGAAAAGAGATACCTTATCCGTAATGCCTCCTGATATGTCATCATTGGTCACAATATGTACAAATGAGGTCTAGATGGTATGCTACTTAGATGTTTAGAATGGGAAGAGTCTCAACGTGCGTTAGAGGAAGTCCATGATGGTATCTGTGGGTCACACTCGAATAGTTTAACACTAGCTCGAAAACTTATTAGGGCTGGGTACTATTGGCCTGAAATGGAGAAAGAGGCTATCAAATTTGCTAAGAATTGTCACAAGTGTCAAGTACATGGCAACCTAATTCATGCTCCAGGGAGAGATCTAATCCCCTTTACAACACAATGGCCTTTCCATCAATGGGCATTTGATCTTATCAGGATGATTCATCCTCACTCTTCTAATGGGCATACCCATATAATCACAGCTACAGATTATTTTACAAAATGGGTAGAAGCAGTTCCTTTAACACAAGCAACTGGAAAGAAAATATCTATGTTCATATTGAACTATATCATATGCAGATATGGGATACCTCATTCCATAATCACAAATAACGATGGACAATTCAAGAACAAAGACCTAGATGATCTATGTGCCAAATTCAAGATCACACAACATTGGTCTTCTATCTACTATCCCCAAGGGAATGGACAAGCAGAGACATCTAATAAGAATCTATTAAAAATCTTGCATCGAACAGTTAATAAAATAGGAAGAGACTAGCATCTCGTGATCAATCCAACTCTCTGGGCCTACAGAACAAGTATCAGAACGCCTACCGGGGCTACACCATTCACTTTAGTTTATGGGTCTGAAGTAGTACTGCCTATTGAGGTTGAAATCCCATCACTAAGAATTAGAATGCATGGTTTAGTAACTGATGATGACTACAAAGTGTCTAGGTTGCAAGAACTTGAATTACTAGATGAGCGTAGACAAGCAGTGTATGATCATCTCAGAGTATATCAAAAGAGAATGTCTAGAGGTTACAACAAGAAAGTCAGACACAGAGAATTTCAGGTTGGTGATCTAGTCTTGAGAGAAAATCCTAAAAATCAATCACATCGAGAACGCAAGGGGAAGTTTGAACCCAACTGGCTGGGTCCCTTTGTTATCACTACTACTTTTGGCTCTGGTGCCTATCAACTCTCAACGACTAAAGGAGAACAGCTCTGAGAACCAATCAACGTTCTCCATTTGAAGAAATTCTACGCCTAAGGCATTCAGTCTATGGTAAAATGTCTTGAAAAAATCTTAAAAATTGGAAAAAGTCCTGAAAAAATGAACATCTTGGTGAAAACCTAGCAATAGGCGCCTTGATGATTCACAAAAAAAGTAAAAAATATCAAAAATATCAAAAAAATTAAAAAATATGAAAAATACAAAAAAATGAGAAAAAGAAAAAGTGCCTTGGTGAAAACTTGGAAACAGGCGCCTTGGTAGCAAAAATAGAATCTCTACCAAAATGGTGAAAACTCGGTAAATGGGTGCCACTTGTTTCAAAATGCTCCATCTATCAGTGCAATCTTGGTCTTTCCCGACTTTTAGTCTTGCTTTAGTTTGTACATATCTCCCGATTTGTTTCTGCATTCTTGTTTTCAATAAGTCAGTTTGTACACCAATCAGCTCAAGCGTTTGTATCCTATCAATATTTCAAACTTTGGGGCAATCCATGTCATATCCTATGGCCTCCAGTATATCTTAGACGTATCGTATCTAGTCAGAGTCCTTTGAGGCTCCATTTGAGTCATTCAGTCAATCTTGTCTCCAGAAAGGATTTTGCATCTACCAACAACGCAATCAAACATCAAACTGAAAACAATATGTGCTTTTTACATGCTTTTATCTTCTTGTATGCTTATTGATTCGCATTGAGATTTTTTCATATTGTGTCTCTTTGAGCTCTTCGATGATGTCGTTTATAGGATTTAGAGAGTGATGACTGGGGGCATAATCTTTTCTTTGTCTTCTGCTAGTATGTGAAAATCTAACAACTTTGGAAATTCTGGATTGAAATGGTGTCCGACTGTAAGAGTCTCTATCTCGAATTGGATGGCCATGCGTACCTCGACCATTGATACCCAAAAAATTCAAGGAAGTTTGATCTAACTATTATCTTTTTGAGTGAGTTCTTTCTCCTACTGTGAAACACGATCTTGCCTAAGGATGTGAACGATAAAGGGTCACTATGGGTAATTCACGTTGGATTTAGAATGATCTCTTGACTGTTTGATGTGTTTGTAATGCAAGGTGTATTCAGGTCATCAGGATGTTTATGTTCTGATGCTTATACAAATTGCTATATCAAAATGGACATGATATTCAGGTCATCCTGGCGTTTGTGCCTTGGTGCTTATATCTAATCCGATATTCCAAAAATAAAATCAATATTCATATGTCCATGGTTGCCTTATCAGTGGGTGTTGTATTGATTCCTGCACATACAAATCAATATTCATATGTCTATGGTTTCATAACTAGTGGGCATTGTATCGATTTATCTGGTTACCTAAAAGTTCAATGATGATAACAAACCGACACATGATCAGTGACTAGGTCCTAGGTCTTAGGTTGCATTCTTACATGTTTCTTTGCATTTTGCATGTTTGTATGATCTCACAATGGCTAAACGAACTTCAATGCTTAAACAATTCTCCACTTATCTCTTCAAATCTAACAAGAGCTAAATCTCACATGAAGGTTCCTCCAATGAAATAGCAAGTAGAATCCTTTTTTGGGATCAAAATCAAAATCTGAGATCATTCATATTATTAACTACTTGCATAATCGACCTTCAAACATCAAAGAAATCCAGTATTCAACTTAATTGATTATCTTACATCAAACTATCAAAATTTTAACTTGGTTAGCCATGGTCAACTCATGGTCAAACCTAGTCAAACTTGGTCTCCAGGACCTCCAAACGATGCGAAACACATTTTCAAACATGTTTAACCACTTCTCAAATCAATTAACATGTTTCTAAACCATTTAACACTGACTTTTCTTGTCAGATTTCAATTTTAATCCCGAAGGGGGCATTGTATTGCATATCATTCAAAGTCTGTAATCTAATTTGAAATCATATCTTTCCTTAGTAATCAAGACAACAACCATGTCTAGTTGCTGATTCATCAAAAGTCCTCATCGCTTGGGGAAAATCTATCATCGCTTGGGGTATATCAGATTCATCGAGATCCATATCAATCTAGTATTCTCCTAATCTTGTAAATTGTATCAGTTTTTGCAACTATCGGTTCAAATGTGTTATTTCCTTGCTTCTTCGGTAACTGAAGGGTTCAGATGTGATACCTATGTGATTCTTCTAAGGACAATCAAGTCTGGAATCGGTCACTCACTTCTTCGCAATCATAAGGTTCAAAATCAGGTGTTTTGACGCTTTTGTTTCATTGGTTCATCATTGCTATAGTGAACATTATCTTTGGTCATTCAGGACCTAATATCATCATATCTTTTGAATCAGTTTCATATCTTTATCAAACACAGACTATCTTTGAACCATTGCGCTTCGCACAACAATTCAAAGAGGGGCAAAATGTAATACTCCAAAAATGGGCTATAGGTTCATTAACCTCCTACATCATCAAATCGAACAAAATCGACATCGAAGTCCTAACCTAAGGCACATCTGAACATCATCGAATCCTAATTGATTATCATAAATTTTGCATCGGGGAATATTCTTAGAAATATTCCTAATTATCCTAATTATTCTTAATTTAATGATTATTTGGCGATAAATCTAATTTATCCTAAAGTTTGATTAATTGAATATTCTCAATATTTAATTAATTAGATTTAATTCTGCCACTTAATTATTTAATTAACGTTAATTCTAATTATTCTTAAATTGTATTATTTAATTTTGACAATAAATCCAAAATCCTATGAATAATTGATTAAATTCTTATTTAATTAATTAAAGCAACTTGTCAATTTTTAATAATATTGTTTTTGAATAAAAGTTTGATTAAATAATTGATTAACCCATAAATCAATTGTTTTATTTTTCAAAATCAATTAAGTTGGAAATAAATCACTTTATTATTAAATTAATTAATAAATAAATCATGCCCACTCAGAAAAGCAGACAACTATCAATTATCAATTAAATCTAAACTCTATTTTGAATTGAACTCTGCTTTTGCATGTTTTTGTGAGTTAAAATATCCTTTATTTAAAAATAACTCAAAAATCAAGTTGAGTTTATTTGAGTGATTTATGGCTTTCTTTCATGCACCTCCAAAGCCCTAGATTTCTATAAAATCAAGACTCGTCTCTTCACAAATCATCCACAAGAATTGCATAATCACGCTGCTGAATTGGAGACTGAAGAATCATCTTTGCGAATCCAAGCTTTGTGAGATCAACATTGCATAGTTTTTCATATCATATTCATTTTCATTTGTTAGATCATCATAGCATATCAGTTTTTACATATCATAGATTCATATCAAGTTTTCATCATATCATTGCATAGAAAATTTTAAAAAAAAGATTAATTGCATTCATATTTCATATCAGTTTTGCATTCAAATCCTTCATTTAGGTGTCGTCAAGGTCACTAATCTCGATAACAATCTAAGAACATCATACTCACACCTATTAGAAGGCAGTAAATCACCTGGTTAGTTTAGCTTTCAATTCATTGCACAATTTCATTTTTGCTAACCTCTAATGTTTTACTGAAGTGTTGTGTCTACAGATCAGGTACAAAATTCACACACCACAAGTTTAAGCTATAGGAGGAAGATTGGGTGTTTCTTTGTAGAAGGGTGGAGAAGAGAATAGGCACAAAACAAGCCAAAACTAAAATAAAACTCAAACCAAAATTTTATTTATATAGATTGAAGTAGGAAAATCCCACCTTGGGGAAAAACCTAGATGTTTCTTAGATGAATCCATTAATAGGTTGAGAGAAATATGATCCCATATGAAATAATGGATGGTTGCCTTGATGCACTAATGAGATCACCCTCCACTTTGTGATTGTTGTGAGAAAACCCAAAATTATGAGGCCCTGGAAAAGACTTATAATGGAAACAACGAGCCTAAAAACCCATTTCAACGTTACACACTTCTAGAACCAACTAAGATGTATCAAATTGATGAGAAGTTGTATAAAGGATATTATTATCTTTCTCTTGGTAACTTAGACAATGAATTAAAACTTGGATTGGACATCCTTTATAGATCCTGTAAGGGTAATGAGTATCTTGAAGAACCATTGTAGGGATATTTTCATTTGTGCTTGCATGATTTGAATTATTATTTACATTATCATGTTCACTTGCTTCAACCATTCCAATTTCCTTCATTAAATATCTCACATGATGACTCAAGGTAATACTTAGACCAAAACAACATGTCATTTTTTTTTCAAAATAGAAACACTCCATATCAAGATAAATTCTTACTTCCTTCAAACATGTTTCATTTTCATGTCTTAAATTATGGTTGCATGAGGGACAACCCAATGTTTGTGAGATGTACTATGGTAACTCCCCGGTCCTTGAGATATCCTCATTGTAACCATTCTTTTTCTTCATACCTTTGAATGAAAGACTCGTATTCAAGCTATAAAATCCCGCAATGAGATTTTTCATGATATCTACTATTGAAACCTTCCTTTTCAAATTTCCCCCTTGGCTTATTTCTTGACTAATAATTGTGATTTGGGCACTCCTCAATGTTGGAAATATTCAGGAATTAACCGAGTTACTGAGAGGGGAGGGGTGAATCAGTAACTCCAAATTTTCTTTCAATTTAACATGTAATTTACTTTTAACCTTTGCATACAGAAAGCATGAAACTTAAAAGCATTTACAATAATGACACATAGATTTGGTTACCCAGAAACCTTCCAAAAAGAAAGTAAAACTGGGGTGGGGATGAAACCCACAAAGCTTTAATACTGCAGAATAAAGTTGGCCGGTTAAGGCTTACAATTTGATCACTTCTGATGATCTGCCCTGTTAGGAGCAATAAGGATTGCTAAATCCACCCTGTTAAAGGATTTACAAAACATACAATGAAGTATGCACTCAGTAAAGAGATTTTACAAAAGACTGTTAAGTCTACCCGGTTAAAGGATTTAGTACTGATTCACCTGTTAGGATGAAATAGTAGATCTCTTGCTTTGCAACTGGATTGCTGATTGAGATTCGCTGATGTATTGATCACCTTCTGTGATGAATTTGTCTTTGCTTTTCCTTATACTGCTGAAGCCCTTTGTAATTCGCTTATCTCTGCCTTTCTTTCTTTTTCACATATATGCTTCTTACATTTTTTTTGACATTTTTACAACATTGTTTATATACAAGTCTTAAACAATTAATTACAATTACAATTACAAAGTCGGCTTGACAAATAAACATAAGTGCTACTAAGTCAGCCCAAGTATGGTTACACGGTTCCTGCAAACTAACTCGGTGACTTTCTGATACTCGGCGTCCACTGCATTACTCGGCATCGTTATGCACTCGGTAGAAGTGAAGGCACGGTTCATACTGATCACTCGGTAGGTTTTGAACTTGGTAAATACTGGTGACTCGGTAGACATGATGTTACTCGGTTTACACTGTCCTGTTCGGTTTGTACTAACTTGCTCGGTTTGCACTGTCTGCTCGGTTTGCACCCAGAATATCAATGACTATTCCACCACTACCTTGACAAGTAAATGCTTAAAATTTTGTAAGTATAAAAGGAATATTTTATTTTTCTTTGTTATTGGTGTTTTTTGTGGACTATTTATTACATCCATTTCTTGAAGCTAAAGGTACCTGTAGGTTTTCTAGAGGGATGTGAGAATTATAATCCTCTTCATCTCTTGAATTATCATAATCCCTTTTATCTTGTTTATAATCAAAATGGTATACTTAAGACACATGAGATTTAATTCTTAGATTGCTTGTTCTATGACTCCAAAAACATTCTAGATAAAAACTATAAAATTAAAGCACCAACTATGGAAAATAAGGGGATCCAACAATTTAGACAGTTTAGAGTACCCATCCATAGGGTCTTTATTTGAAATTCTCGTTGATTCATCTTGGTGAAACCATTCAGATAGTAACAAATCATCTACAATTTTGACAACTTCTTGCTTTGGAATTTCCATATCGTGTACCTTGTATTGTTTTAAAAAATGGATCTCTAGATGTATGGCTGCAATGAAGATAGACAAAAGATTCTTTTGACTGGGATAATCAACCAATGGGATATTTGCTAATGATTAGTTGAAGTGGTCCACAAAATCACTGAACCTCTCATCTTCTCCCTTTTTAATTTTAAAAAATTGACATAGAACGGTGCCTACATTGGGTGCAAGTTTAAATTTTCCAAGCAACTAATCCATCAAGGTGCTAAAATTGGTGATATACTTGTTGTCGAAATTCTAGAACCAACATGGTGATGCTCTTGTGAGATATTCGACAGATAAAAAGACAAAAAAACTTCTTTACTCACAATCGCAAGAATCCCACAAATAAGAGAATGCTTCGATGTGATCATATGGATCTTGTGTATTATTTATAGTAAATTTAGGAATATATATCATCGAACTTGTGGGTAGGGCTACATATTGAGATGACACCAAAGGTCCAAATTGGATTCTACACGGTTGAGTAGCAACTAAGGCCATAATAGTTTAACTATAATTTTTCTACCAAGAATATTTTCTATGTATGTTTCGTAAAATAGAGTCACCAACCTCCATTCTCGGGAATACTCCTTTACATGCCTGAAAAGATAAGGTGCTAGATCTTTCAATCTGCCTAGTAGAGTCGCAAAAAATCTATTGGTTAGCATATTTGTCTTTTCCATTAATTTTTTTTTGACTCTCTTCACCCAAATATAAAGACAAATAACTACAAAAGAGTTGGAGAAATTACTTATTGGATTAGCAATTTTCCTATAAATTTTAGAGTTACAACTCCCTCTTACTATGTTGTTTAGGTTTTGGGGGTACACTTTTAACTTGAAAGCAGGAAAGGAAGACTAACATCTATGCATAGCTATGACACAAATGTGGTTAAGGGTTTATATTTAAAGGGAACCGAGGTGCATGAATCAAAGTTCATCTTCTTAGTTCCCACAAAGAATGCTTTGGAGATAAACAAAAATTGCTTTAGCTAGTATGAATAAACTAAGACTCAAAGATCACATGATGAATATACTCAAGATTTGATATAGAGAGTGATAAGCATAGGGGAGTGATTGGAAAACATAAAGGAAAATGGAAATCTAAAGGGAATATAAACAAACACAGAGATTCTTAAAATCCTCATTTATTTCCTAGATAAAATCAAAAAGTACAAAGACTCCTTTCTTGTACAACAAAACATGCCCAAAATAAATTACTACCATATCTCTTCTTATAATAAAACAAGTATGTTTTCTTCTGATCGGTTCACACTCATGCCTCAAAGGACAAGGGGGATCACGAAAATCCAACCCTTTTTTCCTTATTATTTTTGTATATTTAAAGATTTCTCCTCTCCATGCAACTTTCAATTTTCGTAACTGATTTTTGAAAAGATTATTATTTTCCTTTATTTCTGAACCTTTGGGGTTCCTTCTAACTTATAGGCACTTAAATGCATGAATCAAATTTATATAAACAAGTCTAAAATTATTTTTCTGCCAAATCAGCCCTCATAAATAGATTTAATGACAAGTTTGATGTAGTTTCTCTTCAAATCTCCTTGATAGTCTTTGAAAATTCTTTTACAGGTAAAACTCAATATAGAATAGTCAACATTTCCAAGAATTGAGGATGCAAGAGTGTAGAAGCTGCAAAAGTTTTGTCAGTAGGAAGTAGTTAGTGCCCAACATCATATTTTCTTAAATCTAGAGCAACAAAAAATTTGGGCATATAATTCCACAAACAACTTAGTGACAATGGGGACATCACACCTTTCCCCTACCCTAAAACCAAGGGTGATCGCATTCCTTGATAGCTACATATTTTGATAGGTAGTGCAACTTGATAGCTTTTGTCTATACCATATGGACTTCAAACCTTAAGGATCCAACATCTATGAACTTCTTAGGATTCAATGACCTGTGCATGTTCTAGTGAGTTGGAAATGGAGCAGGTAGAACAAACCTCTGTTATATATGCAACTTGCCAAATATCCTCAAGCCACACTTTTTTTAACTTCCTTCTTCATAACTAGCGTAAGTATCTTTGATTGGAGTGTTTATGAACATAGAGAAAATTGATCTCTGCCATGATGATAAAATGATTTTGAGCTCCGATCATTAATGAAAGTAACCAGTTTCTTGATATTATTGACATTTATACCAATATGCTAGCTATTGAAATTGTCAAGAGATCTGATAATCCATTTCTAGAACTCCTTAGAGTAATCAAATCTAAACATGTTCTCATCCTCCTCCTCATAGTTATCAATTAATAGATTATAAATTTTAATGAGTGTCCTTGCTTTCAAAATCAAAAGTACACCACTCATAATGATTGAGAAAATTGTATGTCTCCTTTCTAGCCTTAGACAAAGGGATTAAAATTTTCCACATCTTTAAATTTCCCAATAGTTGAATTTTCCAAAATTTTGAACTTTTTGGCAAGGGTGAGGCATTTTAAACTATTAATAGATCTTCCAATCTCAAAAGGAACACCATTGTTATGTTTATTTCAATTTTTCTTCCCAGGTAAAGATTTTCTCCCTACTATATTGATTTTTGATCCAATCCAATAAATGTATATCCCTAATTTGTTTCCACAACTTCTTCCATAATTTCCTTTTTTGAATCAAATAAAACCTTCTCTTGATCATAAATCTCATGTTGCTTAGTCTTTTGACCTCAGTGTTATTTCCAACACCAATAACCTTAATTATCAAAACTTACTCTTCCACATAGAAAACACATGTATTTTAGTCTATAGTTGATTCATGATTGATTTTTGCTACCATAGGATGTTCAATGCTTTTGAGCTCTAGTTCTAAATTCCCAAAAAATCTCAAAAATTTTGTCCACTGACCCTTGGTGTGTTGCTATGCTCTTTGGCCTTGTATTTCTTATAGTTAATCACTTGGACTCTCTACTACCTCTTTTTTTTAACACTAATATGAAAAAAATGATCTTGTGTCCCTCTCAACGAACCTTTGTTCTTTAGCTTTAGTTCCTAAAATCATGTTTGGCTCTGACTTTTGCATTGGAACTCCTTCTTGACTTGGGATGCTAGATCCAAATGGTGGTTCCATCTAGAATGTTGGGTTGTGACTTGAGTTCCAAGACTAATGTTGGAGTCTGATGCCCTGCTTTAAACTGACAATATGAGCTCTTTGAAGGCTAAATTCCTAAACACTAAAGATATGGGAAATGAACTTCGATAGGTTCCTTAGACTCACCTAAAGGTCAATGAACTTGGGAATTGATTTAAGGAAATGAGATGATAAATTTTGAATGGTAGAGGGGAAAAGTTAGGCAACAAAGAGAATTAAGATCCATATATCTTGGAAAAGAGCTAGTGGGAAACCATAAGTCCTTGGGATTTTTAAGCTCCAATGTATAGAAAAACTTCCTTAACTTATTTTAAAGAGACAAGTTTCATTCATTGTTTTACATCCTACTCATTTATGACTTTCAATATCACCTCCAAGAGCCCATGGGGATTAGAGATGACAATAGGGGCATTTTGTTGAAAATTATCAATGAAGGAAACAACAATATCCACAATCTCGTCTTCATCCAAATAAATTAGCCCATATTCCTTTTGGAGACTTTGATTTATATTCCTACTCCTATGTTTCATGATAGATTGGTGGAAGAATTCTGTATTCCTGTCACCTTTAGTCAACCATTGAATCCTGGGTTTTTGTTTCCAAAAGATCTCTTTCACTTTAGATAGATTTATCCATTGAGCTCTCAAATATTTCTCCTCAATACAAAGACCAAATCATTTTGGTCTCCCTCCACTTTAATCTGTATGTTCTTGAGTTTACTAGAGAGAGAATTTTTTCTATGAAAAATATTTCCCAAGGATAATTTATTGCATCCTTTCACATTGTCCTTAATAAACTTCAATTTTTGAACCACTTGATTTATAGGGGTACCACCAAAGGGAGTATTCCACCAACTCTGAACTAATTACCAAAATCAAGATGATAAATCCATGTGATTTCATACTTGAAATGATAGGGGCATTTGTGAGGATCATCTTCCCAATTAAGAGAAGAACATCATGGTATGATCCGATCTTTGTGAAAGTAGCTAAAGAAATATTTTGTAAAGAATGACAATTGTTTGAGATAAGAAGCCGTGGTGGTGAAAATGGTGATCATTGGTAGACCACCAAGTTCATCATACATTAGAACACAAAACTCTTAACCAAGTGAATCTGATTTGCACAACCAAGGGAGTAAGGGTGAAAATTCATGATCTACACAATGTGGGGTTTTTGTGATTCTTTATGATAAATATGATAATGATATGTAAATCTAATAAATGATTAAGAAAATTAAATGCAATAAACTCATCTTGAAACTAGGAGAAGAGGAGAGGAACTTCAGATCTGGTTTTGACTGTCGCAGAGCTGTCAAAATCAGAAATAGTTCTGGATCTAGCACTTTGACACCTATACCTTATAACTGTGAAAATTCCAGATTCGAAGGACTATGTTGAAAAAATTTGACCTTGTCCTAGAGACTCCAAATCTGATGAAATTTATGAAGGATCTGCATTTGGTTCTAAAACTCTTGAAATCCAGGTCTAAAACTTTGAAATCCTATAGCTGCACACAAGAAGAAGGGGAAAGAGGTTGTGGAAAGGGGATTTCCTTGGTCAAGCCCTTGTATAGGAATCAACCTTGAATTGAAATAAATGTAATTGAAAGAAAGATGACATGTAGTAGAGATTGGATCTAAACAATGGAGTATATCATACCATGTAGATGCAATTGTCTCTAAATATGTGATCAAGTATGTTGATGTAATAGCCTTGAATCAACATAAAAACCAAAAAGGAAATCATGTAAGACAAAACCTCATGCAGTAGATGTTGTAATTCACCTCAATGTTGAATTGAAGAAGAGAGAAAAGAGGAAGACTTGATGGATGAATGTAGATCTCCTTCCTTGATGTCAAACTCCTTTGCTTAGCCTTCAATTGGGAAAATAGATAGATTTATGGAAGGAAATGCCTTGCATGCATGAACTTGAATGCTTGATGATAAATGCCTTCAATGAATGCTTTCTTGCACTTGAATGTCTTGAATGCACAATAGCTTGCTTGATAAGGCTTGCGTGAAGATGAGATATGATGTCAAAATGAGAGGAAGAAGTATCCTTTTATACACATTTTGGGGCTTAGATTTCGCAAGGCCAACATCAATTAAGTGCCTAAAAGAAACACCCCTGCATCGGGTGCAAAGCTCACTAAAATTAAAATCCCTAAGATAAGGCCGACTTGGGTTGACCTTGTCCAAGACAAGGCCGACTTGGGTTGACCTTGTCCAAGACAAGGCCGACTTGGGTCGATCTTGTCTAGGCATACATTTCCAAAGTTTTCTTGGGACCTAGGGTTGTGGCCAAAATGGGGATTTGAAAAACTCAAGCTACCAGGAAGTCAGGGCAAATCTCAAAATCCAAAAATGCATGAAAATGACTTAGGTGGAAAATAAATTATGAATGGATGGAAGAAGTGGAAAATTATGCATAGAAATTAGAGCCAACCTCATGTTTGAAGGAGGAGGTCCCATAGTTGAATTAGATATGCATTTAGGTACAATATAAGGTCCTACAATAGGAAACACACTAAAGTAGGCTAAAAATGGTCTCAAAATGTACACAAATTAAGTGCTTACTTTTTAGGATGGTACAAAAATCTATCTAATTTTCCAGTTTAACCTAGATTCAATGACTCCCTTTTCTCCTATTTGACCAGGTGAAAAGGGTTCCTTTAAGTTCAATATCCATGAATCACACAAAATATATAAATCTTCTAGGTCTCCTATACCACTCGAAAAATATTTAGCACCACCTTGTTTTTTTCAACGGAAAACATGGAATTTATATCTCTCTTGAGCATCCATAGTTAATCTGGGAGACTAAGACTAAGAGAGGATGACAAGTTCCATAAGTAAACTCTAGGAGATCTAGTATTTTGGACAATAAGCATTTGGAGCATACAAATTTCAAAGGTTCCAAGCTTGGTTTGATCTTAGATCTCGCATCTTAACAAGGCTATTTATGGATACGTGACCTTTTGTTCCTTAAAAATTAGAGGGGCTCCATAGAGTATCCAAGCCTTCAAAAGTTCCTTCAACATCACTTACAAAAAAGTTAACAGTGGTCCAATTTTTTTAACAATATTTTGGAAGCATTTTTCATTTATTTTAGTTTCTTGAATGAGAAAGATGTCCATTTTTTTCTCCATAAGAGTTCATCTCAAAATATTCTATTTTATAGGCCTTGTCAAGCCCCTAATATTCCAAGAGATAATATTTATCTTAACATAATAGAGAACCTCAACATAGCCTTGAGTTGATATTATAGCTTCACCCTTAAGGGAGGCCACCATTTAAGCTTATTTCTTCTTCTTCTTTGATTAGGAGAGGCCATCCAAGGTTTTATGCCTCCCATTAGAAACTTCTTTGGCAACATACTTGTTCCTTGTTTCTCTTTGAGAAGCGGGCATAAGTTTACCATCCTCTCTAACATATTCTTTCTAGATCTTTTTAGGCTTACCTCCAACCTAAGTCCACTCCATATCTAAATCTTCTTCTTCCAATCCTTTATATTGTTTATATTAAGATGGTGTGAAGGAAAATCCAAGACAAGCCAAATTTACCTTGAGGTTTTTAAGCCCCATCTCAACCTTTGAGAGATCCTTCACAACATGCTTAGGCCTTTCAACTACGGGGATCCTATTTTCTTTATTCCCTTCCAAAAGATTAGCTTCCTGAATAGGAGTATTGCTTTTTTATTCATCTTAGATTTTTTTACCTTCTATAACCTTCTCTTGGACCACCATCTTAACAAAGGAAAATGTCAATTCAGTTTTCTTACCAAACATAAGTTCAAAATCCTTGTTGTCTTTTGTTATCTTCTCCTAAACGACCATCTAAACAAGGACAATGGTCAAGTTAGTTTTCTTACCAAGGTTGTATTTTTGAAAATATGCATGTTGATCCTCTCTTCTTGAGAGTTTGATACCTTCAAGTCAACCACGACCTCATTTTTCCTCAGAGTAGTGGAAATATAGACATTTGTCGAGTCTATCAAAGGTAGGACAACATTATCCTTCAAATGATCATTTTGGGTCTTCATATTTGATTCCTTTATAAGAACCAATGTTGACAAAGTAGAAGGGACACTTTAGTTATCCTCATTAATCTTTACTCCTGACTCATTTTGTTCTATCAATTGCATCATAATCGAAGGCCTTTTAAGAGGTTGATTTTTACATTTAGAACTTAAATGACCATACTTCTTAAAAATTTAACAAAAAGTCCTTACATTTTCATATTCAATAGGCTATTTCCACAAACCAAACTTAGAATTCAAAGTGATATAAGTAGGAATGATTGAGTTAATAACAACATTAATGCAAATCCTAGCAAGGATCAACCTATATTTTTTCTGAGTGACTCTATCAATTGTTAGAAGAATACCAAAGGAACTCACAATTCCCCTAAACCCTCCTATATGCCAAAATTCCAATGGTAAGCCACAGAGGAAGATTCATGTGGAAGAAACAAACCCAATATCCATAGAAGGGTCAAACCTTGGTTTCCACTTACAAAGAGATATGAAATTATGACAATCACTACCATAGGTCCAAGGAACCGCCATAAGAACCTTAATAAGGTCATCATCATTAATAAAACTAAATAAAAACAACCCATTTTCCATGGAAATAATTTTAACACTTCCCTTTAGTTTATAATACAAATAAACCCATCTCCAAATATGGTCAATATTAGGCCTAAAGGGAAGAAAATTACTGACTAAGGAGAGCCTTAACTCAACAATAGTTTATTTAGTAACTTATCTGAGACATCCACCAGAAGGTCGTTCACCTTGCATGAAGCTTTTGGAACCTCCAATGAATTCCCATGATCTATCTAACTAGATCTATCTTCTAGTAGTTTATTAGTGAGAAGAGCCTTGTTGTGCAAAAAATTAGAGCATATGTTGTACGATTGAGACGCAAAGAAAAGATGCTCAGATCTTTGACCACAAATATAAGATGCATTATTTTTCTAGGAATAACCTTTGGATGGGGAAGCCCATGGCTCCCCCACCTCCCATCCCCATTAGGAACCAACAAAGAAACAACAACAGACACCAAGCACAAAACCTAAACCCTAGAAGAGTACAACTATGCCACTAACTTATGTGTGTTCAACCATTGGCAATCAATAATGGGTATGTTGATAGATATTTTTATTTTTCAATAAAGAATCAAAATTAGAGTAATATATATTTCATAAAAAAATATAATTTATTATATAAAGGACATAAAACAAGGCATTAAAGTTTGTTGTTGGCTAAAACACCTAGCAAAATGAGGTAGTAAATATTTTTAAGTAACCCTACTTTCTCTCAAGAAACTTGTATGTATTGTCTTCCATCCTATCAAATTGCTAGTAGTTGAAGGCTGGGATATGTAGATCTATTAAGTGTTAGGCTCGAGAGATTTCAATAAAGCCTAATGATTGATGTATTCAATGTCTATTGATACTCTTTGAAGTAAAAATCTTAGGATTTATATGTTTTAAAAGCTTAGACCATCCCGAGTTCAAATTATCAATGAGAACCACAAGTAATTGAAACAATTTACTTGAGGCTTGGGTTGTGTAGATCCCAACGTAGACTCTTGTAATGGTCAAACTTTATTGTGATGAAGTATGGTTCATTGGGTGTATTTATATCCTTTTTGTAGATTACTAAATAACATGCTAGACACCGCAATGAAAATATTACCAAAATAATGATCTAATTCGATAAAACATGTGACTAAGTCAATAAATAAATGTACCAATAAAGAATCAAACATACCAAATGTAAACTATACAAACACTATTTATATTA
Source organism: Chamaecyparis obtusa (assembly GCA_027943335.1). Lineage (NCBI taxonomy): Eukaryota > Viridiplantae > Streptophyta > Pinopsida > Cupressales > Cupressaceae > Chamaecyparis > Chamaecyparis obtusa. Next base: position 726,892 of record BSBK01002939.1, on the reverse strand, counting down.
AAAAATCTTTGAGGAAAACATTTGACCACCAAGGAGACCCAAGTTTTTATCATTCTCAACAAATAATATATATGAATTCAATCATTTGTACCCTTAATAGTAATGAGTAGCATAAGATTACTTGCAAAAGAACCATGCACTTGTTTATCCCATGTCTTCAACATATAAAAAGTTGAAAAATATAAACCATTAAGTTGTATTGAAATTTATAGGTCAAATGAATTCAATGCCCTATAGTCATGGTCAAGTCTCAGAGTAAGTGATATCCTCTTACCCCTTTTACACATGACACTTTTCCTTATGTGTCATATATTGACATAATTGTCAATTAACCACTTTTCAAAATTTGGAGGCATTTATTGTTTATGTCATAACCACCAAATCACACAGATATTCTATAACTCTTAATTTATTCTCTTTTAATGTAATCTCTCTATTTGATGTTTGATTAAAAATTAAGATTTTAAATAATAAATAATAAATAATGCCTCCACCTTCACATGGGTGTCTCATTTTTCTCATTCCAGGATGTATGGAGATCATACATTATTTTTCATTTGCACAAGTAAATATAGTTTTCAAGACTTAAGATTTGCAAGGTGAATGACACTTTTTTTTGTGCCAACTAATTTTTTGTGTGCTCACTAGCTCAATGAGAGAATTGCAACATTAATTGACATGTCAATTATCTATATTATTACTTTACCATCCTTAAGCATCTTGTGGACAAATTCCCTAGTGAACATAATGCTTCATACAAACATTTCATATTTTGCCAAAAGTATAACACTTTGATAGTCACATTTGATATTGACTTTTTTGCATTCAAAGCTAATACTCAAATAAAATTTATGTAGCCATACTACATCCTTGTAGGGATGTGTTATAGCCATGTCCCTTCTTTTTTAGTGGACAACATGATTATAGGTTGATACTTTCTCATTCAATTGTTATCTCCTTCAAATAAATTGAACACACAATTGCCTATCAATTGTCTATTATCTAAATCATTATTCCAATTTAATTAAAAAGTGTCTTGTATATCAAGAAACTTTCCAACATCCTTATATCTATGATAATTGATACAATAATTTGTGTTTTCTCATATCTATCTAAAAATATTTTTCACATAATTTCTATGCACTTTACTAGGGTTAGACATAAATTTTCTTAGACCTCTCATTGCTTGGGTATGTTTGATACTTTACAAATCATAAAATACATTAGGCCACCTAAACACTAGCATAAGGAACATTAAACATATATTCTAAACCATCATGACTTAGGACATTGATTCAATTATAATTTGGTATTCATAGGTAAATGAATATTGAGTTCCTTGTAGTTTTGCATAGAAAATCACAATACAACATGTTGAACACTAATTTTGAATAAGCTTTTTTTTTGCCTACTTGATCTTTGCTAGTATATATACTCAATATTTATGTCATAGCTCCAAAACCTTTCATGTTTAAGGCACTAGATATTTAAGTTTTGGGCTCTATTGTCATTACCTTACTATTTACACATCATCAACATACAAGACAATGACTAATAACTAATTATCAATCAATTTAAATGAATATAATAATCACATTCACTCTTAACAAACCCAACTTCTAATGCAAAAGTGTGATTTTTTTCATAACAAATTTGAGGTGTCTACTATAATGGAGCATAAAATAATTGACTTCAACTTGCAAACTAAGCCATCTGCTTCTTATACAAAAAAATATCAAGCTATTTCATATATATTTATTCCTCAAGATCTGCATACAAGACAACAATTTTAACTTTCATTTTCTCTACTTTTAAATTGTTAAAAAAAATAGAGTGTAAAAATATAATAGAAGTTAATTTTGCAAAAAAGATCATTATTCTTTATTGAATTCAACTCTCTCAGCATGGAAGTAGTGCTTTTCAACAATTCTTATCTTGTACCTTTCAAATTGTCTATCTTCTATATTTTTTTTTCCAAATACATACTTGCAACTAATTGGTCTCTTTCCCTTGGGTAGCTCAAATTAATCTCAAGTCTAATACCCATCCAAGGCCATCAACTCATCTTCCATGCTTTCAATCTAAGACTAATTCTCCTTTGAAGAAAAATACCTTGCATACATCTATATTTTATCGTCAATAAAATATAAAACAAATACACAATGAAAATATGAGGGTTTTTTTTGTCAACTAGATTTTATTGCCTCATGGACCTTTTTAAGATGCAATAAAAGACTCCTCATATGCTTCAAGTTTGAACTTTCTAAAGTTTAAATTTCTTCTTTCGCAATATAATTTTGTACAATATTTTATTCTAATTGTTCGTCTTCTTACTTTTTTCTTGGTTTCAAAATGCATGATTTTTTTAAAATGTTGTACTTTATTACATATGGGAATTGGAATCCATATCATAGTACAGCATACCATTCTCAACAACCAATTGGAGCTTTGTTGGGAGAGGGTCGAAAGCAGCTTGTCCCCTTTCTAAAATAGGGCCCACTTCGATCGAAGGCAGCTCTTCACCACCATTGGTTCTCGGAGCCAAGGATGTCAATACATACATACAAGTTTCGGGGGGCATTGCCTTCTATAATCAATGAAATCACATCTCTAGAATATACAATGTTAGAGAATTCTAAAGTTTGTAACTTTTAACATTATTATCTTTACAAAATAAAATATATTTGTTATCCTTCAAATCTAGTTTGGACAATTTTACTCAGGGACATGAACAAGCCTTCGTTAAGAAAATCACATAGGATGACCAATCCATTTTATACATAATCCATGAGAGAAAAGGATGCATACAAGTATAGAGAAATTATGAAAATATTAAATACACACATCAAAATAACACAAGATATATATACCACGGGAAAACCCTCATAGAGGGAAAAATCCAACCTCCAAAAGCATCCAAACTCAATGTATTATTCAACAATGAAATATTACAATAAACTTACAAAACCTCCATGAACACTTCTAAAACATCAAGTTCTCCAAGTGTCCAAGCATGTATCCACATATCCCATGGCATGCTTCAACACACTCTCCAAAATAAGACTCAATATAGTGAAAACCAAGCCAAAACCTCAACAATCCAACCTAAATCACTACACATGTGCTTGTTTTATAGGCTTGAGCTCACAATAGTACAACAAAGTCACCAGATAAAATCACGTGCCTCAAAATTGTGCTTTTTTGGTACTAAGTTTTCTAAACATTAAATATATTTTCCATGTGAAACCCGCATAAAATATATAACCCAGTTTTACATAAAACCTTGCAAGTGGTCCTAAATAACTATTTAGTATGGTTAAACACGTCACTTAGGATACACCATAAAAATATATTTATTTTACACAATTAAATCAAACCAATGTTGTACAAGGTGTACAACACCTACTCCTAACATTATCCCACTTGTATACATTGTGTAAGTGTCAATCAAAGAAATACATAATCATAGCCATACATGAAACCACATGAATCTCTAAAACACTCTCATGATGTATTAAGATGTCAACTATCCCAAGCGAGAAATCTTTTCATCCTCCAATTGTAACTTATGGAAGAAGAGGAACAAGCCAAGGTGAAAATGCACCAATCCAAAGAAAAAAAGCATCAAATCTCAATAATTAAAAAAGCTCCAAGATGTTTTTCAATTAATGCAAAAATAGGTTTTGAAGGGGACCCCAAAACCCTTTACAAAACATGTCAAAGAGGGACATGAAGCCCCAACACTAGAGATAATCAAGATTGCACAAGAAAAGTGACGAGACAAAGAGAGACATGGAAAAAAAAAGAATAAGGTGCAAACTAATAAACTCCCCCACCAAGACGATATGCTACACGAGAAGGAAAAATATACAAGAGAAATCAACATGCAACCCATATCGACCAACCAAAACTAAGATTTACCTTTCGTCTTACCCTTATGGAAACAAAGGTCATATCAAATGATGATTGGGGAGATTTAGATTTCTTACTTTTAACTATAATCCAACCCTCTTCCACCCTAGAAACAACATCCTTCCATGAAATCAAATCCAATATGGAAGTAGCCCCACCCTGGGAGAGCAGTCAAGATCTCGAGGAAGGACCAAAGATAAGTAGCATGGACAACATAAATAGGAGAAAGAAAAATGGAACTAGCAGGTCTATCATGACCAACAAAAATAGAAGGGCCAATAGAGATATGCGAAAGAGAGGTAGGTTCATCATGAATATGAGGCCCAAAACTAGAGACAACCAAAGGGGGATGATCAACCATCACCTGATCAAGAGAAACACACTCAAGAGGATCAACAATAGTGACACCAACAGAAGTACCGCCATCCGCACTCTCAAAAAAGGCAGGAGAAACAATGACACATTGAACCACACCAAAATCCCAAGGAGGACTAGATGCATGAATTGAAGAATCCTGTGCAACCACCTGGGAAAAGCTCTTCTTTCTAAAAGAATAATGCTTTGAAGAAAAACCCTTCCACCAGGAAGTAGATTTTTTCTTTTTCTCTAATCCGCATTGAGTTGCCACATGACATGTCTTAAAAGATTGTCGACATCTAAAGGGGATTCCCTCATAGTCAAGCGGCTGTATCCAAGAACCCATAGAAGATTCAATCTTGATCTCAGTAGGGAGACCCTTACAAACATCCAAGTCAACCAGAATGTGCGCAAAATTGGAATGGAAGATATCAGAAGAATCATCATCCAACATCAAAAAATCGCCCAATGCCTCACCCATTTTCTCTAGTAGGGAATCTGTCCAAAGATGAAGGGGAAGGTTGGGGAGTCTAACCCACATTATTGGAGAAGGTTGGGGAAAAGCTTCAAGATATTTTCATAATGAATAAACCCACATTATTGGAAATAACAACCACAAAAAAATACTAATCCATGTAATTACAAAATCATGCCAAACAACATAACCAACCCATAAACTACAATCACAAACTCAATGTGTGATACTTGTACATAAATAACACATACATTCAAGAACTCCTATTGTACGGGTAATGTCAAATTAAAAAATTATCAAGGCATACCAAGTCTACCAATAACATCATGTAGAAATTATAGCCAATATCATTTACTAATAAGGACCATCCAAAAAGATATGCAAATATTGCACAAAAATTTGCTCTAGAACATATCTCACAAGTAGTCTCCATATCTATCCCAACTTCTCCACACTCAAAAAAATAAAGAGATCAAGGAAGCTCCATGTTGTCACCAAGAAACAATGAAAAACACAAGAACACAAGCACAATGATCACTATAGCTCCACATCAATCTTAAATTCAATATCATGTGAATAGAAACATCTCGAAAGAAAAGCAAGACAAAGATAGAACTTACAAATCAAAGCATATAACATGTCCTTCTACATAGACCTCCAAATGCTAAGTTGTGTCAAGTATGATCTCTTGAACAACACCTCAAATGAAAATCCACAACAACTAACCATTCAATACTCAATATCAATATCAAACAGATGTATCAAGTTACCAACATGGATGTAAGCCTCTCTAACAAGGAACATCAAACTTGAAATTGTTTCCATATCGATAAATCAACTCAATAACACCTCTTAAATCCTCAACAATGAATGAAATCATAAATGAAGTTATATGCACAAGGAGATAAACGTGTTTACACTCTTCAAATGAATCCTCCAAAGCTAGAAAACCATAGCCCAAGATCTATTTGCATGATAAGACAAAGCATAAAGCATAGTGCATCTGTAAACAAGAATTGGTAATACCTCTTAGATGACTATCTATAAAATAGAGAAAGATTAGGGGATGCGAATGCTCCTCCAAGATAACTAAACCACCATGAATCCATAAAAAAATTCGTCACAGGTTCATATTGAACTTACATCCAACCTAGGAGTAGGCTCCTTGATCTTCCTACTAAAGTATCACTAAAGAGTAATCATCTTGTTGGCACCTACAAATTCTAAAGGAATTTGAAGAGATTTTGATAGAAATTTGACTGACACCTAGGCGCACCCTAGTGAAAACTTTTCGAAGTGACCTAGTTTGAGAGCTAACAACTTCATTTCCACTGATTGTCATGAGCATGACTTTGGGATCATGTTGGTTGCCTATCATTAAGTGTATTTGTCCGCTTTCAACTTCCCACATTTTGTTTTGATAAGTTTTTTCAAGTACCTAGTTTGAGGGCGCACCGCAAATATGTATTTTGCATATTTTTAAATTTAACAGAATATGCCACTTTGAGAACTCATTTCTTGCATCCGGTTGTTTGCCTTAGTAAATTGACTATTCCCCTATATTGAAAACATATCAGTGACCCTCTGTATCCATTTTGAGACCTCGAAGACCTCGTTTGATATGTTTACTAGACCCAAAGCAAATGGAATTTATTTTATTTTTTAGTGTGCACAATGATGAGTTATCCGAAGAGACAACTTTGCATAGTGATATTTTGATTCTAGTTGATTGTCATGATGAGTGAGTAGGTTCCTTGGATTTTCTGCATGTAAATGTACTAATATGTCTAATTGCAAAACCTCAAGAGATGATTTGCTATTTTTTCAAGGCCAGATCCAGGTGTAGTTTACATAGTTTTTACATCTGCATTTTCATAGTGTTTCAGAGTGATCATTTCTGACCCTTAATATCTCGCACCCAAAATTAAATCAGGCAAAATCTCTTTGCTCACATACTATCATACTTGAATCAGCATACCAAGTGGTGGATTCTCAGGATTACATTTGATATTTTTTCAGAACACATTGTTGACAAGGTTTATATATGTTTTGATATCTCTTGTTGCAAAAACTATAAAATGGCTAACTTTGAATATCAATATCTCACTGTGATATCTAACTTTGAATGGTGGTACTTTTGTTGATTTAGAGAAGAATCTGGAATTAGTTTATGACTGTGATCTGGTGGTCCCTTAGACTGTTTGGCCTCGTAAGCGTCATTAAAATCTTTCATTCATTCATTCACAATTTTGAACGTGCCATGTATATATATTTAGAACTATACTCACATATCAGGAATCTACAGATCTGTGTGTTTTCATGACCCCAGGTGGTTATTTGATCAGTTTTGAAAGACGATTTCTAGAGCTCGTATTTTGGGTTGGAATATAAAGGTGTTAGAGGATTGGTTTCATGGGCAACCCACTTGGTGTTTTTTTTTTTCCGAGCACATTCAAAGTTTCATTTAGGCCACTTGGAAGTGACATAAGTGTGCAAAGGTTTGCGCAATAAAAGTTTTTAGAAAGTCTCCCGCAACTTCATGGGCAGTTGTCTGAAGTTATAGGCCTGCTCACGAATATGAAGATGAATTTTAATATTTTTTCAAGCAGCTAGGGTTAGGGCTAGAGATGCTGCAATTTTGAACCAACACCATGAAAATGCTCGAGTATATATACATCTAACTTGTGAAGCATACAAGTAGATGAAGCATCCATTGTATGGTAGAGAAAAGATTTCACTGTTTCTTTCAAAATGGAAGCACCCAATGAGTTTTGCCGGAAGATTTCACAACCTGAGAAGTAATGCAGTGCTCTGCAGAGCGCATGGTGACATTGTAAGATCTGTGTATTCAATGGAAGGTAGCATAGCGTGGTGAAGTAGCAACGTAGGAGGATGCATTGTCTTTTGCTTTGTGCAAAGTTTGTGAACTGCACGAACAAGGCAGTATGCCACTCACTTGTATGGCAGTATTGAATGATTTCCTGAAAAGTGACCATGTGACTGAGGAGATGTCTAAGAAAGGGTTTTTGCATAGTAATCAACATTGGCTGTGGCAATATATTCTTATGGTTGAACACACTGCATTTTCCTCATCTGTGTATTGATAATGGAAAGATGAAACATTATTGGTGATGAATTGATTGAAATTCCAACATTACAACTTTCTTTTCAGTCTTTGTTATCTTTTAGCACTCCATTTCTTTGAATCGGTGATAATGCTAAGCCATCTCAGAACCTGGTTTGGAACAATAGAATGCTATGAAGTGATTGAAACTATGCACAATTTTTTTTTTAAGGATATCTCAAAATGTTTGAATTAATGAAGAACTTTGGAATGTTTCCGAGCAATATAAGATTTGTTTATGTTTTTGATGCACCAAAGAAGATTTGATCATTGAGGAAATGAGATGTATAGGGTATGAGTCACAGTTTGTAGAAGTTTTCCAATGTAGCAGAGATAAATACAAGAACAAATATGAAGATGGTGTTTCTTCAGAAAGAAACAACAAATTGATAGAAATAGATTAGAAAATGAAAATGTTTTTATTAAAATTTGCAAATGGTGAAAACACATATGTGTACATTGGAGATATTTGTAATCATTGATAGAATGATGTGTAAGTTATAGCGGTGAAATTTTTTGACATCAAAATGAGTGAATTTTTCACTATAGGAAAAATGTCCAGGAGAAATGATTCTACTCGTAGTCGAAAATGTGAAATATTTTCACATAAAAGTGCAAGATGTGAACAATTGCTTTACCAAATAGGGTAAATATTAAAAATTAGTGAAGGGGGAGGCTATTTATCCAGAAGATGCATATTTTCACAAGAGGTGATTAGGTGGTTGAAAATCACAAACAACGAGACTATGTTTTAATCTCATAGATGAAAACATTTTCAGTATGCAAACTGGGTGTGTAAAATTCTGGTGAAATATTTCATTCAAAGATAAAATGTTTCTATATAAGTGAAAGTACTAATATATTGCAAGTGAATATTCATGGGAGTGAGAAATTTGCTGTCGGGGATGGAAAGACAAATTGGATAACATGGCAAAGAAATTTAAACTTCATTTAATTGGAAATTTAGAGTGGTTCCAGTTGAAGCAAGACAAAAGGCCAAGGCATAGAAAAAGATGGAATATGTTTAGTTACAAGAAAATATCAAAAGATAGGTCATGGTAACAAAGTATAATTTTTTGATTTTTTTGGTTTAGCTTTTGTTTCAGGTTATAGGAGCTCACTGGTACAAGCTTCATTGCTGTCTTGGTTTTGATCTTCTTTGTTTTGACGGGCTTTCATGTAATATCTTTAACATTTCCTTTGTATTAGGTTTTAGGTCCCCTTAAAATCTATTTTTTCCTTAATAAAAAATAAAGTGCAGTTTTATGAAAATATGATCAGATATTTTACAAATGAATATTGTACAAAAGAAAACATAGTACATTATTGGATCAAAGATCAAAGAAAGAGAGTATTTTTTCAGTGATAACCAAGGAAAGTGACAATTCAGATTAGAGGAAAATGATTAGATCAAAGTATGAACAAATGTATTACAATTGGGATGAGTTGAAAGAAGGATGTGCCAGATGTCAAGAAGGGAATCTAAATCACAAAGGGTAGACTACTTTTAGTTTGGGAGAAAGACAAGTATCACCAATATATCAAATTTGAAAGAATGTCAGGTGTCTTCAATGACAACAATCTAGATGCTTCTTTCTTTACTTTTGTACAGGTTCTAAATTTTTCTTTCAAGCTTGCAAATAGAATAGCATATGGCTTTAGGTTGCAAATAAGGTATGTTTATTGTAATAGTCTAATTTTATGAACAAAGGTCAATTAGTTTGTGCAGGCACATTGCTATCATCATAAATTTCTCTCCATATTTGTGTACTTAGATCATCTAGATTGAATATATCAAGGATTCTCAATTCATCTATGCAAATATTTTTAGTTGTGTTGTCTGGTCGTTGATCTCTTTGAAGGGAAGAGTTAAGTTTCTTTGTTCAGATAGTAGTGGTCTCAAGTCAAATGTATTCTAAATCATACAAATTTGAAGTATCAAAGATATTTGTTTTTGTCTTTACATCCCTCTCTATTATGTGATATTTGTTCATGGGTCTCTTCTAAGGGAAAGGCTAAATTCTTAGAACAAGTACTTGTGGCTTTGAATACATAAATTGGATTTGTAATAAATTGATGATGAGATGAGTAGATCTATTAATGTAAGACATTGGCATATTGAAACCCTCTAGTTAAGTTTAATTTGTTCATAGGATCTCTATTATAGTTTCATATTTGACTCTGTGGCCCAAGAAAAGGCATTGGTCTATGAGGAGCATTTTTAGAAAAAGATCTCAAATCAAAATTCATTTTACTTTATATTGTAGGAGTAGGTTTAGTATAGTTTCATTGTTAGCAATATGTGATGTAATTTGATGGAATTGTATGTTTAAATGGTGAATAAAAAAACCCACTATAGTAATGTGAGAATTATCCATTCTTAAAGGTATGAAGTTTCTCTTTAGAGTGAGTTCATGATATGGTTCAAACCTATTATTAGGAACACCCTCCTGAGTTAGTGGAGTTCAAAGTGAAGAAGGCTTTATGTCTTGTTGATGTTGCATTTTCTCGTCTTCAATCAATGAATATAGTTGGATAAGTTGTTAATTTTTTGAAGCCTTTATTCCAAGTCTTATAAATTTCATTTGGGATTGAAGGTTGCAAGAAAAGTTGCTAACAAAATGGTGACTTTTCTAGGGATAGAGGTATAAAACTCTTTTTAATTTTATCCTAGAGTCTCTAGTATTACTTGTCAAAGCATAATCTAGTTGAGTTGGTCCATTCGTGTCGCAACAAAATAACAACTCTACTGGGGACAATGTTATGAAATCCTTGTCGATCCTATCCTAAAATATTTGGTATAACATGAGCTAGTTAGAGTCAAAGAAAAGTAAAAGAATCTCAAAATTTATTTCAGATTTAGAGTTTTCAACCTGGAATAAGTTTTGATGCAGCATACATGAAGGAGTCTTGTGTGACTATACTATTGGAGGTGACCTAGAATGATGAAATGCTTTAAATAACTCTCAGCTATTTAAATATTATTCTTTTGCAAGGAGGTGTTGACTCTATTTTAAAAGGACCTAATAAGGAAAGAAAAGAAGCTCTAGATCTGAGGATTTTTTAATCACGAAAGAAGGTTAAATGCTCCAAATTTTCCAAACATTTTTGTTTTGGTTTACTAGAGAGAGTTGTGTGAAAACAATATTTGTATAAGTATGAATTAGTTTCCCTATCAAGTGAAAGATAAAACTAAGTGAAGGAATGTTAGTGATAGATTCACAGGATTCTATGTTGTAAATTTCAGTCATGAATTCTGTGAGAAGTATATTGTATATTGATTCTTTGAGTTTGTAACTGCATTATTGTGAAAGGCTTGTGAAAGCACAAGAAAATATGTATCATCAATATGGTAGTCCTTATGTGGTCCCAAATAAGATGCCCAATTGACAACCTCAATTGTGTCCATAGATAGGAATTTTTATCCTAGAAATGTATAACCCTTTGAGTTTTAATAACATTCCAAGTTGCCCAAATCTTTTTCGCCTTGAACTTAGAAATCATTTGCCTAAGTTTTATGGGCTAAAAGATGAATCAACTAAAATGAATCTCCTATCATTCTATATTTTCTTAAGAGATCATGAGATGTATTCAAAGGATGTTCGTATGTAGTTGTTTGTGTGTTCTCTTGAAGGTGATGCAAGTAAGTGGTTCAATTATATACCCATGCAATCCATCCATTCATGGGATGACCTTGAGTGTCTTTTCTTGAATGAATAGGATGAGGAAATGAAAGCAAAATTTGTCCAAGGGATGGAAAGTACATCATGTTTATAGTTAAGGCATGAGTTAGAGGGTGAAGGTAGTTGTCAAAGTGAGTATACCTTGTTGTCTGAAGTTGTCTTCCATACTCTACACATTATAGCCAACCCTGAATTGAGTATGAAGAAAGTACAAGCAATGTAAACCCTCCAATGCTTATTTATGCATTGCTAAATATGAAAAAAATGAATTTTAGAGCATTTCAAGATTAGAAATTATTTGAAAATGAAAAATTTTCCATGCTCACAGAATTATTGATGAGTATCATGACATGTAAAGACAATATTGATTTCAAGTCTAAAGTTTGATTTAAGTAATTTTATATATATATATATCATGTACATGTATCTATCTATCTATTTGTCTATCTGGGTAAAGTCAAAATTAGATAAAAGACCATTTAAACCAATCCAAAATACTTTAAATCTGTTATTATTGTCGACATAAAGTTACGTGTATAAAGATAAAATAAAAGCCATCAAAGTGGTTTCTCTTTATGCACATTGAAAAAATGTAAGTGAGAAATAAAGAATTGCAAACTTAAATGGTGGGCCCATGACCATATAAGCAAATGCCTCATTGAATGAACAAACAACATCGACAAGACCAACAAAAAGCTCCCCCGAAAATAACATGCTCTCTCCAATGCATTAGAGAGATAGCTCAACATTTGTATTCTCATTAGTTGCGTCATTGCCAAGACAAATGAGAGGCCTCTTCGACCTTATGTGTCTCTTCTATAAGAGATTGGGAAGACCTAAACTGCATATAAAACATCTAAAAAAAAATGTTGACAAGAGTCTTGTAATGAGGTAGGGAGAATCCATAAGAGAGATGTTGATTTCATGCTTAATGTGGAAGCACAAGGGATGCACATGAGATGTCTGACAAAATGCCTCATCTATATGTAGACTCATCGAATGTAATGCTTCTATTATATGAACAAAATAGATCTTGTATGAAGGCTTTACGAACCCCACACAAATGTAACATGTACATTTTGTAGTTGAAGATGACAGTGTAGACAGATTTTGAAAACTAACTGTTTGACAAAATGCTCATTTGATATTTTTTCAAGGTCAAAACTGAACACATTTGACTACCCAATTATTTTTCTCAATCAAATGACTTTTAAATAAATCAGATTGATCCTGGAAATTCTCTATATGTCTGTTCACCCCTGTGCACGATTGCAAAACTTCATTATCCAATTTGATACTTTTTTAAGGCCAAAACAAAACACAATTTGTTGAGGTCTGAGTGTGAATTTTCAGACTTATTTAAGAGAAGTCATTTCTGATAATTAATAACTTGCATAGGAGGTGGAATCAAACAAATCCCCTTGGTACACATATTGAATGGACTTCAATGAACTCTGTTTAGTGACAACTTTTTATAATCAAGTTTGATAATTTTTCTAAGGCAGTTTCAAAGGCAAATTATTCACCTTGGGAGTCTGCACGTAATAATCAAAAATAAAAAAATGGGCAGTGACTCATTTTATCTTTTGATTCAAAATGCATGCAAATGAAGTTTAGAGCATTTCAGGATGAGAAATTATTTCAGAACGAAAATTATTCAGGCCCATAGATGGGTTGATGAGAATCATGACATGGAGCGGCAATATTAGTTTCAAGTCTAAAGTTTGATTTAAGTGATAATTCATTTAAAGATATGATAGATATATATTTATTTTCCTAAAGTCGAGGGATAATAAGTCAAAATCAGATAAAAGGTCATTTAAACTAATCCAAAACGATTTAAATTTATTATTATTGATGATATTGAGAGAATATAACACACAACTATTAAAGTGGTTTATCATTATGTACATTGAATAAATGTAAGTGACGAATAAAGCATTGCAAACTTAAATTGTGGGCCCATGACCATATAAGCAAAAACCTCATCGGCAAGACCAACTGAAATCTCTCCCCTAAATAGCTTGCTGTCTCTGATGCATTAGAGACGTAGGTCAAAAGTTCTGATCTCATTGCAAGACTTGTGTCATTGCCAACACAAACGAAAGGTCTCTTTAACCTTATATGTCTCTTCCATAAGAGATTAGGAAACACTAAACCGCACATGGAACATCTACGAAAAACACAATGAAATAAGTCTTGGAATGGAGTATGGAGCATCCATTAGAGCATAATAGGGATTTTGCCACATGATATGATTAAAAATGCCACCGACATGCAGGGATGTGACAGTTGCATGATGAATTTATTGAGAAAGATTAGAAACTCTAAACAAATACAGGCGGCGAGTGTAAAACCAAAGCCCCCAACCTTTCTCAATATCGTTTATGTGCATGCCAAAATGGGAGTTTTGGAATGGGTGTGGGCATTAATCAAAGGATTTACATTGAATGTTGTAGTTGAAGCCACTTTTGCATACATATATGTATGATGTATAAATAGAGATTGGGTACATGGTTTGTTAGAGAGACCACCTCAATGAAGTCCCATCTTTAAACCAGTGTATAAACAAGGCAGTTAACTGTTTGGTGAGGCACCTCAGAGAGATGTTGATTTCATGCTTAATGTGGAAGCACAAGGGGTGCAAATGAATCGTCTGACAAAATCCCTCATTAATATGTAGACTCATGGAATACTATGCTTCCAGGATATGCACAAAATAGATTTTGTAAAAAGGGTTTAAGAACCCTAGACAAATGTAACATGGAGATGTTGTAGTTGAAGATGGGATAGTGGACATACTTGCAAAATATGAAAGTGTAAACAAAGATTGCAAACCAACTATTTCATAGAATGCCCATATTGGTAGGCACATATGAAGGCACAAATGACGTTTGTAAACTGCTTGTTAAAATTCTTATGTGTAAATGAAAAATATAGTTTCATGTATAAAGATTAGGGGCTATTTGTTAGAATGCCCAATATGTGTAGATTGTTTTAGCAAGGACAATGCATACAATTTTTTTTGAGAAGGTGCCACAATGAGATATTGTTTGCATATGCTCGTTGATATAAATTATAGAAAACTCTCCCAAATTTTTTAACCAAATACCTGACACAGATGTCATTTCATGAAACATAAACTTTTCAGATGATAGGGCAATACAGATCTCAAAGACAACACATTGACATCCATAAAAGCATAGTATATGAATGGAAGTTTCAAGTTTATGTCAGATCTTATAAGTTTGAAATGTATTTATGCACATACACAATGTTGAAGCAAGGAGGCACAACATTTAAATTGCAAGGCACTTGGAAGAATGTGTACAAGATGGATTTTTTAAGGGATCTCTTAGAATCTTTGAATTGATGAGGCACTATGGAATACATTTTGATTATGAAGAGGTTGATGCGAGAGAATGAATTTGATGAGGAGATTTTGGGAACGTTTGAGCATAATCAAAGAAGCATGTAGCAGGCATAAGTGTTATTGGCAAAGAGGGCAAAATAGCATATTGGCATAGATGTATGTATTTGTTATCAAATGAGACACATCTTATGGGAAGGGAAAAGATGGGAAACATAAAGCAAAAGAGAATAAGTCATTTTAATTACATTGTAGAATGAAGAATTATTATGAATTGTGTTTTTTCAAGGAGTTATTAGTTTGCTGGGTAGCTAATTAATTACCAATAGTTGTAACCAATATGAAGGGGAACCAAATATTGGAAAAGAGGGGAGTTTAAAAAAAGACAATTTATATACTTTGTACTTTCTTTTTAGTGGTAGTAATATGGAAAACTCATTTAATGCTTGAATTTTGGTTATCAATTGTTTGTTGTAGTTAATGATAAATGTTATCTAATTGTTTCCAATCTAAAATTTCTTTTATTATTTAAATCAACTTATCAAGGATATTGCTTGATTCATCAAAACACAACTTTTGTTCTCGTGTGGTTTATTTGATTGGTTCTTGCTAGGTGGGATTAAATTTATTTGAAGAAGTCACAATGATTTATGGAATTTCATTTGGATTAATAAGAAGAATTAGATAATGAAATTTTTTGCTCATCTATACTAGACATAGATATATGAAGTGCCATACAATTTGAGTTGTAGCTAGGAGGAAGGAATATACCTTTTAGTCTATGTTTCCCTATGAAAAAGGCATTGGTCAAAATTATTCTCAAAACCTAGTTTCACAATTCTTTGATAATCACTTTCAGTTTATGCAGTAGAAGTAGGAGTTAGTTTTAGTTTTTAGTTTTTTTATATTACTTCATGTCGGTAATGAGCATAAATAAAGGATGATTGAGTAAGAGGGTTGAATATATTTGAGAATGTGCATGAAGTTCAACCTACTCAATAAATCATTTCTAAATCTTGGAAATCTTGAAGGTAATGTTAATGGTACACCTGCTAAGGCATATCAAGGCCTAAAGTGCAGGGGAATCTATCTATACTTGGTTAATATTGTTTAGTAGCCAATTTAGTCGTAAAACCCAATCACATAACCTAGCATAGTCTTAGGGTTCTACAACATGTAGATTTGGGAAACAACAAGATGCATGAATTTATTCACAACAAGAACTATATGTCCTAGTTGTAATGTCATTTTATTCTAACAATAACCTGCAAGATGTAAGTAAAGAAGCAAAGTAATTATAAGAATGATTCTATGTAAAAATGAGATAACCATAAAATTGGCCTAAATGTATTTGAATTTTATATTTTTTTTTCATCACTTCAACATAAAATTTACCTATTCTTCTAGTGAGTACCATTCATTACTCAAAATCTAATTGCTAACTAATGCTCTTACTCATTTTCATTTGCATGCAATTTACATAAAAACATAATATGTCCCATATAGGGGCCTTGAAACATTGAGTCTCAATGAAAATATTTGACAGATCAAGTATGTAATGATGGAGTACATATAAACTCTGTAGATATTGTAATAGACATATCAAAATGAAATAAAAACTAAAGTTGCAAATATCACAAAAAAAAAGAGATTAACTTCATTATCAATTCAACTTACAACACAATTCTAACATTAATAATTTCAATTAAATGGCATATAAATAAAGTACACTAAAAACTTCAAATCCAAAACAATGTCATTCAAATTAATTTACACATTTAATCAACATTAGATGATGTTTAACATCTATCCAACTGTTCAAAGGAAAAAAAGTGAAACTGTCTCTCATATTTGCAAATTTAAGGCACGTGATCTACCATAAAGGAATGTATAACCTACCTTTGAAGGGAAATCATCATACATATATGTAGAAGTTAAGTGAACTCTATTTCAATCACTCTCCCATAATTGATTTTGTAGAGAAGAAAAATGGAATAATATAGAATTTAAATACTGCTTAGAATTAGAACTGCAATTCATACAAAATACAAAAAGAATTGCAAAAAAAATGTAAAATATGACAAACAATGAGCTACCTGATCTATTACATTCTCACGCACTAAAAATGTACTATGTGCAAGATAACGATGTGCATGTTGTTGGAGGAAATAAATTATCTGTAATGAAATAATAAAACTCACATTTCCACACAACTATCACTAAATATGACAAGATGAGGTGAATCTTTAAACAAGCAACCAAACAAAGACATATTATCATTTTTTCTGACCTCAAGTTTAAGTGATCTAAAAATGGATCTTTTTTTTCACTTCTTCACATCTTTTGGGACAAAGAACTACTTATTTGCTAGAAAATGGTCAAGGCGATATGGATAAATTCACAAGGTATTTAGACACCATACTCAACGAAACACAATGCAAAACCATCTCAAGTATTGGTAAGATTTATCTTCCTTACCTTACTAAGACTGTAAGAGACAACTCCATTTGAAAAAAATTCAAGCCAGGTAGTTAAAAATATGAACAAGATTCTAATTAGAAAGCTCCAATCTAGATGACTTGGCCTTCAACATGTTGGCTTTAGAGAAAGACTAGAGATGTTTTCTACCTATAATCTTCTTCGACATCAAGAAATTACACTGAAAAACCACTAACTAAAATAGATTAGTAAGTATAGAGTATAAGAATTTCTAGTCTACATCATGTTGGAGATTTTTCTTGTAGATTACTATTTGGAAAAATTGCCTATGAATCTCTATAACCCAACTCCAAATTTGGCAAGAAAGGATCTAACTCGATGAGGATAAGATCCTCCTTCACTTTGAGCTCCACAAGCTCAGGCTAGTGTACCTTCTTGATTTACCATTCTTTAGTAAATCATACAGTGGATATGTATCTTCTTAACACAAATATTTAACATTCATTATACAAAACTTGTAAGTAAAAGATTTTAATTAATTTTATGGTTTTTCCTACAATTCTGGAACCTAACCAGTGCTAAAATCCTAGGGTATAGAGTCTAAATGAACATACATTCACTACAACATATCATTGAGAAAAATTCCAAACCCATGAAAGATAACTATGCCTTACATAGAACATCCAACAACTCTCTACAAGATCATCAAATTCATATGTATTCCCTAAAACCCTCTGAAATTCATTTTCAGGACTTATACTGTCCTTGAAAGAAACCTAAAAACTATTTCACAATTTACCTTATAAATTGATGAATCCAAAATGCTTTACAATCCTAATTCACAAGAATTCAGTTAAAACATACAAAGAGAATCATATATTGAAAAGAGGCTCAAACTAGATTTTCATTGATATATTTTTCTTCAGTACATTAAGAAAAATTGAGTACACTCAAATTAGAGAAAAAGGTCCTAGACCAGGGTTGCATTCATTTTCTAATATCTTTTACAATTATTTCAACTTGCAATATATATCACTAACAATATTGGAATCCTGTTATGAATCGGGAAGAAAAAAGCTACAGATTGCTAGGACAAGACAAAAAATAGTTACAAAAAGGAAACATCCCTTTCACAAAGACCCATGCCATAACCACTACGTCTTAAAAAAGCCTGCGTCAAGCTCATATGACAACATGATGGCACCTTTTTCCGAGGATATTTAGAACAACTTCAATGATTGCAATGAACTGTCTCAACCGCTTTCAAATAATTGTCCTCTATATGCTCAATGATCAGGCACCATGTGTCCCTCACTCCTCTCCCTCTAATGGTGGGTCGTCGACAACTGGCTTTCTCTTTTTCTTTTTTAGGTTATCGTCCCACTTCACCACCTCTTCATCAAATGGCCAACCAAAAGACCTAATATCATTCAACTATTTGATCGCCTTGTCCCATCTAGAGTCTGTTATAGCTTTGGCATCATCTATAAACTTTACAAAACCCATATCAACCTTGAACATGGCATCCAATACTTTGTTGAAGGCATCCATGTCCAAAGTGTCACCTGTAGCCAAGAATGATTCCCTTTTTGACATCCTTGCATCAAACTATCCACTCCATACAATCATTTCCTTCAAATTTGCATTATCATCATAAATGGGGGGAACATATAGGCTATAGTCATAAACAAAACACATTTAATTTTATCTTAACCTGATTTTCCTTACCCTTGAATAATGAGAGAGATGAATTGATTACATCAATCATCTCTTAGGTATATGTGGTTGTCTCTAATAAATCAGGTCTATATTGCTGCACTACCTCCAATTTCTCAAATAAAGTTTCCCTGCCTCACCATATAGCAAAAAGTGGCTCTAATGTAGCCAGAGCATCTATGATGTCCTTCTCCAATTTATGTAGTGTGATGTGTGAGTTGTGCACAACATCAATGCTTTCTTTGTTTTCCTGCATCCTATGATGAAAGATACCCATCGATGCTGCAAGTGCAACTTCATTCTTTTCACAATTTGATGCTTTCATTTCCTGTGGATCATCTACTTGCATGGGCTATACATTGGAAAGGACCTCTTCAAAAATACCTAGATCAGTTTGTGCATCTACTGATGCATCACTCGTTTCCTTATGCTATGTTGACTACTTCAACTCCTTGATTTTTTCTTTCATTGTATTCAATTTCTCCAGAGTATGAGCACACTTTACTATCACTTCCTCATATTTTTTTGCAACAACATTCAATTAATGGTATGTCTCTATATACCTCTTTGATATTTTCTCTGTTTTGGCCAAATTTAGGAAAGACAACTACTGCAGGATAGAGGAAACCTCAATTTTACATGTATTCTCCAAGTTCCAAATTATTTTATCAACCCTCTTGTCCTATTGGATGTTGACTACATGAGGCTTTTGGATAGAAGGTGCCAATTTCCACAATGCAAAGGTTTTTGATTTAGGATCAAACCTTGATCCTCTGACTATATCACCAATATCCATCTCAATTTTGAATAATGGATATGGCTGCTGTCTAATCTAGTCAATCACAAATGTTGATTGTAAGTCCTAGTCTGGTAGCAATAGCATGCCACTCCTCTTTACTAGCTCTCTAGATTGATCTTCTATAATCTACTCAGATTCTGGATCATATTCTTGTAAGGCCTTTATAATTTGTTCCTTCTTTTCTCCCTCATCACCTTCAAAAGTGAGAGTAGACCTTAGCTCCTTTTCCTTGAACTTGTACAACAAACTTTTGAATTCAAGAGTTTTGATGAATTGATCATCTTTCATGAAATCCTAGGCCCCCAGTACCCATTCATCTAGCCTTAGAACCAATGGCAATTCTGTATCTAACACCTTTTCTTCTTTGAAAGGTATGTTAGTTAGTTGATTTCTTATCTTCTAGAAATAAGGGCCATGTCTAGGGACTAATGCACTAGCTCTATTCTTAAGAAGTCTTTCTCCTACCTTTACTTTCTCCATATCTTCCATTGGGTCATGAGAGGCCAATTCTTCTTCTTTTTTTCTACCAAATTCTTCTTCAAAATCAATATCAATTGTTGTCTCTTGTAACACAACCTCCTTAGGCATTTGAGCCATGAATTTCTCATAAGCATCAATCATCTTATCAAATCTATCCAAGTATGGTGCATCAGGTAAAAAATCAGAGAATGACTCATCCATTTCTTTCAATTCTTTTTCAACTCTCGCCAAGTCTCCCCACTTACAACTCCTTTTAGCAATTTCATCCAAATTTATTCTATTTTTCATCAGATCCTCGTATTCCAGGGGCTCATGATCCTTTACCTTCGCCGAGAATTCAATAATGTCAAGAGGAAAAATGGGACCATTCCAATGGTAAATATGCCCAACCAAACATGATCATGCTGTCAATTCATGATAATGATGAACAAACCAAGATTTAGGCTACCTTGCAACTTTGCACTCAATGCATCTAATTATTTTTGCATAAACAAAGAAATTGCTGCCCTACGAAAGATACTTTGAATCTTCAAAATCCAAGATAGGTTATTATAGAGGGGCCTTACATAACCCTATAGGTTCAATTAAATTGTTTACAAGTGCCATAATTTGTGAGAAACACCCCACAAAATTTTAACAGTTTTATGCAGTTTGGACACACAAGGGACATTGTCAGTAGGGTATGGCACTAAGTGTTCATGTATGTTGAGAGGCAAAATGGGACCATTCCTAGGGTAAAACCACCTAATCAGATGCAATCATGCTATCGATTTGTGCCCATAAACAAATGAAGCAATTTCTCTTAGGATAATGACTATTGCAAAGGATATGTTGACTGTTTTACCAGAAATTCACCTACTTGGGATCTTCATTTTCTTTTTTCCATAATATTGTGATCCCATGGCATGAAATAGTTGTCAATACCTTGAAAACTCTTTGGGGAAACAATGATATTTCTTAAGGAACAACGGATAAAATACATTAGGAATTAGATTAAGAACACGGTCTTAGTGATCCCAAGCAATTAGTAGATAACCTAGTACATTTGGAAAATCATGCTAAGCATTTGGATAATTACCTTGAACATCTAGTAAATAACCTTGAGTATCTAGTACATTGACACATGCAAACACATTTGGCACATAAACCTAAGAATCTGGAATATTGGCACACATCCTAACACATTTGGCATATTTTCTTAGTGCATTTGACATGTTTTCTAGTGTATTTAGATAGTATCAGTCTTTCAAAAAAATTAAATCCAATATAAATAATAAATCTCCACATTCTAAAAAGTGAAGAGCTTGTAAACAAAGAAACCTAAAACAAACTTGCAAACTTGAGTTTTACACAATAAAATCACAAGATCACAACAAAAGAAAAATATGGAGTCACAACAACATGGGTAAAAAATCCCAACATATTTAGGATAAACTTAATATGGACATATGGAATGCCAAAACACTTACTCTCTCTAGAGGAATATCAAAACACTCAATCATATTCTCAAATGCATTGATAAATATCTTCATATAGCTATTATGTCAGATAATATACAATATCTTAAATCAGATCCTAAAAGAATGTGTTACAATGTAATAGAAATAATCTATAATTCAAAACATATTTACTATCTTTAGTTGCTACTTGTTAAAAGTGTCAAGTTACCTATGGATTTTATTGTCCCCAATTTTAAGGTACAATATCTCATAGATTTTACCTCCTCTTTCTAGACAAATCTAATTATTTTGTTCATTCTAAGCATACCACTAGCTAACATATTGAATCCTCTATATAAAAAAAAACCTAAACTAATACCAATGACGTCCATATAAAGATACACATGGCCAATTCACACCCAATTCATATCACCATGTTGCACATTATATTCCCACCACTAGCATTCCAAACATGTCAATTATACAAAATCCTTATCAAGCAAGCCACATAACATAATGTTGTTTTGATAGAACAAAGAGAGACACAATGAACTCAGGAAAAGATCTCATTAATCCCATAGCATGAAACAATTATCAAGGCCTTGAGAATGCTTTGGGTGAGTGGTGATATTGCTTAATGAATAATGGATAAAAAACATTAGGAATGAGAATAAGGACAATTAAGAAGTATGTGCAAAATCATTGATCTAAATTATGTCAAGGACTATCATATGAAATGAAATAATGTTGTTTTGATAGAACAAAGAGAGACACAGTGAAATGAGGACATGATCTTAGTGATCCCATAACATGAAATAGTTGTCAAGACCCTAAAAATGCTTTAGGGAAGCAGTGATATTGCTTAAGGAATAATGACTAAAATATATTAAGATTGATATAAAGGTCAATTAAGATATGTAGGACCCTAATTGTATGTGTAAGTTGGTTGGTACCCTAGAGTTGCATGCGATGACGATGGGTAGGATGAAACACATGATGAGAAACTCTGAGGTTTAAAATACACAAAAGTTAAGCTTGGTTGAGATAATGGATTAATATTAGTAAATTGGGGGATTGCTGTAATGTTTTGTACTTTGGTGTTTTCTTTTAGGGTCATGCTTGCCGAATTTCTACTTTGTCCACAAATATTTTTTTACAAGGGTGTACCCTAGGATATGACATTTGTTGAGGCATTTGTGTTTTTTGGTCCCAAAGGAGTAGATGCAATTGGATGGCTAGTAATGGTTTTTGTTGTGGAAGTTGTTGTGGTGGATTGTGGGGAGACACTTGCATTTGAGTGTGACATTGTAGACGATGTGCTAGCCAATGGTATCACATTGAAGAGTGTATTGTTGTATGAGATTGCATAAGAAGTGATGGATGTTGTGACATGGGTGGACAGATGAGATGTAGTACTAGAAGGCATGCTTGTGAAAATTTAGGTTGATTGTGTGGTGCTCATCGAGGATATTTGATTAGGTGGTACTGTTATACACTAAGTTTGCACCCTTGTTTCAAGCTCTCTTGGTCTTGATAACTTAGTATAACATGGGAATCATCTCCAAGTGTGGGACCTATGCTAACTGAGATGAGACCTCCAGGTTCTAGGCTAGTTCCTCTTGGATAATCACCTTAATTTGCTTCTAGATAGGAAAGTAAACTTTGAGGGAAAAGGGATAGAAGGAATGCTTGGAAGGGAAATGACTAAAAGAAACTACCTACTAGGTGACACACCAAACTGAAATGAGCACAATATATTGAACAAATTAGCATGAAGGCTCTTAGATCTAATAGAACACAATCTTCCTAAATAGGCTTGCATAAGTGTTTCACAGAGAGGCCTAAACAAAAGACATAGACTGTGACCTGCAAGCAAACATTCTCTTCAACAAAAGGGCACAGGAATGAGACAGAATGACAGGGGGTTGAAGTATACCCACAAACTCACTCAAATCAAATTAGACACAGTAGTACACAAACAAGCTGAAAGAAAGAAGGGCTTTGGAACTCCAAGACTTCTCTAACAAAGCCAGTATATTATGCTCAATAAGAGAAAATACAGACAAGGGAAAGACCAGAGGGCAGAACAAATGCCATGGATAGCCTCTATTGAATCTGAGATTTCAATGAAAGGTTATAGACTGTAAGAGCCAAAGGGCAGAACAAATGCCATGGATAACTCCTAAGAAAGAGAAAAATTCTTTTTACAATTGTAAACTCTAAGCTCTAAAAGCTCCAAAAAACAATAAATACATCTCCCTTGCACGCAGGTAGGAGTCCAAAATCTTTTAGGGTTGCATAAATTTTGCATATAATAAAGAGAGCCCTAATTCTGTCATTTTTTATCATAAAATGCATCTTGAAAATATCTTGGCTGATTAGATATATGTCCTTGTACATAATTCCACCAACAACAACTGCCTACAGATGAGCCGCCTTGATCTAACCACTTCGCTACAAATTGAAAGCTTCACACCACCACCATGACTTTGATTCTGCCAAATCGGGTTTTCCATGAATACTCAATTCTAATCTTCACAGATATTCTAATTTTAAAAGTATAAATGGTCACAGGTGGCACCAACCCTTCAATGCCTCTTCGGCACAAGAACACTGACATAGTACCTTAGGAAATAAGAAATCAATCTGCGACAGCCACCCAAATCCTCCTCATCATCTTTCTGAACTGCAACCATCCTAAGAACATCAATTCTGAGCTACCCTCGACTTCCCATACGGCCCATTGGATCAAATACTGGCAAAGACCTCACAGAAAGATTCAAATTCAGGCTCCAACGGCTTCCAGGTCCAAGTTTAAAACATGACCGTCGATCACATTCCTCCCGGCAGATCGGACAACCTAGATCATCCCTTATAATAGTCGCAAGCCCTCCTGAAAATTTTTCAGCCACATCACCACTTCGGCGATCAATGAAAATCAAGCACCTCAGCGCGATGACCAGTGGGTCCACGGATAACTATCGGTTTTAAATCAGACGGTGGTCGCATGATCGCAAAGGGGAAGAATACTCCTTACGATCATGCGACAACCATAGATCATATTCGCATTGTCATCCCATTGAGAACCTCGGGCCCACCTACCAGATCACCTTTCCATCAAACGACTGTCGCAAGATCGTAAAGGGGAAGAATATTCCTTATGATCATGTGAAAACCGTAGATCCTTACACTTTAACCGCCCCAGAACGGAGACCACCAGACATAACATTAACCACCCACTAGGGTTGCATGAACATGCGACTGTGAAAACGCTGGGTCACTGAATGGAAAGCACTTAACTCCTAGGAACAAGAGATCAAGCGACCGCACAGTTGCCTAATCGCTGAAATAAAGGCTTGACCACTAGAAAAATTGGAGATCAAGCGACTGCATCCTTGAAGACCTGGGACCCACTTTGGCCGCAACAGTGCACATAGAAAAATTGATGACACCGAAGAAGAAATGAAGAGCACTAAAGGTTGAAAACAACCTGGGTTTTTAAGCTTAGACAATTTTTAGAACCCCGCGACATAAGTACTCCCTGCAAATCTTGAAATTTGAATATCTTCCTGGGTCTTATGAATTAGCACATGCGATCAGCACTAGAGCCTGGTGACATCATGGACTACCTCTGGACCACTTCGCACACCATGGAACTTTATGGATCATGTTTGCAAATGAAAATAGGAATAGCAGGGCTGTGACCAAAATTGTATGAAACATGAAATTTTGGGTAACATTTTGGCGATTTCTGCGGGATGTCAGCCTGCTAGACATTAGATCAGTGGCCTTGAAACAATTCATTGGGCATGGAGTCATCTCTTGAGCATAAAGCTTTTAAATAGAGAGACAGACTTGGAACTAGGAGGAACAAAAATGTGCATGAGCACTTCTTGGAAAACAAGAAAAACTAACCTAGAAAGCAGGGACAAAAGAAAGGAAACATATTTACAGAGATTTACAAGGACGGATTAACTTCAAAATAGGGCTTCAAGTGGAATTCATTAACTGATATAGGCAAGGCATCTCCTTCAAGATTTGATAGCTGAAAAGCATTAGACCCCTTACACTCTATAATAACAAATGGTCCACCGCAGAAGGAATCAAATTTTGTGTGTCTGCCAGGCTTTGATCTGAACTCATCCCACTTGAGGACTATATCTCCAATCTTGAAATTTCTAGCCTTGGCTCTTTTATCAAAACTTTTCTTTATTTGTATTTGATTGAATTCCATATCCTTCATGGATTTATCTCTGAGTTCTTCTAACTCCATCAGCTGAGCATACCTAATTTGTAAGGGATCTCCTTCTTCAAATAGGACATATTGAGTGCAACTAAGTCCAAAGCTGGCAATTCAGTTGAAATGGACAACTTAGCCTCTCTGCCATATACTAACATATAAGGAGAATTCCCAATGATATTCTTTGGGGTAATCCTATCCAACCATAAGGTAGATTTCAATTTAGTATGCCAATCCCTTTGGTTATCCTACAAAGTTTTCTTGATTATCCTAATCAAGTTCTTGTTAGTTGATTTTGCCAAGCCATTGCCTTGAGGGTAGTAGTTTGAACTTGTAGATGCCATTTCTGATTGCCCATTCTGAGACTTTAAGGCCTGTGAATGCCAATGCATTATCTGATATTATGGAGTCTAGAGTGCCGAATCTATGAATTATATCATCATAAAAACTTAAGACAACACTCTCATTTGATTCTTTCAAGGCAACTGCCTCTGTCCATCTAGTGAAATAATCTGTTGCAGTGATTATCCACTTGTGGCTTGCACTAGATGGAGGATTAATCATGCCAATAAAGTCTATGCCCCATCTCATGAAAGGTTGCTCTGTTATGATTGGTTGAAGGGGTAGAGCTGCAAGTCTTTCTTTTCCTGAAAACATGGCACATTTGATGCATTTTCTCACATTATCATGACTATCCTTGAAAATAGATGGCCAATAGTACCCGACCCTCATGATTTTAAAAGCAGTAGTCCTAGGAGAAAAGTTACCTCCAGAAGGTCCATCATGAAATTCAAATAGGACATCAGCTATCTTTTCTGAATCAATACATCTCAAAAGGACACCATTGTGATCCTTTCTAAAAAGAACTTCATCTATCAGCACAAAGGGAACAGATTGTAATCTATAATATCTTCTTCTTGCTGAGTCTAGGTCTGTAGGACATTGTCTTGTCTTTAAGTAATGAATCATGTTAGGCAACCAACCTGCTACCTTGGCATGTTCCTCTACAAAATGCACAACCAGAGATGCATCCATTTGCTCTAATTTCTTTGAACTTTCATCCTCTGCCAAATGCTCACAAAGACCTTTTCCTCTAACCAGCTTGGTGGTTTGGATATCAATGTCATATTCCATTACCTTGGTGATCCAACCAGCTCTTTTCTCATTTAGGTCCTTGGAAAGCAAAAATTCTTTGACACTTGGATGAGTAACTTTCAAGTGTACCTTGCTATGGGTCAATAGAAATCTGAAATTTTTAAGACTTTTTACCACAACAAGTACATGTTTTTCCACAAAAGAGTATCTTTGTTCATACTCTTCTAAACCTTTGCTGAAGAAAGCAATAGGCTACTCTAATCCATCTGAATTTTCTTGAGTCAACATAGCAGATATATCATCATGACCTCCATAGGCATAAAGGATAAAATCCTTATTGAAATTTGGGTTTAATAGAGCAGGAGCTTCTGTCAAGGCTTCTTTGATAGCTTGGAAATTGGCTTTCCTTTCTTTAGTCCAATTGAAGGCTGAACTCTTCTTTAACATGGCTGTCAAAGGCTTCAGTAAATCTGCAATATTAGGCAAGAAACACCTAACAAAATTAATCCTTCCTATGAAAGATTGGAGGCTTTTCTTATGATGTGGCAAGGGTAGTTCTAGGATGGTTGCAATCCTTTCAGGGTCTACTATGATTCCTTCTTTGGACACTACATATCCTAACAATTCCCCCTCATGAACTGCAAACACACATTTCTTGGGGTTAAGAGATATCCCAAATTATCTACACCTTTCAAAAATCTTCCTCAAATGTTTGATATGATCTACTGCATGTTTAGAGTAGACAATTATGTCATCTAAGTAGACCAGTACAAACTTATACATGAGGCTTTTAAAGGCCATAGCCATTGCCTTTTGAAAAGTAGCACCTGCATTTGACAAACCAAAGGGCATCTTTTGATAAGCCATGGTTCCCCACTTGGTTGTAAATGCAGTCTTGTATTGATCCTCTTCATTAACTAGGATCTGATTGTGTCTTGAATAGCCATCCAATAATGAAAATCTCTCAGATCTAGAGACACATTGTAAGATTTTCTCCATAGAGGGTAATGGATGGCGGTCTTTTAAAGAGGCCCTGTTAAGATCCCTGAAGTCAACACATAATCTCAACTCCCCATTCTTTTTCCTTACAAGAACAAGGTTGGAAACCCAACTAGTATGCTTGATGGGGTAGATGATACCACTTTCTATCAATTTGAGCACTTCTCTATGCATAAGTGGCTCAAGCTTGGGATTAACAGGCCTTTGCTTTTGCCTTACTGGCTTAGCATTAGGCTCTAGTTCAATAGTGTGCTGAGCAAGGGCTGGATTAAAACCTTTGAGGTCTTCATATTGCCATGAAAATACATCACTAAATTCTTTGAATAATTGGGTATAAGCCTGCTTTTCTAAATCAGTGTTTACCTTTCCAAATTGTAAGCTTTTACCTGGTTCCAACTCTAATTCAGCACAATGTTCTTGTTGAACTACGAAGCTAGCTTTATTCTTCTTAACTTGATCATCCTTGTTGAAGACAACTTCTAAGGTGACAAGACCTTTAGGCATCTTATTAGACTTAAGTTGTATCACTTGGTCACCATAGTTCTGCAGTAATCTATCTTGGTTATGCTCTGAGAAGACATTCTCTTCAAACAAGAACTACAGAATTTTCTCATCGTTGTCAAACACTTTCCAATTAGTATCATTATCATGGATAGAAGGTCTGACAATTACTTTGATATGTTGTTGGGTCTCCTCCTTTGAAATACTATTGGGAATGTCATACTGAGACCCAATAGTAGCTAATCTGTTTGCATTTTGATTTAGCTTCCTAGGGATGGCAACAATATTGAAAGCACAAAAGTCTTCAATTGCATCCCAAACTCTATGTTTGTATGCTTTCATGGTGTCATTCTTGGTTGCACTTGTCCCTCTCACTTGGCTGACTACTAACTCACTATCACCATAAACTTTTAAGGCTTTGACCCCTCTTTTCCTAGCCCACCCCAGTCCATTCACTAGACTTTCATACTCTGCAGTGTTGCTAGTACAAGAGAAACTGAATCTGAAAGTTGTATAATATCTTTCTCCTTTTGAGGATATTAGCATAGCACCACCACCAGAACCATGTCTGCTTCTAGCTCCATCAAAAAATAATTCCCAAACCTGGTTGCTTTGATCCTTTGAATCAGTGTCCTCTTTGAGAAGGTTTGGCTCTATGGATCCACTTTCTTGTATCAAATAGCTTCTCAAACCAGTATCCCAAATAACATTTTCTTGGGTTGCTGAAGCCTTTTCTGATTCTAGTTCACCCAGTAAAATATTAGGGATATTTTCTATCTTAGTGTTTGCTTCTCTGATAATTGGAAAGTCATTGCTATCAAGCGCAAGGCAGTTTGCATTGGTCATATTGGACACATATGGTTCTATATGGTGTGCTGCTAATGATTCAGATTTGATGGTGACCTTGGTATCATATCTTGTGTGAAAGAGCATGTGAGACCAGTCAGAAGAAAGGTAGCCTCCTATTTTGGCTGTAAACTCCCTTGACAGACATATGGAAAATAAAGCGGGGAGATCTATGATATATATATCAAGCAAGATGGAGAAATTAGGACTTTCATGGAGGATTAGACTGGTCTCCTTAGCTACACCCATAGTGTTAACTGAGGATCCATCAATTTGTGTAACCTTCTTTTGGAAGGGTTCATATTTTAGTCCTAATTGGTCAGCCACCTTTTAGGCATTACAGTACTAGTAGCTCCACTATCCACCATACAGTTATGTACTAAGGATTTTCCAATAATTAAAGATACATAAAAAGGAGGGGGTTTTGAGTTCCTACCTTGAAAGGTATTAGCTTTGGAGTTGCAATTTGGAGCCTCCTTTTCTTGATCAATGTTGATCAACACTAGCTTTGCAGTCTCTTTTGCAGGCTAAGGAGCTGCTATTTTAGTCATGGCTTTCTTCAAAATCTCAAGTTGTCCTAGAAAAGCCAAAGAGTCCCACATAGACATAGTAACATTCACCTTTTTCATGTTGTCTACAATGTTGAAAGGTGTCACAATATGTATTCTTTGTTGTGCTTTTACTATGATGGGCTCCACTTCTTTAAGAGTTTGGCCTTTGTTGCTTGTAATGACAGGAGCCTTCTTAAATATAATAGGTGTAGCCTACTGTAGTGGTTCTACAGATGTAGTAGCTTTAGTCCCAGAATCTGCTTGCTCCATGTCTTGAGCTCTTCTTTTTGACCTTGTGTTGGCAGCAATGGAAAATTCACCATTGACTCCATTGAAGTCTTGTTGCTCCCAATTGAAAAGAGCAGTCTCATCAACCTGTGATTCTTGTTGAGGAGTTAATCCACTGGAAAAGGCCTTTGATTGGGCATATGAGGCATTCTGAACCATTAGGGCTTGATTCATCCACCCATTTGAACATGTAGCCTGATTATGAGGCTGATTACAAGGAAAGCACCATTCATTTTCCAAGGCCATATTATTTTGACTAGGGACCACGTCCCTAACTGGATTTGCAGAATTAAGAGGTGCAGGGTTATATGGTTGGAAAGGTCTTTGATTAAAAAAATTCTTTTGTCCTCGATATCCTCCTTGGTATGGTGGCCTATTTTGCTGATAAGGTTATCCCTGATTCTGATATTGTTGATTAGGACCTTGGCCTTGTGGCTGAAAGGGGGGTCTGATTCCTTGCCCTTGCTTCTTTAGGTTTTTAACCTCTTTGGTTAAAGTCTACAGCAAATTTGTCATTTCTTGCTGACTACTTTGTTGACTATTCTTCATCTCTTGTAGTTCTTGAGAGAAACTTGCCTTTAGCTCCTGACTGCTAGCACTAGCCTGAGGTGCTAATATGGTGGGAATAGGGGTAAAAGGAGGTATTTGTAGAGGTGCAATGGGCTGAAGGCTAGGAAAGATGGGCATGGGTGGCCTTCTTGCTATCATGCCCGCCTGGATTAAATAATTTTCAGCTCTGACGGCTATGTCAAAAGCTTGGGGTAGAGAGGTACCACCCATAGATTGGATCATGACAGAGATTTGACTATTCAAGCTTTGTAAGAAGTATAGGAAAGCATGGTCAACTAATGGCCTCACCGAGACTAGAATTCTATTCCATGTTTTGAGAAATCTATTGTTATAATCTGTCATTTGTTCTTGAGGATCCCTTTTAATGGTTGTTAACTACTTGACCAAAGACAAATTATCTGATTTATCCTCAAAGTGTTTACTCAAAGTATTTCCTAATCCATCCCATGAATTAATGGAACCAACAGCTAAAGTTCTAAACCATTCAAGAGCCTTACCTTTGAGGGAGGCTGCTAATAACTTAGTGGCCACATCCTCTTGAGTTATATTATGTATGCTGCAGATAGTGGTCACATCTCTAATGTGTTCAAAAGCTAAAGTTTTTCCTTCACCTGTGAAATCAGGTAGACTCTTTAGTGCTACCAAGGGCACATCATGATGTTGAGCAAAGTTTAATGGACTTCCCTGGTTGAAAGGTGCAAAAGCAAACTACCTAGCCATTGTAGGAGCTGAAACTTGTTGAGTAGCAACTGTGTGAGTTGTATTTGCTACTAGATCTGAATCTTCTTCTAGATCTATGGTTAGGGATCTTCCTCTTCTCTTGATATGAAAGGGAAAAAGTCTCCTTTCTGAAGTATCAGGTGGTGTAGACTGTACTCTCCTTGCAGGGGATGTTCTTTGGATTGATCTACCTTTGTAGCTTCTTTTTAAGGGTAACTCTAAAAATTCAGTGGTCTTTGAGCTCCTAGTCTCAATCTTTCTCATAAACTTTGAACAAGGTTAGCCTAAATCTGGGAAATCAGTGGAGTCACCAGATATACTTGATAGAAAAACTTCTAAAAGTTTGTATTATGCAATCAGTATATCAGAGATAACATAATCTTTAAAGATGAACTTCCTTCTAGTGGTCAGAAATGGTATGCCCAAGGTGGAATACATTTGTGCTTATGTCTGTACTGATAGTCCTTGAACATAGATCTGAACTTTGAGTCCCACCGGGCGTACCAGAATTGTTATACACTAAGTTTTCACCCTTGTTTCAAGCTCTCTTGGTCTTGATAACTTAGTATAACATGGGAATAATCTCCAGGTGTGGGACCTATGCTAACTGAGATGAGACCTCCAGGTTCTAGGCTAGTTCCTCTTGGATAATCACCTTAATTTGCTTCTAGATAGGAAAGTAAACTTTGAGGGAAAAGGGATAGAAAGAATGCTTGGAAGGGAAATGACTGAAAGCAACTACCTACTAGGTGATACACCGAACTAAAATGAGCACAATATATTGACCAAATTAGGATAAAGGCTCTCAGATCTAATAGAACACAATCTTCCTAAACAGGCTTGCCTAAGTGTTTCACAGAGAGGCCTGAACAAAAGACACAGACTGTGACCTGTAAGCAAATGTTCTCTTCAACAAAAGGGCACAGGAATGAGACAGAATGACAGGGGGTTGAACTATACCCACAAACTCACTCAAATCAAATCAGACACAGTAGTACACAAATAAGCTGAAAGAAAGAAGGGCTCTGGAAATCCAAGACTTCTCTAACAAAGCTAGTTTATTATACTCAATAAGAGAAAATACAGACAAGGGAAAGACCAGAGGGCAGAACAAATGCCATGGATAGCCTCTATTGAATCTGAGATTTCAATGAAAGGTTACAGATTGCAAGAGCCAGAGGGCAGAACAAATGCCACGGATAACTCCTAAGAAAGAGAAAAACTCTTTTTACAATTGTAAACTCTGAGCTCTAAAATCTCCAAAAAACAATATATACATCTCCCTTGCACACAGGCAGGAGTCCAAAATCTTTTAGGGTTACATAAACTTTGCATATAATAAAGAGAACCCTAATTCTGTCATTTCTTATCATAAAATGCATCTTGAAAATATCTTGGCTGATCAGATATATGTCCTTGTACATAATTCCACCAACACAACTACTTGCAGATGAGTCGCCTTGATCTAACCACTTCGCTGCAAATTGAAAGCTTCACACCACTGCCATGACTTTGATTCTGCCAAATCAGGTTTGCCATGAATGCTTAATTCTGATCTTCGCAGATATTCTGATTTTAAAAGTATAAATGGTCACAGGTGGCGCCAACCCTTCAATGCCTCTTCGACGCAAGAACACTAACATAGTACCTTAGGAAATAAGAAATCAGTCTGCGACGACCACCTAGATCCTCCTCATCATCTTTCTAAACTGCAACCGTCCTGAGAACATCAATTCTAAGCTACCCTCGACTTCGCATACGGCCCATTGGATCAAATACTGGCAAAAACCTCACAAAAAGATTCAAATTCGAGCTCCAACGACTGCCAAGTCCAAGTTTAAAACACGACCATCGATCACATTCCTCCTGGTTGATCGGATGACCTAGATCATCCCTTATAACAGTCATAAGCCCTCCTGAAAATTTTTCGGCCACATCACCACTTCGGTGATCAATGAAAATCAAGCACCTCAGCATGATGACCAGTGGGTCCACGGATAACTATCGGTTTTAAATCAGATGATGGTCACATGATCGCAAAGGGGAAGAGTGATCCTTATGATCATACAACAACCGTAGATCATATTCGCACTGTCATCCCACTAAGAGCCTCGAGCCCACCTGCCAAATCACCTTTCCATCGAACGGCTGTCGCAAGATCGCAAAGGGGAAGAATATTCCTTACGATTATGTGACAACTGTAGATCCTTACATTTTAACCGCCCCAGAACGGAGACCACCAGACATAACATTAACCGCCCACTGGGGTTGCACGAACACGCGACTGTGAAAATGTTGGGTTGCTAAATGGAAAGCACTTAACTGCTAGGAACAAGAGATCAAGCGACCGCACAGTTGTCTACTTGCTGAAATAAAGGCTTGACCACTAGAAAAATTGGAGATCAAGCGACTGCATCCTTGAAGACTTGGGACCCACTTTGGTCGCAACAGCGCACATAGAAAAATTGATGACATCGAAGAAGAAATTTAGAGCGCAAAAGGTCGAAAACAACTCGAGTTTTTAAGCTTAGACAATTTTTAGAACCCCGCGACATAAGTACTCCCTACAGATCTTGAAATTTGAATATCTTCCTGGGTCTTATGAATTAGCGCATGCGATCAGAACTAGAGCTTGGTGACATCATGGACTACCTCTGGACCACTTCACACGCCATGGAACTTTATGGATCATGTTCGCAAACAAAAATAGGAATAGCAGGGCTGTGACCAAAATTGTATGAAATAGGAAATTTTGGGTAACAGGTACATTTTTCATAGTGGTCAAAGTATCAAATCTTGTTGTATGTTCAAAGAGCCCTAAGTAGCTAATGATATTGGTCTAAATAAGAGTATAAAGGAAACACCATCACCATAATGAACTTTGAAAAGTTTTAAAAATTTGTAAGACCTTAAATAAACTATAATAAACATGTTTTCATTCTAGTAAGATAAATGTGTGCAATAAATAAAATGAAATGAATACAAGTATTTTCATAATAATACCAAGACATGCACACAATGAATTAATTTGATAACATTTCAATTGTAAATATTTAAGCTTCAAAGTACAAAGACATGCACACAATGAACAAATTGGATTGAATATCAACATTCATATATATGAAAATGTACAATAATTGTGTGTGTATACAAAAATGGTGTAAATGCCAAGTCAATTAAAGTTTTAAAAAAATGTGGAACATGAAATGTCAAGGTTGATATACAATAAAAATATCAAATATGTACATGTATTGGTCTTTCAATAACCACAACTAACAATATATGTCTCTATTAAATCCTATGGTTGTGGTGGATCATCAAAATTGAGCCTCTTCGAAGTAGTACATGACTTTGTAGATGGTTTCACAACAACAATTCAAATGCTGATTATATTAATTTTGTCAAAAATAGATTACAATTGTCAAAATAACCATATATAAAACTAGAATTTCTTTGCAATTGAGTTGTTGATTACCTCATGTGTTTCTCTCACTATTGACATGTGCTCTAAGGATGGTGGACCCCTTCTTCAATGATCATGAGTCCTTACAAAATGGAAAGGTAGAGGATCTGTGGAAATTCATGAAGGGGGTTGTGATGAGTAAAAGGCAATTAGTACAACTTAATAACATATATCTAGTTGAAAAATACTAAAAAATAAAAAATGCATGTACTTCTATCTAAACGCATATGTTTAATATATATACAACAAATGCATGTACCAAAGCCTCAAATGGTTCTCCTATACTCTTAGGAGGGATCGTTGCTAATGAAGTAACTATGACCATTTCTTGTATGAAAAATGATAAGAAATGTTATAATCATAGAGGAAGAATTTAGGGATTTCAAATGAAAAATAATGCAATCTAAGAGGAGTTAATTAGAAGAGGGTTTCAACTAAGAAGAGGAAATGAAAGTCAAGATGAAGATGCTACATAACTGAAGCTGATGCAACATTAGAAGATAATGAAGATAAACTTGAACTAGTTAGATTTTTAAAAGCCATAGACATACACACCACATACCTCTCTTGAAGCTCTAGTACAATAGGTTCATTCATCAATTCTGTAAACCCCATTTTTTTTTGTATATAGAAGAGACAAAAATGACTATATCAATCTACATGTACATGTTTAGTCATAATACATTTGAACAAATAAACTCTCAATTGTGTTTGAATAAATCATTTAATCTTTTCAAACAATCGAGTCAATTAGAATTGTGCTCAATTATCTTTTGATGTTTAGGTTTCCTAGAGGATTTCTTTCACCCACGAGATGTCTTGGACACAAGTGTTTTACCCTAAGAGAAACAAAATTAACATAAGAGATATAAATTTATAATATTAAAATATAATTTAACAAATCTAAATTTAAATGACTCACATAAATTCAATAAAAAATGCAAATATGAGGTGTGAAAAATATGATACCGCATAGCTTTCTAGGCCAAAGTCAATGGCCGAAAGCATGATGTCATCAATTTGGGAAATCTTATCCTTTGACAACCCCTATCAAACACCAAATAAATGTACATTAGAGAGATAGTATATATTATCAAAAAATATTTTGAAATCAAGGTATTATTCTATTTTAACATATTATAAAAAAATTACCTCTGGCATCGAAGCTACAGGTGCACTAGAAGTGGAAGGATTATGTTATTGTGTACTAACACTAGTTGCTAAATCCTAAAATGTGTATTGTTAATGTATCAGTTTAAATTGATCTATAATTGAAAATTTATTTACATTTATAAGTTTTAAGTGATTAATAAATAAAATATTATAAATACAAATCAACACACTTGCATTTTCTCTCCACCAAAAAACACCATATTCATTAATTCCTCTGTGAGGGCTACTCCTTTGCAGTGGAAACCTAGCATATACCTCTATAGTGTGTACACAAATGGGATGTAGAAACATCCTCATGGACATCAATATTTCTCCCATAACATATATGATGACAATTGGGATACATATGATAGATGGGGTCACTAGAGATAGGTGATGCAGGTGCTAGATCATCATGTGTTCCAAGATGCTCCACTAACTATGTGCCATGTTGAATGATGACATCAGTCATGGGGTAGCCTCCTTAAGAGTGGGTAACTCCATAAACTCCTTCAGAGCTACTGGGAATGTGATGTGAACACTAGGTTTAATAGCTAGAGCTATGCAATTCTGGGGGTCTAGTACCCTCTAAGTCCCTAGTCTATCTTGGGTAGAGCCTCTATCTCTACCTTGGAACTCCCTAATGATAAAATAGTTTGACCACTCATTGAGGATAAAATCACAATATAATTTCTTCAAAAAATATAATGGAACCTCATAATTGTTACAAGGTGGTTGGTCAAAGACCATATACCACCTATCCCAAAAGGCATTTTTTAGCTCGACATGTGATTGCACCAATGTATAGGAAACTGTAATGTCCCCATTTTTAATAAATTATTTTTAATTAATTAATGGTTCCAAAATAGTAATATTATAAATTGACCTTTAATTAATAAATCGGGGCCCATTTTTATTATTATTGTCCATAGGTGTTTGTCATGTTGACATTCTTTTGTAAACCCTTGGGAGTTTCCCTGAAGGGGTATTTATGACCGTGTAGGATATATTTTTTATGTTGAGATTTGATATTTTATTTGTATTTGCGAATTCATGTTGGGATTATGTTGACTACCATTTTGGAGGTGAAAGATCCTCCCTATTTGGTATTTGCAGTTTCGATGGTTCACGAACACCCTAGTCTGCCATTGGGAAATATCATTCTAGTATTTCACTATGCGCCAAAACTGTTGTGCTTTGTTTGTTTCGAATCTGGAAACTCTGAAACACCATTTTTGTATACATCTGCAAAATCTATTTGCATCTTTTGCATTTATGCAACTGATGGTATCGTTGGTACATGGAATTCGGTGTTCTGTGGCACTATTATTGTTTGAATTACTTCTGGCATCCCCTCACCCTATTTTGTTTATTCTACTAAATTAGTTTTGGGGAAAATCTGGAATATTATTCATAACATCAATCTAGTCTTCCTTGCAAATATTGTTCAGTTGTTTGCCTTGCATGTTCTGATTAATATCGATCATATCAAAATTTACATTATTGCGCACCAAGGAGGACAAACATCATTTCGCTCGTGCGACTTTCTTGCCAAGTTTCCAAACACCATACGATCTCCCACTATACAGCCTCTTCACCACCATACGAAATCCCACCATATGGTCTCTTCACCACCGGACGGTCTTCCACCGTATGGTAACTGAAAGGCTATCCGAAGGAGGTGTTTACAGTCACATTGAGGTTGGGAACATTATAGTTGTATCAAAGCTGGTGATCTTGCCATCTTATTGGGATGATTGAGAGATTTTGGGATTCCAATCACACCATGGTGCCCATCAATTATGGACAAAGGTGGTTGAAGGCACTACAAAAGATTGGAAAATAGCTCAGTGAGGGTGTTGATCTTCCATTAGATATATTGGAAGTATGTTAGTGTAAGGTGGACCAATTACCTTCAAGATTTATACAAAGGATCCTTTTTCCAATTAAGGATACCTTAAGTCAATCCAAGCTATTGAGATACCATGACAAGGAAATGAAATTGGCAGCTGCAGCATGTCTCAGTGAGATTTTGAGAATCTAGGCTCCTAGAGAATCGTATGATGACAACACCATGATAGAGATATTGCATTTGATCGTTGACAGCTTTCAGAGCCTTGATGACTTAAGTGGTGACCCTTTTGGTAGGAGGTCTACAATATTGGAGAATTGTGCAAATGTCAAATTAAGTAACCTCCTCTTAGATATGGAGTTGCAAGACTTGATCTATGATATGTTTCATCACTTCTTGGTCACAATCAAGGAGTGTCATGATACTAAGGTTTCGGTTGCTATGGAGAGCCTTATGATTTCATGCATTGAAGAGATGGATGAAATATCCCAACCTATCATATCTATGTTTTGGGTTGTTCGTAATCTAGAATGTGTCCCGTCTATGGCAGCGTGTTGATTGGTTAGTAATGTATTCAAGCATTGTGAAGAAAAACTAACATCTCATTTGCACAAGTGGGAGAAAGTAGATGATAGTGATAAGGGTGATGCATTACACAAGGAGGGTGAAGGCATGATTATAGGGTTGTTCCAGGAGGATTTGGTAAATCTTGCTATTACACTTGCATGTGGAGAACACCTAAAAAATGAAAATTTTTTTTGCATGGATCTTGCCAAGGCGACCTAGACAAATCAAGGTGACATAAGATCTGCCACTACATTTCATGAGCCAAACCTTCAGTTCATTGAGTATGGAACCCTTCCTTATGTGCAGCAAGTTGTGTCTGTCGCAAAGGTCATGCCCATTGCAAAGGCTATGTCCGTTGCCAAGGCTCCATTTGTCGTTGAGGCCCTGTCTGTCACCAAGGCCCTGTCTGTCAATGAGGCTCTGTCCGTCGCTGAGGTTCTATCCACCAAAGTTTTTCTCATCGTCGAGGCTTTGGCCTTCATTAAGGCTTTGTCCATCGTCAAGGCTCTATCTGTCATCGAGGCTCTATCTAGTGAGGTTATGTCTACCAAGGCTCTGTCTGTCGAGGCTCTATCCTTCGTTGAGGCTTTGTTTACCATCGAGGTTCTCTCCGTCACCGTCGTTGTCAAGTTTCTCTCTATCACAATCAAGAACATTATAGCACCCTTCGGATTGAGATCCCCTTCGAGCTAATATTACCTTCGAATCGAGATCCCCTTTGGGTTGAGATCACCTCTAGGTCAATATTCCCTTTAGGCAAAGATTATCTTTAGATCAAGATTCCCTTCAGACTGAGATTGCCTTCGGGTCGAGGTTCCCTTTAGACTGAGATTGCTTTTGGATCGATACCCCCTTTGGGATGAGATTACCTTTGGGTCGAGATTCCCTTCGGGTTGAGATTGCCTTTATGTCGAGATTGCCTTTGGGTCGAGATTACCTTTGGGTCGAGATTCCCTTTTGGTCGAGATTGCTTTTGGGTCAAGATCCCCTTCGAGCTAAGATTGCCTTCAGATTGAGATCCCCTTCGGGCCAAGACTTCCTTCGGGTTAAGATCCCCTTCGGGTAGAGATTATCTTCAGATCGACATTCCCTTCAGGCCAAGATTACCTTCATGTCGAGGTCCCCTTCGAAATGAGATTGCCTCTAGGTCGAGATCCCCTTTGAGAAGAGATTGCCTTTGGATTGAGATTCCCTTTGGGTGGAGATTGCCTTCGGGTTGAGATCCCCTCCGAATCAAGAATTACTTCAGGTCTAGATTCCCTTTGGACCAAGATTTCTTTCAAATCAAGATCCCCTTTGGGTCGAGATTTCCTTCAGGTCGAGATTCTCTTCGGGTCGAGATTGCCTTCAAATCGAGATTCCCTTCGGCCTGAGATTATCTTCGGGTTGAGATTCCCTTCGGGCCAAGATTGTCTTTAGATCGAGATCCCCTTCGGGCGGAGATTGCCTTCAGGTCGAGATTTCCTTTGGGAAGAGTTTATCTTCGGATCGAGATTCCCTTCGGGCTGAGATTGCCTTCGAGTCGAGGTCCCCTTCAGGATGAGATTGCCTTCAGGTCGAGATCCCCTTCGAGCCAAGATGCTCTTTGGGTCGAGATTCCCTTCGGGTCGAGATTTCTTTCAGGTCAAGATTGCTTTCGAGTCAAGATTGCCTTCGGGTCGAGATTCCCTTTGGGCTAAGATTGCCTTTGAATCAAGATCCCCTTGGGGCCAAGATTGCCTTCAGATTGAGTTTCTCTTCGGGCCAAGATTGCCTTCCGTGCATCTCACAAAATTACCTTCGGGGAAAGATCACCTTCAAAACATTACAGTAGTATCGACGTCAACGTCTGTGTCTGTGGCCATACTGAAAGAGATTGTTGAACATGAGGGTGTGAAAATTTTTATGGATTGGTGTTGTTGGGATCCTAGTGAAGGGCATGACAATGTTTATAGCATAGTGGTACAACAAAAGTGTGATGATGGTTTACTAGTCCCAACTAAATCCAACTATGTGCATGTGGTCTAAAATCAACACAGAGTTTTCAACGGATATTGCTACCAACATCCGCACTTGGCTTGGGATCTAAGCATCGACGTGTTTGATGTTTGGTTTCACTAGGATCCTGGTGACTCTGGGCATGACAATAATTATATCATAGTGGAGCAACGGAAGCTTGATGGAGAGTTACTTTTCTTGCTTACTTCCAAGCGCATGCGTGTGGTCATGTTGTAGCTTGAGGGTTCTAGTGGATGCAGTTATCAGTGTCTGCACCTAGTTTGGAATCCTAGAGTATTGATAATGGATTGCTTGAGGGAAAGCAATCTTTAGGCAATGAGGATTTGTAATGTCCCCATTTTTAATTAATTAATGGTCCCAAAATTTAAATAATATTATAAATGGACCTTTCATTAATAATTGGGGGCCCATTTTTATTATTATTGTCCATAGGTGCTTTCCATATCAGTGTTCTTTTGTAAACCCTCGAGAGTTTCTATGAAGACATATTTATGATCGATGTGTAGGATGTATTTTTCATGTTGAGATTTGATGTTTTATTTGTATTTGTGAATTCCTATTGGGATTCTGCTGACTACCATTTTGGAGGTGAAAGATCCTCCCTATTTGGTAGTTGCAGCTTCAGTGGTCCATGGCCACCCTCGTCTTCTGTTGGGAAATATCATTATGATATTTTACTGTGCGCCAAAACTGTTGTGCTTTGTTTCAAATCTGGCAAATTTGAAACACCATTTTTGTATACATATATGAAATCTATTTACATCTGTGGAATTTATGCAACTAGTGGCATCATTGGTACTTGACATTCGGTGTTATGTGGCACTATTATTATTTGAATTACTTTTGGCATCCCCTCACCCTATTCTATTTATAATCTTGTTGAATTAGATTTGGTGAAAATCTGGAATATTATTTGTAACATCAATCTAGTCTTCCTTGCAAATATTGTTCAATTGCTTGCCTTGCATGTTCTAATTAATATTGATCTTATCAAAATTTACATTATTGTGCACCAGGGAGGAAAAACATCATTTTGCTTGTGCAACTTTCTTGTCGAGTTGCCAGACACTGTACGGTCTCCCATCGTACGACATCCCACTTACGGTCTCTTCACCACCGGACAATCTCTTCAGCACCAGACGATCTCTTCACCACCGGATGGTCTTCAACCATACGGTCTATTCACCACCGAATGATCTTCCATCATACAGTCTCTTCACTACCGAGCGGTCTTCCACCATACGGTCTCCTCACCACTGGACGATCTTTCATTGTACGGTCTCTTCACCACCGGACGGTCTTCTACCACATAGTCTCTTCACCACCGGATGGTCTTCCATCGTACGGTTTCACACAGGCTATTACAACCACACTCGATCCATACCAGAAGCCGAAAGGCTATCTAAAGGAGGTGTTTTTAGTCACGTTGTGGTTGAGATCATTACAAAAACCTCTTTGAATCAAGAGGTAAGGTTTCATTGGTTTTAGGGTCGGTGAAAAGAGCACATATATTTTCTTTACTTATCAATTTCTTTTCACCACATCATATGAAAATCCAATAGAATGAGCGACATCTATCCCTATATGTACCCTATTTTGTAACTTGTCTAGATACTTCCTTGGCACTTTTGGCCATTGATTCTAAGGTTGGGGTAAGGGATGAATGATGCTCATACTCAAAGGTCATCAACCTATTCAGTATTTGCGAAAATTGGGTTGTATTTTGTGATAGTTGATATAATAGATTCTATCGTGTGGCTTTTATAGGGCCTATTGGAGGAGATGGAAGGTTTCTATCTTCATGCTCTTCTTATTGTTGTGTATTTTGTTGGGGGGCAGTGTTTTGAGAATCTATCATGAATTCATAAAAACTAGAAAACAAAA
Source organism: Chamaecyparis obtusa (assembly GCA_027943335.1). NCBI lineage: Eukaryota > Viridiplantae > Streptophyta > Pinopsida > Cupressales > Cupressaceae > Chamaecyparis > Chamaecyparis obtusa. The sequence goes on along the minus strand of BSBK01002939.1, from coordinate 684,372 downwards.
TCAATCAAAAATTTTGATATTACAATTAAATTTCAAACAAAAACAAAAAAATGCACTGTTGTAGGTATACTAACCCGTGCGTTGACGTGTCATGGTGGAAATTTATTGCAAATGCTAAAAAAATTGCTATTTTAATGAAAACACAATCGAGCTTTGTGGTAATTTAGCTCTCATTATTGCTCTCAGTCCACAACCAAGGGTTTAGAATGCCCTTTTTGGCCACAACAAACAAAGTTTTATAATTTATAAAACTCGATCAAGTTTTTGTTATAATAATACCCCAATCAGGTTTTTGTTGTAATAAAACCCGATTGGTTTATTTGAAATGAAAGAAACACGGTCTCGAATTATTAGTGTTTTGGGTTTCTTTTGTAGGGTGGCCACTTTTTTGCACACCATCTTGGTGCACTTACCCAAAGAGGGTGTGAGAGAGAAATAATTTAGATTGAAATAAAATAATGAAACTTTTGATGGCTCCAATATGTCAATGGTGATATCGTATTCATCTATATAATGTTACACAATCAATTGATACGTGCATTAAAAATTTGGAATCCATAAGATATTTGTCTTAATGAAAATTATAAAAAATTATACTTTTTATCATTATTATTTTAAATATCACTTTTAAATATATTTTGGAATGTTAATAAATTATTATACATTCAAAGTCATTTATTTCTTCTTGAAACCTCTTAAATTGTTAATTTTTAAAAAACTGAACTAGCATTTTTTTTTAGGGGTGTTATGAAATGATTGATGGACACAAATATTTATAGTTATATTGACTAAGTTTGTACATAATGACTCCAAAAAATATAATTATGTAGTATTGATCAACAAGACTATAAATGTGTATAAATGTTGACTATTTTGATAACACCTTTCAAATTTGTTACTACCGTCTTAATAAAGAAGAATTTATAGATTGCACAGTATTACATTGCTCTTACTGGCAAAGTATTTGGTAAGATATTTTTTAGAAACATAAAGATATTTTGTTTTTTTTCATTTAATATTACTTGTCATTTGGCCTATTGAAATTAAGAATTTTTTTTTTGTTGGAAAACATCCCTCTCTTATTCTTTATGGGGCATATGGTTGAAGTAAAATATGCATGTTTTTAGAAATACAATTATTTCTATAAGAAGATGTTGAATTGGGATTTATGGAATAATCACATCATGTATTTCTAGTTTTTGTTAAGGTCAAATTATATTTAGCCAATCTAAAATTTAAGATAATAAAAAAATTGAACTTTTTTTCACTTTTCACTTTTGTGTTTTTTATTTTTCTTATACGAGTATCTAAAAAAGTAAAATTTTTCCTAACAAGGTAGCAAATTAAGCAAGTTTGATCTTGCGAATAACTTCATGGTTAACCGTGCTTGAATTAGAGTAATATTGTGATGGGTGACACGTTGAGAAGGCTCAATGCATTACTAGCTGCAATGAATACAAATAGACCATTCAATCTCATAAAATATAGATTCTTGTAAAACACTTCTCATAAAATAAAGATTGATGAATTGAACTCAAAGAATATACAATTGAATCTTTGATATAAATATCATAATTCAACAAACTACCAAATATACTCATCAATCATAATTTTAATCAAATACTCTAAACTACCCTACTTCACCACATTCAATTTCTTAAATATTACTACAAAATTCATCGACCATCTTTTATCAAAATTGATTGTTTGTCTAACCTATTAAAAAAACTCTTTATTTTCCCTACAAGAAATACATACGCATTATCCTATAATATACCCTAAACTAAATACCCTACTTCACCACATTCAATTTCTTAAATATTACTACAAAACTCATTCACCAGCTTTTATCTAAATTGATTGTTTGTCAAACCTATTTTAAAAACTATTTATTTTTCCTACAAGAGATGCATACGTATTATCCTAGGTATTCTCAATTTTGAATGACGGTTGACATAAACGTTTCATCTGATGGGTGGGGTCGACCGTCAAAATGATCCCTTGATTGAAGGGAAAGATAATCGAGTGTGGAGCCCACTGCCATGCCCGCAGAATCAGGGAATGGATGCCGACGCACGTGACAGACCCATCATTACGCGGTCTCCGTCAAAGCCACACGGCGGGTCCCACGCGGTTATATTCACTGCTCATGTCCGCGTTTCTTTGCGTTAACCGAGACCAGTTTGCGGCCCCCGTCTGCCCGCTGACCGCAGCCACACGCTGCTTTGGACCACGTGGCATCTCTCCAGTGGTCACACCCCTCTGCAAGAATAGCGACGGTTTGTTTCATCCTGTGTTGCTTTTATCCAGATTCCTTGGGTTATTCTCCTCCTTATCGTTGGATTTTCCAGGTTTAATTAAGGCTGTCGATTCTGAAAAGTCGGTGGTTCATGGTTCGGTCTCCAATTTAGTTTGACGAAGATCTACCACGAAAATGAAAATTTTAAGGTCGCTTTTTAGTTTTTTCAATCTGTGTCAGAAGAAGAAAAAGCTTCCAGCTTGAGCATTTCTTGACCGTTCAGACAGGGAGAATCTTTATGTCGAAATGACAGTCGGTGAGAGGATCGGGCTACAGCAAAGGTAGGTATTTTGATTGAAAATATAGTGGACGAGACGATTACCTGGAGTTCGATTGGCCGATTGTTGAAGAGGAATTAATCTGCTTAAAAGAAGATGCAGAATGCCGCTTCTTTGCCGTCATACAGTCGCAAAAGTTGGACCGAGCGGTTCCGTGCATCCGATCACTGTATCGAATCCTGCAGGGTCTTTTCTCAGGTTTCGGCGACTTCTGATTCGAAGAATTCTTCTGTGGAAAGCAAAAGATGGATGTAAGTGGTGTACTTAGGGTTCTGCTTGATCCAGTCAATTCTTTAATGCCTGGATTCAGTTGTGTTTTGATCTTGTTGAACTTTTACAGAAGCGACGGCTTGTATGATGGCTATTTGTCCGACGCCAAAATGTTGAGCTTTGAGCGCCCTAGCCATCGAATGTTTCAGCCGTACAGTCAGGAGGGTTTTGAGAAGCCCGACAGCTTGTTGTTTGAAAATATTCTGCCTCCATTAAATGCGGGGACTGTAGCTTGGTCGACGCCTTCGTATTGCAATATTGCGGGAGCGCCGTCTAACTGCACTGGAAATGGCTTCCGTGAGGGTTTAGAGGCAAGGAGATACGATGCTGAGAAGGCAGAGGTAAATGTTGATGTTCCGTCGCAGAAATCTGAGGTGTGTTATACTTTAGCTCAAGCTGCTGCTGCGACTGTATGTGACGGCGACCAAAGGCAGTCTTTTCCTGAAGATTTTTTAACGGCTGGCTCTGGCTTGAAAATGGAGGAGATTGCGAGGTTGAACGGCATTTCAGTGCAGACTGCTTCAACAAATCCTCCTTTTCAGAGGTCAAATGTTCTATCATTCTCTACCGAAGGATCCGCTGCAGTCGCCTCTAACATACATTTCCGTCAGGCATTCCCTGTAAGTTAAACTTATATTTGTGAAAAGTAAGTGCAAGACATTGAAAATTTAAACAATTTTTCAGTAAAAGCTCTAGGATTTTGTAACATTATTTTTTAACTTTTCTCTTCGATTCAGAGACATGGAGAGGAGCGCGAAGATTCTCCTATAGCAGAGCAAAAGAGAGCGATTTCTACCTTACTTGATAGCGATCAAGCAAGTCCTTCCAAGAAGATTCGAACCTCGGATGCGCCATTGAAGGTTTTAAGTCGTTCTTTTGTCTAAATTCTGTTAACAAAAAACATACTATTTTCATACCTTAAAATCCAGCACTGCTAAACTCCGAACGGAAAATAAAATTTAAAGCATTTATGATTATTCTTTGGCCAGGTACAGGTAAGGAAGGAAAGCACGGGAGAACGAATAACAGCTCTGCAACAACTTGTCTCGCCTTTTGGAAAGGTGAAAACATGGCCGCGACTCTCTTGCTCGCTGATCTGTGGATAATTATTATGAATGTAAACACTGTTTTCTGTTTTTAGCCTCGTAAATTTTATACAAAGATATCTTTACAGCATTCACAGCCGATATCACTCAAAATTTGATAGTTTTCTTCTATATATTTTGGATTTTTTCTCAAATCGCAGACGGACACAGCGTCAGTGCTTCTTGAAGCCATAGGATACATAAAGTTTCTGCAGGATCAAGTTCAGGTAATACGAATCACCCTTCCATATCCGCAGCAAACATTGTTTCCGGCATGGAGTAGAACTGATAAGCAATATCTTACCAAACAGGTTCTGAGCACACCGTACTTCAAAGGATTTTCCTTCGGCCAGACTCAAGTAAATTCCTTGCAAACCCTAAAGATCACCTCTGCATTCATTTATGAAACTTCAAACCCTAAATATTTGTTAAAAGTTGTTTCAGGAAGGAATCGCAGGGGATTCAGAAAAAAGCGAGCTGAGAAAGCGAGGGCTATGCGTTATGCCGGTGGCATACACGCAGCTACTCGCGAACAATAATGGCGCAGATTTCTGGGCATCTGGAATCGGAGGTGGTACCAGGTTTTGAATAATCTATTTATACGCAAATTGTTCCTGTTTTTCCCTCGGACCAACTGAACGCCCATTCCTAACTTTAACCAGTTCGACTCATTTATATAAAACTGTAAATTTTATCGACGACTAAAATAAATGGGACCCTTCAAGTTAACTTATTGTTAATTTTCTTTACATAATCTTATGTAAGAAAGACCAAAATTTGTGAATTTAAAATATTTTTCTTTTGCTTTAAATATGGGGAACTAAGACATGACATGTCTCTAATGAACCAAGACAAGAGAAGGGGAACAGGCAAACATCACTAAAGATGCTAACTTCTTCAACGTTAGGGCTGGTGTATCATTTTCCATACCAACTCCATTGTAGTTGTTAAATAAAAGTAGATTCTTTTTTAAAATATATATTTCAAATTGAGTTTTTATAAATTTTCATCAAATTATAGTCAAGGTGGTGTTGTGAAACATAAGTTTTTGGTGATGATGTAATTAAATAGGCAAATAAGTTTCTAAGCATTGTGCAATTCTATAAAAATCAAATGACATTATAAAGATTTATATAAAACAAAAGAGAATTGTGTGTGGATGAAATTATAGAAATCAAATAATGCTATAGAGTCTTGTAAGATAAATAATATTTTTAAATTCTATATTAGCTACTATGGATACTTTTGGATGTAGTCATGTGTAAGAGGTTTTCAAATACTCTATGATCTATCATTAGGATGTAGAAAACATGCAATCAAGGAGTACTCATGATTGTAGTCTTGTGTAAAGTAGTGGAGTACTATGTAAAGATATAAAGTATTGCATAAAACAATGGATCTTTGCATATAAATATGTAGAGACATGTAAAGTCACAAAGCCTTGCATAAGTCTCGAGATCTATCTAGCATCTTAAATGTACAATTTTAGTAAAATAATAGTTACTTTGACATTGAAAGTATTGTCTTATTAGATTTGAAAATCAAATATTATTAAGAAAAAGTACATTCATGGTGTTGGATAGACATTAGAACAACTTGGAAACAATGAAAGTATCCTACATTCTGTTGATATTATGGCCTTATCGGCAAATATCATTTACGCCGAATAAGATATTAAAATTAAGATGTATATATATATATTGATGAATAAATAATAATATTAAATATCTTCTATTTAATATTCATTGTTTATTAATTTATTTTGTCTGGGCCCTAAGTCGACCCTCTCAGGATACTTATCTTATTCTGGTCACACCCCCTTGTAGTGGCACTCTTTCTTCATATAAAGGAGGAATGACTTGTTGGGAGAGGAGATATAAAAAAACATAACATATTCTCCTCTCCCAAGAATCAATTAAGACTGCATCAAGGCAACAACGAATTCCATAAGGCAATAGTGAATTCTGAATTCCATGAGGCAGCAGCGAATTCCATACAGTAGCAGCTAATTCAACCATTAAGGTAGCAACGAAGTCATCCATTGGAGGGTAGCGATTTCACCTTTGAAGAGCAGCAAATCATCCATTGAAGAGCAGTGATTTCACCATTGAAGGGCAGCTAATCTCAGTCTAAGTAGTAGTGAATTCTTTGCCCTAGTTGCAAATTCAGGAGTAGATCTCAAGGCAGATTTATATTGATATTGATATGATCTTAGGTCAAAGTTAACATCAAATGGATGTCATCTTGGAAGCCCTAAATAAGCTAAATCCATTCATCTTGGAGACTTAGAAGGGACTGATATGAAGATCTACAATCCGGGTACTATCTCTCCTTGCTCTTTTCTTTATATCCTGTGCTTAGTCTTGAAAGATCTCTATAGCTTGAAACATTCCTAGGTAAATCTAGAAAATACTAACATGAGCAGATCTCAAGGCAAATTTACATTGATATTGATCTAATCTTAGGTCAAAGTTAACATCAAATGGATGTCATCTTGGAAGCCCTAAATAAGCTAAATCCATTCATCCTGCAGACTTAGAAGGGACTGATCTAAAGATCTACAATCCGAGTTCTATCTCTCCTTGCTCTTTTCTTTATATCCTATGCTTAGTCTTGAAATATCTCTATAGCTTGAAACATTCCTAGGTAAATCTGAAAAATACTAACATGGTATCAGAGCGTTGGTTGAGTAAAAGATCCACTTCAGATTTAGGAATTCAGTCTAACTCTTTCAAAACTAAGGAAGAATGGTAACCAGGGGTTTGGCCTAATCATAATTTTGATTTTATGAAGAGCATAAAGTAGGTCTAAATTCTATGTTAAGATTGAATATGCAAATTGCCCTAGTTAGTCCAAACTAACCTAAGAGGGGGTCTAAGCTTAAGAAGAGTTTAATCATGGATGTGTAAGATCATCTCTTATTGGCATGGCTTAGTGGCATATGACATGTTATTGGCTGGTTCATCGTCTTATTAGCATTGGTGTACATTATGGGAAGCATACATTGGCTACATATGGATTCAAGGTTACATGATCTTATTGGCATATTTTTCCTTCCTTTACTAGTTAAGGGAGTCTTAACCTTGTTTAGGATCATCCAGAGGGAGTAGGTCTCCTTGAGTATCATATACCCCTGGTAACTAATTTGTAGGCATATGGTTTAAGAGGGAGTTCAACTATGGGCTCACTTAATTTCGTGTTGTGAACTCCTTATGTCTTGTTGATCGTATATATGGGTAGGACTATACCTCATTGGCTTGATCATCATAACTGTTTAGTTTTTTATTGTATGTGTGGAACATGCATAGCTGATTGGATTAGCTGGTTAGGAATGTCTTATTAAAGCATAAATGATTATCTAGCATTCTATGTATGAAGATCATACTTCACATTATGTACATTGTGTTACATTTATGTTATGTATGGTATAGGAACTTACTTTACGTTGGCATAGATGTTATGTTTAACATTACCTTACATATGTTGCATATCTGATGTATGTTTGGAAACATACTTCCTTTTATACAGAATGCTTGGTTGTTATGGCTGAGTATATAATGTTATATAGTTGAGACATAATGCTTTTGGTATAGCTGGATAATTGTTTCATATATCACATTTATGTGTGAAAGCACACTTTATGTTGCCTTAACATATTTTACATTATGGAGACATACATAACCAATTAACTATCATTATGTGAAGGAAGTACTTCGGTACACTGACAACATTGGGTTGTGTTGGCCTTTACATCAGCATTGGATTTTTTATTTAATCTAGTATGTATCTATTGCATATTGAGAGGGAATTTTTCTATATGTAGATGTGGCAACTTACATAGCTATCTATCTATTTGGTATATATTATACTAGCTGTTGTGTGAACTATGCTTGAGAGAACTGTAACATACTTTATTGGCCTTAGCATATATACCTTCCTTGGATTGTATTCATGGTTATTTGAGAACATATTTCTGTTATGACACATTTTATACCTTGCACTGTTCTAGGAACATTCACAGGTTATTGCTGGTATAACTTATTTACTGTTTTCTTTATGCATAGGTGCATACATTATTGGTTAATGAATGTTGAAACATTCCTACATTGTCATATATTAGAATAGGCATATCTCTTGAGAATATACATTTAGATTTAATGTTGTTATATGCATGGGAGCATTCATTATATGGATATATGTTTTCATTATATGGATATATGTTATCCTTACTATTGATCATATATATGTGTATGAATACACTTCTTTATAGAAGGATCTATATTGTATTTTGTCGTGATCATATTGCACCTAGTTATATGTTGGTTACCTCTAGGTGGTGAATGCTTATGTGATTACTATTATACTTGTCTATATATGGTGGACAAATTATGTTGGTTATATGAGAGAACTGCATTTGTATATTGATTACTTAATATGATTGTATGGGGCATATGTCATTTGCATGCTTTAACTTGTGAAGCATACTTTAGTGGATTATTGTATATGAATGGATCATACTTTCTTTTATAGCTGAGACTATATTACATATGGTTCTATGTGTGAACTTTACATTTAAATCTTATGATCATATTGGTTACTCTTATACTTATGTGGATTCATGAGATGAGATTTTGATTATGAGATACATATGGTTGTGTCTGATTCATTTGATTACATCTATGCATATGGCTAAGTTGTTTCTTATGAATCAGATACTTAGAGAATATCATGGACTTGATATTCTTCTCATGGATCAGGGATCCATTGTTGACTATTACTCCAAGCATTTGGTGAATATCATGAATTTGATAAGCCAATGCTCGAGGATATCATGGATTTGATATTTGGTGGATCAGAGATCCACTTCTCAGCTTATGGTGGACATCATGGATTTGATGTTTAGAGACCATTGCTCTAAGCATTTGGTGAATATCATGGATTTGATAAGCCAATGCTCGAGGATATCATGAATTTGATATCTGGTAGATCAAACATCGACTTCTCAGCATATGGTGGACATCATGGATTTGATGTCTAGAGACCATTGCTCCTTGCACTTGGTGAATATCATGGATTTGATATTCGTTAGACCAATGCTTGATGATATCATGAATTTGATATCTAGTGGATTAGGGATCCACTTCTCAACATATGGTGGACATCATGGATTTGATGTTTGGAGGCCATTTCTCTGAGTGCTTGACGAATATCATGGATTTGATATTCGTTAGGCTAATGCTCAAGGATATCATGGATTTGATATCTCGTGGATCAGGGATCCACATCTGAGTAATTGGTGGACATCATGGACTTGATGTCGATAGGCCATTACTCTGAGTACTTGGTGAAGATCATAGAGTTGACATTTGTTGGACCAATGCTCTTAACATCATGGACTTGATGTTGGTTTGATGTCATGGACTTGACATTTCTTGAGTCTAGGTGACTCATGGATTTAGTTATCCATAGATTGGTTGGTATACATCATGGACTTGATGATACCATGAATATCATGGACTTGATATTCAAAAGAGTGAAGGTGACTAGTGGATTTAGGAAATTCACAAATTAATTGGAAATATCTGATATCATGGATTTGATATCACTTACAGTTGATCAATATCATGGACTGATATTCTTGTGTCATGGAGACCAAAAGATCTAGGAGATCCACATTTGGATGGTAAGCATCATATGATATGATGTTTCTCATATGAATATGAGATGTATGGTTTATGAAGAACTGTTGTGGTCTCATTATATCTTGTAGATGAGAGATCTATGGCATCACTGGATTAGGAATCCATTTTTGTTATGCTTTTGAGTCTTGGAGACTCGTGGATTGGGGAAATCCACATCCGGTTGGTAAACATCTTGTTACCATGATTAACATATGGTTATGAAATCTATGGTTATAAATGATGTAAGAACATATGTGTTCTACCTATCATAGATATGAGATCAATGATTCCACTAGATATGGAATCCATGTTTTTGGCATCTCTATCAAGGGTTGATAGAGGGAGATCATTGGATTGATCTTTGCCTCAAGTCCAAGAGGGAGTGTTGATATTATGGTCTTATCAACAAATATCATTTACACTGAATAAGATATTAAAATTAAGACATATATATATATATATATATATATATATATATATATATATATATATATATATATATATATATATATATATATATATATATATATTTCGATGAATAAATAATAATATTAAATATCTTATATTTAATATTAATTGTTTATTAATTTATATTGTTTGGGCCCTAAGTCAGCCCTCTTGGGATACTTATCTTATTCTGGTCGGCCCCCTTGGAGTGGCACTCTTTCCTCATATAAAGGAGGAACGACTATTTGGGAGAGGAGATATCAAAAACATAACATATTCTCCTCTCCCAAGAATCGACTAAGACTGCATAAAGGCATCAGTGAATTCCATGAGGCAACAGTGAATTATGAATTCCATGAGGTAGCAGTGAATTCCATATAGTAGTAGCTAATTCAACCATTAAGGTAGCAGCAAAGTCATCCATTAGAGGGCATCAATTTCACCTTTGAAGGGCAGAAAATCATCCATTGAAGAGCAACGATTTCACCATTGAAGGGCAGCTAATCTCAATCTAAGTAGCAACGAATTCTTTGACCTAGCTGCGAATTCAGGAGCAGATCTCAAGGTAGATTTACATTGGTATTGATCTGATCTTAGGTCAAAGTTAACATCAAATAGATGTCATCTTGGAAGCCCTAAATAAGCTAAATCCATTCATCCTGGAGACTTAGAAGGGACTGATCTGGAGATCTACAATCTGGGTACTATCTCTCCTTGCTCTTTTCTTTATATCCTATGCTTAGTCTTGAAAGATCTCTATAGCTTGAAACATTCCTAGGTTAATCTAGAAAATAATAACATTTTCAAATATAAATTATTATTATATCCACAAGGATGACATTAATGGAAAATAATCAACCTAAGTATAGTGTATATATGACGAAGGGTGTTCCCCTTAATACCACAAACACATAACAAAAATAGAGAAACAACAACAATATGCAAGAACATAAAATGAGCTTCTTATTATCTCCACAAATGTGGAATTACAAACTTTCAGAATTACAATATGCAAAGCCACATGGGCATTCCCTTAAAATATTATGTAGGACAAAGCCTTGAATCAATACCCAGATCTACTACCCAGAACTACCTAAGACAACACTACAGGCCTTCTTTATATAGGCAATTTCCACCGCCTGAGAAGGTTCCAGATATTTAGCCCTAAGGGCCGACCAAACTTAGAATTATTTTATTTTTCATTTTATTACATCATAGTCAGCTCAAAATAACTTTTGAAACCCGAACAAAAATTTTGAAGAAAAATTATTTTTTGCCATTTCAGGTGGCCTGACTTTCAGAGACCATAAGTCATCACCAGTTGCTCTGATTGACTATTATGACCCCAATTCGGAAAGGGCATGAGGAACTCTACAACATCCAAATCAAGCAAGCTTCATTCAACCAAAAATTCAACCTCATCCGGGGCATCTAAAGCCTTCAAAACTGAGTTCAAAGTTTTTGTACCCTGCTGCCAATACCGAAAATCTGCAATATCTTCAAAACTAGACTTGATATAGCAATGAAAGTTTACTGGCAGGCTGATATGACTAAGATGAACCTCCACATGTGAAATCAGAACATTCCGAGATCGTATGAACAACTTACTAAAAATAGCAAATTTCCATAAATAGCAACTCTACACAAGATAGCCCTTATTGAAAAGAAACCGGAAATATTTTTGGGTGATGAAAGATTGCTCTTACACCCAGGATGCTCCTGCATCAATATACAGATGAGAACTACTATTTCAACAATCTCAATCTCAACTTTAACTCTCTCAAAACTCACAATCTCACCCTCTCAACACTTGCAATTCATAGTCTTCCATGGATTAATCATTTATGTTTATCTTGGAAACTAAGCACAAAAGATACGTGCATTTATCTTTGTTTTTTTTTACAAAATTCAAGTTGTCTTATTTTATTTTGATGATCATGTAAAATATATAACAAAGAATTAAAAAACATTATTTTTTGGGCTATGTAGATTGTAATCTATATCAACTAACTAGAATGAATAACCATGACTATTTATAAAATCGTATATATGATATGTCAAGAATTGACAGATCTAGATTTTACAAATATGACATACTACTATAAAATAGAATTTAAATTCATATGAAACTAATCAATTTAATCTCATTTACAAGCCTCATAGTTACTGCACATTGTGTTTTTTTGTGCATGTGAACACTAAAATATAGGGAAAAATAAGAAATGAGCATAAAAAAAGATTCCTACTATATACTAAGCTCCACCTCAAATTGGAATTATTTTTGAAAAAAAAATAGAAAGCAATAAACTTCTTACCACACAAACCTTATTGACGTAACTTTTGTGCTAAAGATAAATGATTGATTTTTTTATGAGAAATGTTAGTTTGTGCAATTCAACAATATAGCATTGTTGCCTCCTATTCCTCTTCTTGAAAATGGCTTGTGGGTTGGTCATTTTATAAATTTTAGATACGAGTAATGGATGGTTTAGACTAGATTTTGTATAATGGAGGGATAGGGTTGATCCATAAGTAAGGGAGAATAAGAGGATGACAAGAAACGTCATGTGATTAGTGTACATTGTAATACCCCTTCCATACTTTGCTTTTCAGTTTAATTGGCCAGACTCTTTTAGGCTACTTTTTGTGTGTGTATAAGTCCTCAGATAGATTTTATGTTATGTATATTATGTTTATGATTTTATTGACCCCATACTTGCACATGTATGGTTGGGGTGTATATTTTATATTTCTGTTTGAGGTGCCTAATATGGTTGAGGGACGAAGTCATAGTTACTTGCTTGCGAGATCCACACGATCGACCAATCCCTTCCATTATCTGTTATATATTTATACATGTATGTACATGCTCATCTTTTATACAAAATTTCAGGTATCAGGCATCAACTTCCCTGAATTTCTAGGATGAGCGTGCCCTATCCCAATATCTCAATGGTAAGAGAGGGGAGATAACATACAGGTCCAATCTCAGCCCAAGCCATTGATTGTCCTGGAATAATGGACAAGTATATATTTTTCTACCTATCCAAATTCGTCAAGGTGACGTAAATTTGTGAGCCCTTCCCAGTTTGTTTATTATTTGAGTTAGTTGATTTTCGTGTGTTGTAAGTCATGTGAGTTTGTTGTGTAGTTTATTTGGTTAAAATAATTAAATTAAGATTAATTGTGAAATTAGAATAATTATATCTTATGAAAATTAAAATATTAAATATAAGAATATTTAATTTTTAAGAGTTAATTAAATACCTTTATTTAATTAAAAATGCTTACTTAAAAGTCTAATTATGGAAATTGGAGATGTAATTAAATATTAAATTAAAATAAAATTTAAATGCATAGACAATATCAATTTATAATTATTTATCAGGTTGCATATTATTAAAATGTCATAAATATTAAATTAGTAAATTAAAATATTAAAATACAATTTAATTTGCACATTTAATCAATAAAGTGAAATATGAATTTAAGTTAAAGTTGAGTTAGGAGTTGTAATCGGAAAAGTGCATGTTTTATTATTAAAATTAGAATTAATCATACAAACGGATTTTGATAAAAATAGGGTTGAGAGTTCAGTTCTTATTTTTGGAATTACATGTTTTAGAAACCCTAGGAAGAATAGGTTTCTATATCAGAGGTTTTTGGGTTATTATTTCATTACGACTATCAGGTTTCGAAGAAAGTTTTGTTGGGTGAAATTCTTGGTTGAAGATTTATTTGAAAGCTTTAAATCTGGAGGTCTTGGATTTGTTCTTCGTGTTTGCATATCAATTTGGTGAATTTAAGGTAGGGATTGACAACCCATGTCAATATTTCCTTTGAAAAAATTGTCTACCTTGTGATTGACATATCGTGTTTAGGTTGATTATTGAAATTTTGGGTTTTATCATTATTGTTTGAGTTTTTCATGGTTTTTAGCTTGAATTGGTTATTGAATTTCCTACGTGATAAACCCAATTTTTGTTAGCAAAAACAATAGGAAACTTGAAATTAAGTCAGTTATGGTTTGACTAAACTTTTGATTATATATATGATTTAAAAAGTCTTATTTAAAAAATAATATTAAAAATAAAATAAAAAATTAATAATATATTGAGGGGGCAAAGACCCCATCCCCCACCCCCCAATAGTTGTAGCTACTGTTGTGTAGCAAGGGGTTGCCTACAACATCATTGTTGCTGCATGTGCATATACTTGATTTAAAGTAATTGGTTTAGATTTTTAAAATTGGTGTTTATTTTAAATTAAGTATTAATTTTATGTTATATATAATTGGGGAAATTAATAATATTATTTTTAAATACTTAGTGTTTTGGGTATACATGTGAATTCTTATGTGAACATTTTATAGTCAAATGGGACGTTAGTAAACATTTGACTTGTTTTATATAGCTGAATCAATTTTGTGTATTGTTTGTTGGGTGTTTTATTGCTTTATTTGGTGACATTTGTATGGGAATTACATTCACTTTAGGAGTGGTACACTAGAGGTTTGGGGTTATTGTTGTCCTTTTGACATGTGTACTTTTTAGTGTTTTATGATGTTGATTTGATCACGATCATTCCACCCAACCAGTTTACTAAGTTCATTATTTTGTGAGCTCTTTGAGAGAGTGTGTTATATGATGTTATGGTTCGAGGACCAACATGTATTCATAGGATTTTGGCTTGTGGACCAATATGAGTTCCAATTGTCTTTTATGAAACTGAATTCGCTTATCATGCTTTTATGATATTTTGAGATTTCTTATGATTTGTGAGCCTAGGGGAGGTTGTCTTGGTGCATCTTAGGGGACTGGTTTACAATAGGAGTCCAGGGTCCAAAGAGGCTAGTTCTAGGGTAACCTATCGTAAGTTGTGTAATAAGTGATAACTTAATAAATTTGTTAGACAAACATTAATAAGAAAATTGTATGCCTCACCCATACCTTGAGCTCTTGTATAGGCTAAGGATGGGAATGGGATGATATCAACAATATAAAAAATGCTAGCATACATAGGATAGAAGAGATGCTAGGAGATTCTTAGGAGGAGAAGAGGTACTGACGGACTATGTACGAGAGAGATGTACCTCAAGATCAATGGGGGCCGAGTTACAAGGCTTTATCTAGTAGATCACACTCTAGGAGGACACAGAGTAGTGGAGGAGTGTTGGGTCTAAGGGGACCACCTATGCTAGAGCAAAGAGGTTCACAGACAGGAGGAGATTCATCTTATAGAAAGGGTAGAGATTAGGAGGACTGAGAGAGTATAGGTCGACAAGAGACTTTCTCATATCTAGAGGCATTTTTGATAGACATGTTTGATATATCATGTTGATCCTACGAGCCTTAGTGTATACAGACACCTTGACTTCTATACTCTGATACTTTTTTGTGATACATACATACATACATACATACATACATACATACATACATACATATATATATATATATATATATATGTATATATATATATATATGTATATATATATATATGTATGTATGTATGTATGTATGTATGTATGTATGTGTTTGTGTGTGTGTGTATATATATATATACATATATACACATATACATATATATATACACACATATATATATACATATATATATATATACATATATATACACACATGTATATGTGTATATGTATATGTGTGTGTGTGAAAATTGTACCTGATTTGTAAACACAACACTTCAGTAAAATATTAGAGGTTAGCTATAATCGAAATCGTGCAAAATTGAAAGCTATCTAACCAAGCAATTTACTGCCTTCTAGTAGGTGCGAGATTAATGTTCTTAGATTGTTATCGAGATCAGTGACCTAGACGACACCTAAACAAAGGATTTGAATGCAATTGATGGATATGAAATTGAATGCAATTAATTTTTATTTTTATTTTGGTATTTTCTATGCAATAAGAATGAAAAATGATATGAAATCTATGATATGTAAAAATTGATATGCTATGATATGCTAAATGATCTAACAATGATATGAAAATGAATCTAAATGAATGTAAAAAATAAAATAAAAAATTGATCTCACAATAGCCTTGATTCGCAATAAGCTTTGATTTTCTAAATTCCAATTCTTCAAAATAGTTGTGTAATTCGTAGATGACTTTCGCAAAGTAAGCTTGCAAAATTATGAGATTCTGTGGATGCAAATTTGAGAGTTGAATTATGAAGAGCTGAGCCTTGGTTTTATAGAAATCCAAGGCTTTGGAGGTGCATGAAAAAAAGCCATAAATCACTCAGATTAACTCAGCTTGATTTTTTAGTTATCTGATAATAAAGATAATTTAATTCACAAAAACATGCAAAAGCTAAGTTTAACTCAAATTAGAAGTTTAGATCAACTTTAAAACTCAAAAAGATGTTGAGTTTCAAAAAGCTAACAACTTGCATTGATTTTCTAATTTTGAGTTTAACTGGTCCTTGAATGTGCACATGGATAATTATGATTTAATAAATAAATAAAGTGATTTATGCTCAACTTAACTGATTTTTGAAATAAAATAATTAATTTATGGGTTAATTAACTATTTTATCAAACTTTTATTAAAAACTATATTATTAAATAATGACAACTTGCTTTAATTAATTAAATAAGATTTTAATCAATTATTCATATGATATTAGATTTATTGTCAAAATTAAATAATACAATTAATAATAGATAGAATTAAATTTAATTACACAATTAAGTGGCAAATATTAAATCTAATTAATTAAATATGCAAAATATTTAATTAATCAAATTGTAGGATAAATGTGATTTATCGCCAAATAATCATTAAATTAAAGATAATTAAGATAATTAGGAATATTGCTAGGAATATTCCCCGATGCAGAATTTAAGATAATCAATTAGGATTCGATGATGTTTAGATGTGCCTTAGGTTAGGACTTTGATGTCGATTTCATTCGATATGTAGATGTAGGATATTAATGAACATATAGCCCATTTTTGGGGTATTACATTTTGCCCCTTTTTGAATTACTGTGCGAAGCGCAGTGGTTCAAAGATAGTCTGTGTTTGATAAAGATATGAAACTGATGTTTGAAATTGATAATTGATATGAGACAGAAGCTGATTGATATTGATTTGATATGGAGATAATAGGTCCTGAATGACCAAAGATAATGTTAACTATAATAGCAAATGAACCTATGATTGCACAAAAGTGTTAAAACGCCTGATTCCAAACCTTAGGATTACAAAGAAGTGAGTGACCGGTTCTAGACTCGACTGTCTTAGCAGAACTAGCAGGTATCACATCCAAACCCTTCAGTTGTCGAAGAACCAAGGAAAGAACACTATGATCTGATGGTTGCAAAAATTGATACAGTTTACAAGATTAGGAGAATACCAGATTGATATGGATCTTGATGAATCTGATATGCCCCAAGTGATGATAGATTTGCCCCGAGCGATGAGGACTTTTTTGATGAATCGGTAACTAGACGTGATTGTTATCTTGTTTACTGATGAAAGATATTGATTTCCATAAAGATATGATTTCAAATTTGATTACAAACTTTGAATGATATGCAATACCATGCCCCCTTCGGGATTAAAATTGAAATCTGACAAGAAAAGTCAGCGTTGATAGTTTAGAAGCATGCTAATTGATTTGAGAAGTGGTTAAACACGTCCGGGAACGCATTCTGCATCGTTTGGAGGTCCTAGAGACCATGTTTGATAAGGTTTGACCATGAGTTGACCATGGTTGACCAAGTTGAAATTTAGATAGTTTGATGTTAGATAATCAGTTAAGTTGAATACTGGATTTCTATGATGATCGAAGGTCGAATATGCAAGTAGTTGATAATATGAATGATCTCAGATTTGAATTTTGATCCCAAAAAAGGATTATACTTGCTGCTTCCTTGGAGGAACCTTCGTGTGAGATTCAACTCTTGTTAGATTTGAAGAATTGATATGAAGAATTGTTTAAGCTTTGAAGTTTGTTTAATCATTGTGAGATCATGCAAAGATGAAAAATGCAAAGAAGCATGCAATATGAAATGCAACCTAAGACCTAGGACCTAGTCACTGATCATATGTCGATTTGTTATCATCATTGAACTTTTTGGTAACTGGATAAATCAATACAATGCCCACTAGCTATGAAATCATAGACATATGAATATCGATTTGTATGCGCAAGAATCAATACAACATCCATAGGTCAACAACCATGGATATATGAATATTGATTTTATTTTTGGAATGTCGGATTAGATATAAGCATCAAGGCACAAACGCCAGGATGACCTGAATATCATGTCCGTTTTGATATAGCAATTTGTATAAGCATCAAAACATAAATATCGTGATGACCTAAATACGCCTTGCATTACAAACACATCAAACAGCCAAGAGATCATTCTAAATCCAATGTGAATTACCCGTAGTGACCCTTTAGCGTTCACATCCTTAGGTAAGATCGCGTTTCACAGTAGGAGAAAGAACTTACTCAAAAAGACAATAGTTAGATCAAACTTCTTTGAATTTCCTGGGTATCAATGGTCGAGGTACGCATGGCCATCCAATTCGAGATAGAGGCTCTTATAGTCGGACACCATTTCAATCCGAAATTTTCAAAGTTGTTAGATTTTCACATACAAGCAGAAGACAAAGAAAAGATTATGCCCCCAGTCATCACTCTCTAAATCCTATAAAGGACATCATCGAAGAGCTCGAAGGGACACAATATTCAAAAATCTCAATGCGAATCAGTAAGCATACAAGGAGATAAAAGCATGTAAAAAGCATAGATTGTTTTCAATTGAGTTTTGATGTTTGATTGCGTTGTTGTAGATGCAAAATCTTTTCTGGAGACAAGACTGACTGATTGACTCACATGAAGCTTCAAAGGACTTTGACTAGATATGATCCATCTAAGATACATGGGAGACCATAGGATATGACATTGATTGCCCCCAAGTGTTTAAACATTGACAAGATACAGACGCTTGAGCTGGTTGGTGTACAGACCGACTTATTGAAAACAAGAAATGTTGAAACAAATCAGGAGATATGTACAAACTAAAGCAAGACTGAAAGCTAGGAAAGACCAAGATTGCACTGATAGATGGAGCATTTTGAAACAAGTGGCGCCCGTTTGCCGGGTTTTCACCATCTTGGCAGAGATTCTATTTTTGCTACCAAGGCGCCTGTTTCCAAGTTTTCACCAAGACACTTTTTATTTTTTTCATTTTTTTTGTATTTTTCATTTTTTCAATTTTTTTGTACTTTTGATATTTTTTTATTTTTTTGAATTTTTGATATTTTTCAATTTTTTTGAATTTTTGATATTTTTTGATTTTTTTGTGAATCATCAAGGTGCCTATTGCTAGGTTTTCACCAAGATGTTCATTTTTTAGGATTTTTTTTTTATTTTTATAATTTTTTCAAGATATTTTACCATAGATTGAATGCCTTAAACATAGAATTTCTTCAGATGGAGAACGTTGATTAGTTTTTGGAGCTGTTCTCCTTCATTCGTTGAGAGTTGATAGGCACCAGAGCCAAAAGTAGCAGTGATTACAAAGGGACCCAGCCAGTTGGGTTCAAACTTCCCCTTGCGTTCTCGATGGGATTGATTTTTAGGATTTTCTCTCAAGACTAGATCGCCAACCTGAAATTCTCTATGTCTGACTTTCTTGTTGTAGCCTCTAGACATTCTCTTCTGATATACTCTGAGATGATCATACGTTGCTTGTCTACGCTCATCTAGTAGTTCCAGTTCTTGTAACCTAGACACTCTGTAGTCATCATCAGTTACTAGACCATGCATTCTGATTCTTAGTGATGGGATTTCAACCTCAATAGGTAGTACCGCTTTGGACCCATAAACTAAAGAAAAAGGTGTAGCCCCAGTGGGAGTTCTGATACTTGATCTGATACTTGATCTGATATTGGTTCTGATACTGGTTCTGATACTGGTTCTGATACTTGGTATACTTGATAGCATCTTTTTCCATTGCAAACTCCCAAGCAAGATTATATCATGCAGTCCCAATATCTAGCAAGGTGGAGAACAAGAGGGATTGGCAAGCTGGTGGAAGAGATGGAAGACAAAAGAATGAAAGCTAATGAAGGGAAGAAATCCTCAAGGGCAAACTCCTCAAGAATACTCAAGCTAGGGAAAAATTTTCATGTAAAATGCATTTGGACAAGCAATGAAAGGCCATCATAGGATAAGTCACAATAGCGTAATGCCAAAGAAGGAAAGGATGTAGTCCAAAAGAGTAGACATGTCAAGAGGCTTCATAGCACTGTGTTTTACTCTTTCTTTCTTTTTTTTATTAGATCAAGACCAAAGGGGAAATGATAGCGAAATACTAGAATGAATGGAGGAAAATAAATATGAAAGCTAAACAGGAAGGGAATGAAAGCAAGATCATCATCAGACAACTCACAAAATAGCCAAATGTTCGTGTATAGATCAACATTGTCAAGATCAAAGAGAGAAGATGGAATGGATGAAATATGTAGAAGAACTACGCATGATGCCTAATTGCTAGATTTTCATCATGGTACTTATCCAAGGTGCCACAAGGGAGTGGTTTTCACCATAGGATGAATTTATTTATCTTTACTTTTGCTACCAAAGCACCTATTTCCAGGTTTTCACCAAGGCACATTTTTAATTTTTTTTTTTTTTCTTTTATTTATTTAGAAGAAAGCAAGCTCTTTAGATAATGCTACTTGAAAGGATAAACCATGATATGCCAAGGATTCAAAATGATATGCTCAAAGATGCTGATAAGGAAAGGGAGATGGAAGAGAAAAATGGAGGATAAAATTTTATGTAAAGCGAGTGAGGTTGGAAGATAGGAGGAATAGGCAAATGAGGAAAAATGATAGAAAGTAGAAGGATAATGAATGGAAGGATTGTGAAAGGGTAGGTGGAAAGGAAGGCAAGATCAACGTAAACACACACCTTGAAGGGTGGTGAGAGGATGGAGGAAATTTGAATGAAGGAATACATGAAGGAATATGGCGAATGGATAGCAGAGGTTGTGGTTTAGGCACATGGAATGAAAGAATATTTTTGGAGAGAAATGAAGTGGAAGCCTTTGGAAGCTTGAATGTCAATTTCACTTTTTGCTCAACACCAGACTCTTTCAAGAGAGACTTTGGAATCCATATAGCCGTAGGCTTTTTATTTCCTTTTGATGATCTAGAGAGAATATCTTCAATGATGGATTTTGGAACCCATACTTGTCTTGTAGCTTTTTTTTTAGATATCTCTTTTAACTTTATGTTTTCATGTCTATTAGAGGAGACATGGTGATCTTTTTTTGATGGATTCTTGTATTGTTTATTTTTCTTGTATTGAACATTCAAGTTACTTTCAAAAGACTTGGGACTTGTGGAAGAAGGAGGATATGATTGGTTTAGATGGATGGGTGGATGAAAAGGATTCAAGGGTATGCATTTATGTTGATCTTGAGGAAAAATGGGAGATGGAGGGATGTAAGGACCCAAGATGGATGGCGAATTAGGAGAGTTACGAGGGGAAAGTGAAGGGACATAAGGACCCAAGATGGAAGGAAGATGTGAAGCTCTTAGTAGTGGTGGAAGAGGTCCAAGGATGGAAGTGGAAGACACAAAAGGATAATCAATAAGTTCATCAACATCTATATGACAACTAAGGATATCAGCATCTTTAGAGTGAGCATTAGAATTTTCAATAGAATCGTGGACATCTTGAATATGAGCACCTTCTTTGATAGGATTGTTCAAAGCTTGCGAAGACTTAGGAAGAGTAGAAAGTGGAAATAAACATGGAGTGGTAGAATAAGAAGATGGAAGACTTTGATCTTGACAAGGATCTTTGGATAGCATAAGCATACAATTTTTTTCTTGATTTTCAATAGGCTTAACATTGGAAGTAACAACACCATTTTTACCAACTTTAATGGAAGTATCATCTTTGGAAAGCGCAAGTGTAGTAAGGTTATTTTGATTGTCAATAAGCTCAATAGTGTAAGTAGTAGCTTGATCTTTCTTAGGAGAAGACTTAAGACATGGTGGAATGCATGAAAAAGGGGGTACAGAATCAAAAGAACCATGAAGTGGATAAGAGACATCGGGAAAAGGAGTGGATGACATGGAGGGTTCTTGATCTTGATCTTTCTTTATGTTCTTTTCTTCATCATTTTTAGAGTCCTCTTGACATGGAGCCACTTCTAAGGACAAGGAAGAATGTTGGGATTGTATGGATGACTTTGGAAGAGATGGTGGAGGACTAGCTGAAGTAGAGATTATAGCATATGAAGGCTTAGGCTCTTTAGATTTATCATTATTGAAAGTATTTGTAGCTAAGTGAAGGTTAGCTTGAGTTTTTTTAAGAGGTAGCCCTTGAGGATAACTATAGGGAACTGCATGAAAAGTATCAGGGCTTGTGTCAAATGAAGGTTCTGTGAAAGATTTGAAAGACTCAGAAGCTTTAGGAAATGTATGGGTATTGGAGGAAGTAGGGGAAGGAAGGGAACCATCACTAGACAAAGGTTCAACATTAACATGATCTTGCTTGAGAAGATAATCTTTATTTTCAGCAAGAGAGTCCTTAGGAGAAGGATTCTTATAATATTGATGCTTCAAGCTAGCACCATGCATTTTATAGTCCTCAGCAGTGGTAGATGGATCATAATCAAGGTATTGTCCACAAAAGCCATCAAAGTCTCTTTCAAAATCAGAATCATATGGATCACCATCACGATCTATCCAATGTGACGGCCCATTTTTAGTAAGTAGGAACACACGATGAGGAGGACTCTTAGGAATAGAGGTGTCATAGGTATCATTATATTGTCTGTCATCATAGTCATCATAGTCTCCAAAGCTTGATGTGTCACTCTCTGTGGAAGAGGTATTATAAGGGTTATCACATTGCTCAAATTCTATCCAGGGGCATGGTGACATGTACAAGTCTTTGTCAAATGGAAAAGGACATAGAGCCTCCATGGAGAACTCCTTGGGCTCCTTTTCTTTCTCAAGTTTGTCAAGCTGGACTTGCATAGCTTGCAACTGCTTCATCATAGCGGTGATTAGAGCTTCTTCCTCTTGTGTACTGATTCTTTGAGACATGTGTACTAATTTTCAATGGCTACTGCTCTGTTCTTGACACAATGATTTGTTCGACAGATTCTGGAAATAGGCTGAAAAAGCTAAATATCTGGCAATTCTGACAATTTTTTTGACAACTTTTCAAAATTTTCCCAAATGACTTTCTGCAGACTCGTACGACAGTTGGTAGGCAATGAAACGACAGTTGAAAATCTCATACGACAGTTGGGTAGCAATGAAACGACACTTGATGGAAACTCGTATGACTTTCTGACCTCTTGAGATGACTTTTGACTCCAGAAAAGAATTTTACTTCAAATTTTGCAAATTTTGAGTTTTCAGATTTGAATTGTTTGCAAATTTTAATGTCCAGATTTGAGGATTGTAACAGATTTGTCCGTTTTTAATAACCAGATAGATAAACAAGCACGCAAAACAGCAAGCAAGTGATTTCAAGCATGTCTGAAAATAATGAACAAGGGCAAAAGCAACCTTGTGCATGAACAATCAAGTGACTTATTCGTTCTAATCCTTAGAAGTGCTAATTGTGTATGTTCTAAAAATGTTTTGCAATAACGCACATATACCTGAAAGTGAAAAATTGGCCTCTCTAGGGTTTTTAGTAATGGTTTGACTCTACAACTTTTATGATTCAAAGGGGTGAACTCCAATCCCGGTGCACCAAGGTTTTGACACAGTCTAAGAACTTAATCTTCAAGAGCTGCTAGGGAGATCTGACAACCCAACAATGAACCATACCCATGGAGATTTCTTCCACAAGGACATTTATATAGCAGCTGTCACTACCACGTCTGAAATGGCTATGACCGCTTGAGGTTCCGTCAACGCAGTTTGCCTTGTGAAGGAATTGTCCGCTACGGTTAACCCTCTCTAAAGGTGACTCACAGATTTATACCACAAGGGGACTTGGCTCCAGATCCAAGGTTTTTGACACCTTTTCACTTTTAACCCAAACAAAGCAAGCAGATTAATCCGACATGCTAAGATAAAGTTTTGCTTCACCAAGGTCTATGATGCCAACTCCACGTGATCTATCAACCTCTCCGGGGAGAGAATGTATCAATCAATAAGAGAAGGCGCACTAACCAATTTTGATTCACCAAAGCTCGTGATGTCAACCCCACGTGATCTATCAACCTCTCCTGGGAGAGAATGTATCGATTAATAAAAGAAGACACACTAACCAAGTTGAATGTGAAACGCACTAAGTATCCTCCCTACCTACAAGGATTCTGTCGTCAAGAAAGATTCCGCTAGGAATCCAATCTCTCAAGAATCACGAATAGTGTTCATAGGGCCTAATTACTATGTGAGCACAGATGTATGTTTCCAAAAGTAAATCTACCAAAAGTACCCAAAAAGTAGAAAGAGGAACACTTAACGCTTAAAGCGAATATGAGATGAGTCCACAAGGTGGAACACTTAACACCTCACACAAGCTGAAAATGAGTCCCCAACTTAGAAAACAAGTGAGTTCCTAAAAGCACAAAAGGGTTGCCAAGTGGAACACTTAACGCTTATGTCCTGTTGACCCCTCCCCTTTATGGCGCTGAGATTGCAACCACGAGGCGAAAATGAGGGGCTGGCGGATTAGCGAGTCCAATAACCCAAGATAGCAATCAAGATCAATCACAAATATCTAAGACTACTTAATGAATCCTTAAGGGGTCACAACCTAGTATCAATTATGCAAGTGTGTAGAAATAGATAAAAGCATGAAAAGACGCACACAAGCCAGACACATAAAAAATTTATTTTAAGTCCAAATTGAAATATTATCAGCTTGAGAAGAATACTTTAGGTCCAACGCTCTGCAATCCAGAATTTAGCACACGTCCGAAAGTATAAAATCAAGACAAATCAACAGCAAACTGTAAGCGTTAGAAATTAATAATCTGAAAGTACAAATCTGTAAATTATGTGTCTCTGTAAAAAAATCTTGTGCGAGGTAGGATGCAGTCCTGCGCGAGGAAACACTATTTCGCGCGACAAAGGATGAAATCTCGCGCGACAAAGGATGTGGTCCCGCGCGAGGAAACACTATTTC
The DNA here is from genome assembly GCA_027943335.1 of Chamaecyparis obtusa. Taxonomy (NCBI): domain Eukaryota; kingdom Viridiplantae; phylum Streptophyta; class Pinopsida; order Cupressales; family Cupressaceae; genus Chamaecyparis; species Chamaecyparis obtusa. The sequence continues at coordinate 659,148 of BSBK01002939.1, read as the reverse complement.
GTGCGACAAAGGATGAAATCTCACGCGAGTCAGGATGCGGTCCCGCGCGAGGAAACACTATTTCGCGCGACAAAGGATGAAATCTCGCACGAGGAAGTATAGTCTCGCGCGAGAAAGTTAATTTTCACGCACAAAAAAAATAATGACACCAGTGAAATTTCGCGCGACACAGAAAGAAATCTCGTGTGATAATTCATACAGAGATGTGCAGAAGTACGGACAAAATGATAAAAATCGTAGTGTACGGACAATTAAGATAGAAAAAGTGCGAAATTTTTATTTTTAATTTTTTTGCAGGCAAAAAAGAAACAAAAAATAACTTCCTACAGAGTATACCAGGACCCTTGAAACCCTTATCCTTAAGAGATAGAAAATTGATAGAAATGAAGGGAAACCCGTTTAAGGGCCCCACGGTGGGCGCCAGAAATGTGTGTGTGAAAATTGTACCTGATCTATAAACACAACACTTCAGTAAAACATTAAAGGTTAGCTATAATCGAAATCGTGCAAAATTGAAAGCTATCTAACCAAGCGATTTACTGCCTTCTAGTAGGTGCGAGATTAATGTTCTCAGATTGTTATCGAGATCAGTGACCTAGACGATACCTAAACAAAGGATTTGAATGCAATTGATGGATATGAAATTGAATGCAATTAATCTTTTTTTTTTTTTTGGTATTTTCTATGCAATAAGAATGAAAAATGATATGAAATCTATGATATGTAAAAACTGATATGCTATGATATGCTAAATGATCTAACAATGATATGAAAATGAATCTAAATGAATGTAAAAAAAACAAAACAAATTGATCTCACAATAGCCTTGATTCGCAATAAGCTTTGATTTTCCAAATTCTAATTCTTCAAAATAGTTGTGCAATTCATAGATGACTTTGGCAAAGTAAGCTTGCAAAATTATGAGATTTTGTGGATGCAAATTTGAGAGCTGAATTATGAAGAGCTGAGCCTTGGTTTTATAGAAATCCAAGGCTTTGGAGGTGCATGAAAAAAAGCTATAAATCACTCAGATTAACTCAGCTTGATTTTTTAGTTATCTGATAATAAAGATAATTTAATTCACAAAAATATGCAAAAGCTAAGTTTAACTCGAATTAGAAGTTTAGATCAACTTTAAAACTCAAAAAGATGTTGAGTTTCAAAAAGCTAACAACTTGCATTGATTTTCCAATTTTGAGTTTAACTGGTCCTTGAATGTGCACATGGATAATTATGATTTAATAAATAAATAAAGTGATTTATGCTCAACTTAACTGATTTTTGAAATAAAATAATTAATTTATGGGTTAATTAACTATTTAATCAAACTTTTATTAAAAACTATATTATTAAATAATGACAACTTGCTTTAATTAATTAAATAAGAATTTAATCAATTATTCATATGATATTAGATTTATTGTCAAAATTAAATAATACAATTAATAATAGATAGAATTAAATTTAATTACACAATTAAGTGACAAATATTAAATCTAATTAATTAAATATGCAAAATATTTAATTAATCAAATTTTAGGATAAATGTGATTTATCGCCAAATAATCATTAAATTAAAGATAATTAAGATAATTAGGAATATTGCTAGGAATATTTCCTGATGCAGAATTTAAGATAATCAATTAGGATTCGATGATGTTTAGATGTGCCTTAGGTTAGGACTTTGATGTTGATTTCGTTCGATATGTAGATGTAGGATATTAATGAACATATAGCCCATTTTTGAGGTATTACAATATGTATATATATACATATATACATATAGATATATATGTATATGTATATATATACATATACATATACATACATATATATGTGTGTGTGTGTGTGTGTGTGTGTGTGTGTGTGTGTGTGAGATGCAGCTAGCTTATTTTTCTTTTGATGGATATTTATATGTATGCTTCTTATGTTTTCTAGTAATGATGTTTATGCAATGCAAAAGGCATTTTACTTCTTGTATATACATGTGTTGAATGGATGCAATTTTTTTTTTTGTTCTTTTTAGCTTTATAAATGCATAAATGTAGGGTGCACTTATTTTTTTGTACCAGAGAACTTAGAGCAAGGAGATTGCAAGGACTGACTGAACAAGACTTAGCAGAAAGTGAAAATTAGATGGTGGAGCGTTATTAAAAGATGAGAGGTTCTTTCATGATTGCATTTTATGTCATAAGAGATTTATTTTTGATATAGAAAAATGGATGCGACACATTGTGACATAAAGAGTCAGTGTCATAATGCAATCCTTTTGCAAATAACAAATACATTGTAAACAAGGAATGATTTTATCCACCCCCGGACATAAAAAGTATGTTAAGATTTGAGGTATGTGTGGTGTATCACATAAGTGAAAACACTTGTCACAGATACCCAGAATATACTTGCCCCAGAATAGGAAACATCCCACAAACAAAAGACAAAAAAAAAAGAAAGAGATCATGAACCATCTTGGCCATTCTCAAATCTTAGTAATATCATTGAGTGGCATAGGAACATGATCGATAAAAAGATAAATCAATAAGAGATAAGACTCACAAACCAAACAAACCAATATTGATTTTGATCTAATTGCCATTATTTAGGTGCTTTGTGTGCAATTGAAAAAGGATCATGACAATGTTTGGTTTTAGGCATGAAGTACCCCATCTAAGACTAATGGCATCTGGTTTCAAGCATACAACATCATGTATAAGACAAAAAAATGATTGTTTGAAAAATTAATAGGGATTGTGTCAAGGCCAAAAGAAGGGACAAGTCCAACCAATCTGAGTGTTGGTTACATTAGGTAGATCATCTATTAACACATGATTTCATGTAAGTGTCATGTTTGAGGTCTTGAGTCTGTGTCTGCATCCATGTCAGTCTTTCGCACAAGGAGGTGTTTTATTAAAAAAAGGAAAATATTATATACAATTTATTGCAAATTTTAAGGGATTTTTTTTAAAAAAAAATTAGAAGTTTTGAAATATGTGATTTTTTTGTTTTTTGTGCTTTATCCAAGACATTTTTCAAATTTTAGGGTTTTTTTTAGAATCTTATATGCTTTTTTAGTGATTTTTAAGGACTTTATGTGCTTTTTAGTAGTTTTTTAAGGACTTTATATTCATTTTAGTGATTTTTTCAAGACTATATGCTTTTTAGTGATTTTTTAGGACTTTATATACTTTTTAGTGATTTTTTCAAGACTATATATGCTTTTTTAGGGATTTTTTCATGACTTTATATACTTTTTAGTATTTTTTCAAAGTCGTATGCAATTTTTTTGGCCTTTTTTTAGGATCATATTCAATTTTTAGATGTTTTCTCTGCTTTGTATTTGAAATTTTTTAGGATCATATTTGATTTTTTTGAGCATTTTTTCAGCATCATATGTAATTTTTTGAATTTTTTTCAAGACATTAATATTTACATGTTGTTATCTCCAATCCATTAAAGCGAGTAACCCCATCAGTCAACCATGTTTTGGGACTTGCCCCCAATTCTTGAATTCAAATTCATGTAGTACCAAAAATTTCCCCCATACATAATACAAATTATATACAAAAGGTCAACGACAAGATATGTATAGACTGGTCACATCAAGGTGAATGATGCAGTGGCATTCTAGGGTATTCACCAAATCTACATGGTGGTGTGTTGAAGTGGTTATGCGTTGCCTGGTTGTAGCTTTAACCATGGATCTTGGTCACTGAAGGAACTCGGTAAAACCTCTAGCACTTGGTGGAACATGTACTTGACGATGCCTGTGGTGCTTAGTCCATGTGCTTGCTTGGTGATGACTAGTGTGCTCGGTTATTTTACTAGTGCTCGATAGTTTTGGCTTATCGACTGGAGTTCTTGGAGTTTTGGTTGGCCAACTTGGTGTATTTAATGTTGGTAGCTTGTGTTGTATTCTCCTATGTGGATCTAGAGGCTGACATGGAGAATTAATTATTTGTAAAGCTATTTGAGAGCTGACTGTTGTTGCATTTAATAATTGTTTAGAAGCTGACTTGGCTTAGGAGTTAATTATTACTTCTAGGTGACTTGTGGTTGAAGAAATGTATTTAAGGAGTGTTTGGGTAGTTGTTTAGGAGTCATTTAGTGGAGGCAAATTGATAGGATGATAATTGGATCCCGCAAGATCTTGAAGATCAGATTGTTTATCTGATATTGTAATAGCAAAGCTAGTGGTTTGCATGCTTGGAGACAAGGAGATTGCTTGGTGGCTTGCAAGCTCAAATTTAGATTTGCCTTAGTGTTTCCACCAATTGCTGGTGTGCTTCAGAGTTGGACTAGCTAGGAGATTGCAAAAATACTGTTGTAAGTAATTGTATTTGGCCCTAACCCGGAAGACCTTACAGCCAGGCATGTTGAATGAAATTCTATTTTGAGTATTATATTGTTGTGTTTTCGTTGTGGTTGTTATTGTCATTGTTGCTGGTGTAGACTTGGACTATCCATTCTGGGATTATCCTTTATGCCCTGCATCAGGTGGTATCAAAACTTGAAGTTCTTGAGTGTGTAAATTGATCGTCGAGTTGAGGCAGTTTTCACTAGGACCTTGGGTTGGTGATTTGTTGCCTTGGGTTTTCGAAGATCTTGAAGGATGCCTCCAAGAAGATTGGACCCTAGGGAGATTGCAGATCTATGTGATGCTATAGAATCAAAGATTACAGAGAAGGTTAAAGTAGATTTCATATTTGAGATGGAATTGATGAAGAATGACATGATCGTTGAGGTCACATGAGGGCTATTGTTGGTATGCCGAGAAATCTTGGTACTAAAGATGGCTATGAGGAAGCTGGTGGATCTAGTGGAGATGACCAGAGGGACAGATCTGGTGAAGATAGAACTAATCGGTTGCATAGATCTAGAGCTCGGTTAAGTACTAGTTAAAAATGGAAGTTTCTACTTTCTCTGGTTTTTTGAGACTTGAGGATTTGATTGATTGGATTGGTGAGTTAGAAGATTTCTTTGAGCTTGAAGAAATTAAAGATCCTCTTAGAGTAAGGTTAGCACATACTAAGTTGAAAGGACATGCTGCTCTTTGGTGGAAAGAATTGCAAAGAGATAGAGAAGATGAAGGTGAAATAAAGATCAATCGTTGGAGGTTGATGGTGACTAAATTGGAATCTAAGTTCATACTTGTCGACTATGAACTTGAATTTTTTAAGAAATTGTAGAAACTGAAGTAGAAAGATTTGACTGTGGATGACTATATCGAGGAGTTCTATAAGTTGACTATTTGGTCTAGACATAGAGAACTTGGTAAGGAAAAGGTAGCTCAGTATGTGAATGGTTTGAGATTCAATATTCAGGATGAGCTTGGTATGCTGAAGATTGATTTGGTTAAGGATGCTTATCAGTATGCTCTAAAGGTAGAAGACAAGTTGAAAAGGAAACAACATGGTAATTCCCAAGGGAAGGAGAATCTAGATCACTCAGTGAAAGATAAACCTACTGCTGAAGATGAACCGAAGCCTGTTGAGCTGAGAAAAAGGACAGGTAAGTTTATCTTTAAGGGTACTTGTTATAATTGTGGTGAAGAAGGACACCGATCTTTTGAATGTTCACACAAGAAGCTCGGTAATAGCAGGAATGTTGTGGTGAATGAGAACATTCTGAATGAATTGGAGGTAGAGATGGAAAACTTGTTGGTTCCAAGAACATTGCTCGGTACTAAGGTAGAACCTTATTAGAGGAAAAATTTGTTCAGAACTTGGTGCAAGTCAAGAGGTAAACTCTGTGATGTAATTGTGGACAGTGGTAGTACTGATAACCTTGTAGCTAAGGAGATGGTTCAGAAACTTGTTTTGAAGAGAGTGAGACATCCTTATCCTTATAGGATTGGCTGGTTGCAAGATGTTCATGCTCTGGAAGTGAGGGAGAAATGTCTTGTTGATTTTCAGATTGGCCAGTATAAGGATCAAGTGTTGTGTGATATTGTGGATATGAGTAATTGTCACATATTGCTTGGTAGACCTTGGCAGTATGATTACAGAGCTATGCATGATTGTGTCAAGAATGTATTTACTGTTGAGAAGAATGACAGGAAGTTTTCCCTGATGCCTTCATTGGATACAACACTCGGTAGGAGAAACCTAAGTTTTGGAAGCCGAGTGGAGTTGAAGGATTCTGAAAGGATTGATGATCAGTATGGAGAACAGACCTATGGATTATCCAGGAAAGACTTGAAAAGATAGAGAAAGCAGAAGTGGAGGAGTATGCAAGGTGAAGACTTAAAGGACTTGTATGTGAGGAAACAGTTCAGGGTTTATGTGCTGAATCCCAGAAGTCGTTCTTCCAGCCTATGAGAACATCTTTTTGAAACTAAGGTGTCTGATGCAGTGGCATTCTAGGGTATTTAGCAAATCTGTATGGTGGTGTGTTGAAGTGGTTATGTGTTGCTTGGTTGCAGATTTAACTGTGGATCTCAGTCACTGAAGGAACTTGGTACAACCTCTGGCGCTCGGTGGAACATGTACTTGACAATGCTTGTGGTGCTCGGTCGATGTGCTTGCTTGATGATGCCTAGCGTGCTCAATTTTTTTACTGGTGCTCGGTAGTTCTGGATTACTGACTGGAGTTCTTGGAGTTTTGGTTGGCCGACTTGGTGTATTTAATGTTGGTAGCTTGTGTTGTATTCTCCTATGTGGATCTAGAGGCCGACATGGACAATTAATTGTTTGTAAAGCTATTTAAAGAGTCGATTGTTGTTGCATTTAATATTTGTTTAGAAGTCGACTTGGCTTAGGAGTTAATTATTTCTTCTAGCCAACTTGTGGTTGAAGAAATGTATTTAAGGAGTGTTTGGGTAGTTTTTTAGGAGTCATTCAGTGGAGGTAGATCGATAGGATGATAATTGGATCCTGCGAGATCTTGAAGTTTAGATTGTTTATCTGATATGTAATAGCAGAGCTAGTGGTTTGCATGCTTGGAGACAAGGAGATTGATTGGTGGCTTGCGAGCTCAAGTTTAGATCTGCCTTAGTGTTTCCACCAATTGTTGGTGTGCTTCAAAGCTGGACTAGCTAGGAGATTGCAGAAATATTGTTGTAAGTAATTGTATTTGGCCCTAACCCGAAAGGCCTTACAACCAAACATGTTGAATGAAATTCTATTTTGAGCATTATATTGTTGTTTTTCTGGTGTGGTTGTTTTTGTTATTGTTGCTAGTGTAGACTTGGACTATCCATTCTAGGATTATCCTTTCTTCCCTACATCAATGAATGACAGGAAACATCAACTAATTACATGCCATAAAAGGGCACTAGGGTCAAGATATGGTGACATATGTGTTAGGAAGTACTTGTATAGATCAGGTAGAATTGAGATGGATAGTGGAGCAACAAACTACTACACATGGCGCTTGTTTGCCAGGTTTTCACCACGGTTCTTGCCCAAAGTGCTTGTTTGCCAAGTTTTCACTTTTGGATGAATTTTTTCTCTTTATTTTATTTTTTTTGGTTTCCAAGACACCTATTTGCCAAGTTTTCATCAAGGAAACTTTTTTTTTTTCTTTTTTCAATTTTTTTCATTTTTTATTATTTTTGAAAAAAAAATTTATTTTTTTCGTATTTTTCAGAAAAAATCTCATTTTTTTTTTCAAGATCATCTATAATACTTGCGAAGGTGCATATTTCTCACTACCTTTGACAATAGTTCTCCCTTCGGTGTGGCAAGTTGATAAACTTCAAACCCACATGATGCAATAACTACACATGGTCCTATCTAGGTCGGTTTGAATTTGCCTAGCTATTCTCTTTGTTGTTGATTCTTGCGATTTATTTTTAGGACCAAGTCTCCAATTTCAAAGTGTCAGCCTCAGAATTTCTTGTTATAGTTTATGCAAAGATAGTTTTGATATGCCTACAAGTGAACTAGAGTGTCTTGCCTCCACTTGTAGATACCCTAAACATGTCAAATTGGTTCCTCTACTTCCATCCAATATGGTCTGCTTCATGATCTCATTGTTTCTTCCATATCATATCTACCTCAAAATGGACTCACGTCTTATAGCAGGTATCTCACTAATCAAATCAAGCATTGTCAATTCAAAGGGTTATACCTCCATGGAAAAAGTATATTTGAACCCTTTCATATCAAAGAAAATTCAGATGACCATGGTCTCCATTCCATATCTCAAGATGTTGGTATCCCTTCCGAATCTAAATCCAATCGTATACGTTCCCATTCATCCCTTCCATCCATATTAGGTCTATAAATATTTCCATCCAATAGTTCACAATCCACTTATCCTTTCCTAAATCAAGGTCAGAAAAGGCACGCATCTTGGAGAACCTTCCACCCATCCAAAAAGCCTCCATATCATTCCTATCCATCCATAAATTCCAATACCTTGGGAGCTAACTTGAATGCCAATCAAAAAATGCATAAGTCCAAAAATTCATATCCATCAAAGAATAAACATGGCCAATCTATGACATGTAGATACAAATAAAAAATCAATATCCAAAAGGCCACAAAGGCCCATTGAACAAAAAGAAAAGTCAAAGACAATGTGGGTTCCTAAATACCTCATTGAAGCAATGTGTTCTAAAGAATCACAAAGAAAATAAATATCAAAGATAATGTGGGTTCCTAAATCCCTCATTGAAGAAATGTGTTCTAAAGAATTACAAAGCAAAGAAAATTCAAGAACTATGTGGATTCCCAAGTCTCTCCTAAAAGACTTGCATACAAAAGAAAAAGAAAAATTGGCATTCAATATTTCTAAGGCTTCCTCAAATCCACCATCCAAAAAACTTCCATCCACTTCCAAATTCATTTTGGGCCCCTATCTCCCAAAATCAAAATCCATATTAACTTCTCCATCAAAATCCAGATTTTCCAAATCCAACTTTCCTCCATTACTCCACCACCCTTCAAGGTGTATGCCAATGTTGACCTTGTCATCCTTTCCACATAATCCTACACAAGCCTTCTCACAATCCCTCCATTATCCAACACATATTTTATAGCCTATCCAATCCTTTGCATAAACCCTTACCCCACTTCATCCAAACATCCATTTTATCTCCCTTTGTCATTACCCTACCAACGTCTTTGAGCATACTGTCAAAATTTATGGTCCATCATTTCATACCTTTCAAGAGAACTATCCAAGGAAAAAGATGTGTGATTCCTTCCTCTATTTCCTATCGTGAGTCCAACATCTTCCCAAAAAGTCAAAAAGTCAAAAAATAGAAAAAAGTAGAAAGTTAAAAAAGTTTTGCCTTGATGAAAACCTGGCAGCATCTTCGTAACACACAAAAATAAAGAGAAATAATTTCTTTCAATAGTGAGAACCTGGCAAACAGGCGCTTTAGGCAAGTACCGTGATGAAAACCTAGAAAACAGGTGTCATGTGTAAGTAATGAACTTCTTCCATTCCATACTTAGGGAAAGGTTTCATCCATGATATCCCATCATATCATATCCCTTTCATTTCCTCTTTTATCCTACATCCCTCATATCCCTTATCAGTATCCATATTTCCCTTTTCCCAACTTTGATCTTGACAAGGCTAGCAATCTTCCTAGAAGTATCACATGTCCTATCTGCTTCATGATGTATGCATCCATTTGGTCCATATTTTGTATCCTATCCACATCCCTTTGGTCGGTATCTCTTATCCTATCCACATCACTTTGGTCCATATTGTCTATCTTATTGCCACCTTCAGTCTATATCCCTCATCTTGTCCATTCTTGATATTTCTTGTCCTATCATTATCCTATCCAAATCCCTCTCTTGGTCTTGATAAAAAATAAAGGCATAAAATAAAAAATGTGTTCTCAACATCATCTTGACATGTCCACTCCTATAAACTACATGTCATTCAGTGCACCATTTCATTACCCAATCTTGTCATATTCAATCCCTAAACTTGGTAAAAAAAATTTATCCCATCTTGTGGATAGTCCTTGGCATCCAAATAGCTTCAAGACATACCAAGAGACCTTTTGCCTTCATCCATCTACCAGTTCATCCATCAATCCATAATTTCCTTGCCTTGCTAGACACTGGGGGAAGTCTAAATGTCCTAAAAAAATCTAAAAACATTCAAATAATGACCTGAAAAAATCTCTAAAAATATTCAAAAAATATCTTTAAAAAATACCTAAAATTTTCAAAATGTCATAAAAATGATCAAAAACATCATATATGATCCGGAAATAATCCCCCCAAAAATTGAAAAATATCTAAAATTCATTTAAGGAAACAATATTTGGGGTGTCTTTGATAAGTGCCTTCACCTATGTGATACACCACACATACCTCGACTCCAAACATATGAATCCTATGGTGGACCAACAAAAATCAAAATATGTCAAAGAAATCCTACAATAAACACATCTTTGTCATGATAAGTAGAAAGTGGCAATCAAACAAATTCAAATTGAAATGATGAGCCTCATAAATCAGTAATGAACTCATGAGACCCATCTTTAGCACCAATCCAATATGTCATCAATCAAACCAATCAATCATCTTATACGGGTAGTTCATTCCTAAAACTAGACATATCAACATCCAACCAAACATCAAAATCAATCCAATCAATGATCAGTAAGGCTGTTGACAAAGTCAGTTGAGTTAGTCCATTATTAATTCATCTTTCTTGATTGTGTTCCTATGCTCCTCGAGGATACCACCAAGTGGTGAGAGTGGCTATGATGGTTCATAATCTTATTTCTTGTTTGTGAAGTGTTTGATAAAATGCTAGGGCAAGTATGATGTAGGATGAATGTGATAAGTACTATCATGCATCTAGAAGCCACATACATCCATGATCTAAGACAACCCTAGGATGATGTCAAAGCATTCCTTATTTTCTTTTTGCTTGCTTCAACAGAGATTGTATCAGTATCTAGATGGTCAATATATGGATGCATTCAAATTTCTTCCTTTTCAAATAAAGCACAATGATGAAAAATAGTGAAATATTTTTGGCAATGACTCAGTACATCATTATGAATAGCATAAGTTGAATTCTTCTAGTTCATTTCTCCTAATTCATTCTTCTAGCTAATTCATACTTCTCACTAACATTTCTTCTATCAGTCAAATCAGTCAATACATCAATTTGTCAAATTTGTCAAATTATTTATATCAATTATTCAGCCAATCAATGATCACATGTCTTATACAGGATGTATCTTTTCTGAAACCAAATGTTGCCTCTTGTCTTATACATGGTATGTCTTCCCTGAAACCAGACATTGTCGCTAGTCTTATACAGGATGGGTCCTTCTTGAAACCATATATGATTTTTGTTAACAATCTCTATATCCAATATCAGTCAAACATCATCATCTACTAACATTCCTCACTTCTTACTAACAGTTCTTCTTTGTTATCATATATCAACCTACCATCTAACATTCATCTTCTTATTTCGAGAGATCATTTGTTGCACAAACAATCTCTCGAGGGGGCATAAAACCACATGCTATCGCTGAGGCAAGCTGGGGCATAACCTAGTCTGAAATTCTTTGATACAACGCTCATAATCACGTTATATCAAAGAGGGGCAAATATAGATACCCAAAAATGGACACACTTGAGGGTTCAAATTTAAGTCACTAATTATTCCTCTTTTAATTAATGGTTCTTTAATCATTAATTAATCATATGCATTCTTCCAAAATTGAATCTTTGCATCATTTAATCATTCTCATTATATTAATTAAATAATTAATATTATTTAATTAATTGGTTTTCACTACTTGAATTAAAATTCATTTCTAAATTCCCATAATTTAAGTAATTATCATTAAATTATTTAAATTAGCTAATTTAATACCTCTTAATTAAATTAATTCTTAATTAATTTAATTTAATCTCAATTTCCCTCAATTTTAATTTCCTTTTAATTCTATTTAATTTCATTTAATTTCAACTAATTCCATCTTTCTAATTTATTTGAATTTTAAATTCAATTAAATCTTCCAAAAAATAGAAAAATAAAAATATGAGGCAATTATAATTTCTAAAAAATTCAAAATCCTAATAAATTAAGAAAAATAATTTTCTGAAAATCAAATCATTTTTAAATTAAAAATTAATTATTTTCTCAAAATTCAATTTTGGAAACTCTTATCTTTCAAAAATCAACTAAATCCTCTCATCTTTATCTTCTTTTTATTTCAACTCTCCACTTTTTGAGTTAAATTGGAATTAAATCTTTTATTTTGGAGAGTTACCCAAATCTTCTCCAGTTTTAATTATCTCATCCATTTAATCTTTTTTTCTGAAATCAATCTTGATCGTCCATTCAAATCATAATTTCTATATAAACAACCCTCATCTCTCACAATTTTGCATCGAACTTATGTCAGTTTATTATCAGAGTATCATAATTTCTCGGATCTTTGAGTCAAGGTGTTGCCATAATCACAGTTGAGTGTCACACCTCAACAAGGAGAAGAAAGCAACAAAAGCTTTAAAGTGTTGAATGGTTTTCTTTGAAATTGTTTTTTTCTATTTGATCATTCAAACTTATTATTTTGTTGTTCATAGGACTTTTATGTGCTTAGTAGTTGATTATTTATAATTTTTAGATAATCTGGTGCTACTAATCCTCTTGTTTGAGTCTTGCAGAATTTCCCTACAACACCACTCATCTAGCATTTCAAGCTCATGGAGTTGGGAAACTCTGTAATTTTCATTATCAATGATGTGGTGCAAAGATACTCTCAATGATGGGATTTCAACTTCAAGGGGTAAAATGGTCTCAATGCCTTAGACGAGAGAGTATGTGTGGCACCAATGGGGGTGTGAATGCTAGTTTTGTAGGCCCAAAGAGATGGATTCAATTGTAAGTGCGCTCAATATCAACCAACGTTGTTGATAGTCTTTTGGAGTATTTTGATAATTATTTTATTTGATGCATCAACTTGACTGTTGCCTTATGGATAATAGATATTGGAATATCTATGCAAATATTTGAACTTGTCACAAAGGTCATCAACATATTTATTCTGGAAAGGGCTACCATGATCAGTGACAATAGCCATAAGAACTCCATTGCGACATATGATATAGTTCAGAATAAATTTTGAAATTTGTTTGCCAGTTACATAAGTCATAGAGATGGCCTCAACCCATTTGGTAAAATATTCAACAACGGTTATGATAAACTTATGGCCATTAGAAAAATGGAGTAATCTTCCCTATGAGATCAAATGCCCACTGAGAGAAAGGCCATGGAGAAATGACTAGCCGAAGATCTTGGGCCAGTGCATGGACTAGGTTCCCATGTATCTGACATTTATAACACTTTTTGGCAAAACTATGTGTATTTTGTTACATAGTTGGCCAGTAATATCCATCTCTTACCAGCTTCTTTTCTAGAGTTAAACCATTGACATGACCTCCACATATACCATTGTGTACTTCATGTAAAGCAATTTGTGCCTGTCAAGAATCAAGACATCTAAGGAGAGTTTGGTTCAAAGATCTCTTATAAAGAACCTATTGTCAATGATGACGTATCTAGAGGCTTGTCGCATAAGGGCTCGACATTTGTTCTTGGATAGGTCAGGGGGTAAGATCTAGACATGAAGGTAATTATAAATATCATGGTACTAGGGGGAATTAGGACCAACAATTTCACACATGAGCTCAGATTGTAGAATGTCGATAGCAGGAATCAAGAGCTTCTCCATGAGGAACTCACATCACTCATCATTTTGTTGCATGTCAACCATAGAAGCAATGGTAGCCATAACATCTTCCTATTTATTGTCAACTTTGGGTATTAGACGAAATGTGATCATGACAAATTTGGATTTCAGAAAATCTATCAACTGCTTATAAGGTACCTAATTTGTCATATTTTGTGTCATAGCCATCATTAACTTGGTGAATGATTAATTATGAATCTCCATGTACTACCAAATGTTGAATTTTCCATTGTATTTCTAATTTGAGTCTAGTGACTAAAGCCTCGTATTCAACAATGTTATTGGTACACTCGAATGCTATCCTGTATGATTTGGGTATTACATCTTCTTGCGGGGTGACAAATAGAATACTTGCCCCGATCCATTTCTAGTGTGTGAGCCATCAAAATATAATTGTCATTCATTAGATATTATGATGGAAAAGATTGATTCATCAGGAAAATCTGATAGCAGAGGGTGATCATCTTGTATTGGTGCTTGTGCCAACTGATTAACTATTACTTGGCCTTTCATTGCTTTGCAATCCACATATTCAATGTCAAATTCACTTAAAATCATTACCCATTTGGTCAGTCGCCTTGTGAGTGCTACCTTGCTCAAAAGATATTTCAGTGGATAAATTCGTGACACAAGCATTGTCTTCTAATGGAGCATATAATGTCTTAATATATTCAATTAACTTGACTAAATAAATAAATATGTTAAAAAAATTTATTGATAAGAATTAAAAAAATTTCTATGATTGACAAATGGCGGAAAAAACCTAAGCTGGTGGGGCAATTTCTAGCCCCCCACCTTTTCTACTCACTCAAATCTACACTCTAAAAAGGTAGGGGCTGCTACTTTTGAGGAGAAGATTCCAATTAATCTTCTAGCAAACATTTTTTTTTACTTCATGGGACCACCCCCTCCATAAAAATATATCCTGAAGCCCCCTCATGGGACCACACCCTTAGGGTAGGTCCCCATGTGGTTGCTTAGCTTAGTACTTGTCGATAGGCTAGCAAGTACTATTGCATCACTTTTTGGATTTCTTCCATTAACTAGTGATCAAAACCAATTCTTTGCACCAATTATAATTTAGTATTTTCTTATTTTGTTAAAAATAACACATATTCTATAGTCTAAATGTAAATTTTTTAAGTTTATAATTTGTAAAAATTATTTTTTGATGATATGATTGGCTAATACATTTGAGGTCTTATAGGCCACTTTTTTAGGAATAAAGAGTATGAATAGCTTTTTATTTATTTATTTTTAATTATTGAATATTTTAAAGTTTTTGAAAATTTTAATTGATTTTGTTTAATTTTTTTTACAATTTCTTTTACCAAAAGTCTAATGTGTAATTTGTATCATATTATATTAAATAATATTGACTATTTTTTTTTTTATCAGTAAAAGGCCATAGCCAAGATTTTATTAATTATAAATCAGAGTTACAAAGAGATGCCCCGCTCTGTGCAGGCGCTGGTAGGAAAGAGTGGGGTTGAGAAAACCTCCAGCCATGCCTGGGACCGTAGTCCGGAATCTAATACATTACAGTTTTAAGTGGGCATACCCACCATTATTTAATACAACATAGACATAAGCCATGCTTAATACAAGAATAATCTAAAACTGAATATTTCATAAAAGTCGCAAGGTCCTTGTGGACCTTCATTTGAATGATATTATTGATCTTCTGAAGACTCTCTTGTGCAGGAACTTGAAGCTATCTCGGGGATGCCTTCCTTGGTAGCTCATCTGAGAAATGCTTCTGAACCTATCATTTCATAGTTCTACCTACTTTGATGCTTGTTTAGACGCAAATGATTGGAATTGTATCCCTGTTCCCTGAATGTGATCCAGAAGGTGCTATCCAATGTATTTGCTAAATATATATCCCATATAGCTATGCATTTAATAATCTATTACTAAGAGATAAGCAATTTAGTGTAACAACTAAATGCATTATCCATAGATCTTAAAAACAAAATTTTGCTCTCTAATCTATACTAAGCATGGGTCAGCTATACTCCAATCTTTGGATAGAAAATAAACATATAATGAGCAAATCCTCTAAATAATTTACTTAATCTATCAATCTAGAAGAAAACATGTTTTTTGGAATCCCAAAGATTAAATTTAATATGAGCTACCATTAATCATAATGAGCTTAGAGTCCATGGTAGCACATAGGGTCCAGTAAATAAAATCTTGAATCCCCACTTTTAAACATGTAGAATATAATGAATAGATGTAAAATGGATTCACCTCTATTCAAATGTAAAGGGGGAAATATGAGATCTATTCTCAAAACCCAAATTCCCCAAAGAAGAGATCTGATTTGATCAACCAAAAGGTTAATGCACAATCGAATCAATTTTATGGAAAAAGAGTAGGAAGAGAGAGTAAATCCAATATTTCCCTAATGTGGAGGATTATGTTTAGAATATAGAATAATTGAAATACAAGTACTAACCTCAAATTAGGGCAGATCTGGAAAATGTTGAATTTTGATGTTTGTGTGCACTTTCGGGAAAATCTAAAACCTGTCCTGGACTGGAAATGCCGAGACAGAGAAAACCCTGAAATCTTTCCTCAAGATGGCTCAGCTCAGGTTTGACCCTCATATAAGGTCAAATACCACGTTCTTTATTTGAAGTCTGATTCAAATTCTGTTCGTAGATCTCAGAAGTTTTTCGAAAAGGGTATCCAAATTCGCTCTCAGATCTGAAATTCCGCACCTGTACCTATAGAAAAATGGGGGTTTTTGTTGTAAGAGGGGTTTGCCTTGGTCAAACCCCAATTTAGGAATTAACCTTGAAATTGAATTGAAATGTATTGTGCATAAACAAAGTAATTGAAACAAATCACCTCGCTTATGTTAAAGTCCTTGTAGAGGATTCGAATCCTCAAATCCACAAGTAGGAATGCTTCAATGGATGTAGGATGTCTCCAATCAATGGTATTTGATCTTCAACACCAATCTTGATTTGATATTTGCATATGAGAAGGCTTGAATGAATGGAGAAGGATGGATCATCAAAGGGGGCTCCAAAGAGATTGAATCCTTCACTAGCTAATAATGGATCTCCTTGATGGATGAATGCTTAAACACTTGAATGCTTGAAGACTTGAATTCACTTGCTTGCACTTGAGAGCTTGATTGCAAAACTTGATGATAGCTTGCTTGGATGATATGCGATGTGAAAATGAGAGAGGAAGGCCTCCTTTTATAGTGATCTAGGGCACACTCCTCTAGATGGGCCACCTTGGAGAATTAAATCCCAATTAGGTCTTCACCTTTAGAAAATATACCTAGATTAAATGAAATTAAAGGATTTACCATTCTGAAACCCGAAATGGCCGATCCGGAGGTGGGAAAATAAATTTCCCGAAAGCCCGAAGCCCAAAAATTAAAGATCTTGAAAATTTGGAGAAAGGGGTCAATGTCGAGGTTGACCCTAACCTAGTCAGGGTCAACCTAAGACATTGACCTTTTTCCCAGGTTGACCCAGAACCAAGTCAGGAGGTCCCAGGGATGTCCAAAAACCTAAAAACTGATGCCAGAACAGGACAGAATGTCAGGAATAGACATAAAATCCTATGATTACCGAGATGAAGTCCAGGAGGATCCATTTATAAATCCTACCCATAAAATAGAGCCATGGAAGAGAGAAATTTAGGAGAATCCTTAAGATCCTAACCCTAATTTCACCTAGAATGAAGAAATCAAGTGCGGGGAAAAAGTGGAAAGCGGGGAGAAAATCCAAATACATGCAAAGACCCAATCAAGGTGCTTAACATGACCCCAAACCACCTACTCGGAGGGCTAAACACTCTTATCATGGAAGTGCTTCCATTTTAAGATGATACATATAATAAAATCTAAACCTTGGTCATTGGTCACGATCAATCCTAAGCTAATAATGCCTCGCATAGCATAAAACAAGATATTATCTTTAGTATCATGTAGATGATATTTCATTAACCATATGAAACTTTTCTTATCAGATTAAATATTTCAACTTGCTGCCAATGTTAGAAAATATTCATAAATGACACATAGTCAAACTAGTTTAGTGTCACATCTGATCATCAAACTAAATTAATAACACATCTACTAGTATTGTAACTTAACTTATCATTATCTATGGGATATCAATCATCTATTTTTATCAATAAGATATCAAAAATTTATCTTTGCATACCATGTAACATTGTATACACTTATAAAGGGTCTATCTAGTTCAGATTATACTTGAAAGCCATATAGGGATAACCTATGACTGGTCTAAAATCCTAGAATATATTAAAAAGGAAATACTATAACTTCTAAGGGGAGGTGAAACATCTCTAATGTTTATGAGATAAATATAAGTTTCCTTAATTTCTTTCTTGATTAAACCGATAATTAGACAAAAATGGTGTATGTATAGAGTTTGAATTTAGTTATTGGAGTGGGACTGCAGAGTGTTTCCATTTTTCTAATTCTTCAATATAATACAATAGACGAAACTCATAGCTTTATAATAGACATTGTCTATTTGTAAAAAGAGCCCGACTAAAATAGGTTACTAAATCCTATAAATTAATAAAATCCAGCTCTTTTATTCTTTAACATACATAGGGGAGTTGCTCATATGCAAGTATATAATGAAATTTAGGCTAGATTAAATAATGAACACCACAGTGTCCTGCCTTCTAAGCCAATTTAATATTAGCAGATAATATACTGTCTATTCTTACATTGAGGTATACTCTATAGCTATTAACAAAGAGAGGAAGAAATTGACTTCAAATTTAAAATCTTCTTATAATACCGAAGATGTTCTACTATACTTGTACTAATACATGATATTCCTGGAGCCAATTCTTTCGTAATGTGGATCTTAGTTACCTCTATATTATCTAAATTAACTAGGTTATGAGGCCTCTTACTACACCATCTTTCCTTCTACTTTCCATACATTAGGTGGATTATGATAGGTGCCTTACTGCATCTACCGGTTATACTTGTCCAGGGAGCATGATCCCAATGCAGTCTTTTATCCAAATTCAGGTTTTCAGTGGTTTCCTTATTGATTTGTTCTATACTTTTAACTTATCTTGAACTATACTGTAGTACAGTTTTGTGAAGAAGCTTCTAAATATTGGTGGCTTTGAGAAGGAACCAGGGCCAGGAGGGCAGGCCTAAAGCCCTCTCTCCCTACAATACAAGTTTGAACAGGGAAGTAAAAAAGAACCAATTAAATCTACATAAAACTATATCATATTACTATTACTTCATGAGTTCTACCATAAGTTTGTGAATGCAGTCATAAGCAACTATTACATATAATCTATAATTGACATTATCTACAAATATAACCGAGTCTGCAATCTTAGTAACTTAAAATATGGAGTTTATCTAATAGATTAAACTATACTTCACAGATATTTAGTGCTATCCTTCAGTTCTCTCCTTCTTTCTGTACTGCAACACATCTCCATA
Organism: Chamaecyparis obtusa; assembly: GCA_027943335.1. Taxonomy (NCBI): domain Eukaryota; kingdom Viridiplantae; phylum Streptophyta; class Pinopsida; order Cupressales; family Cupressaceae; genus Chamaecyparis; species Chamaecyparis obtusa. The sequence continues at coordinate 639,976 of BSBK01002939.1, read as the reverse complement.
TATGCCCCTTTTTAACCATCACCACAATGCATTCCACCTCCCTTGCATCCTTCCTAGATTTCTGAGTGCATCTTGTAACCTCCAGGGCCATGATATGTAAATTGACTAGCTCAATTTGGTCTATTACTTCTAGAATCTCGAATCCCTCACTCCACCAATAGTCAAGGAGCCACTTCGAGTCCATCTCCTCAGAAAGAACCTCCATGAAGAGAAATTCCAGATTTCTGGACATCATCGGCCAGTGATTATCAAACCTGTTTTCATCTTTGAAAGCAAGCAGGGGTATACACTGAGACTACGGGATTTGCTCTAGCTTAGACATCTTTGTATTCATCATGACCTCAGGATATGGGATAGTTAGCTGATTATCCACACAATTAACCATTTTTTCTAGCCCACCTAGGTGTTCTTCATTGAAAATTTCCCTTGCTACCTGAATTATATCATTTTTGGTTTTCCCAGCGAAGGTTGAGATTGCCATAAATTGTCCAATAATCTCCCCATTAGTTAGAAAGGTATATTCATTATCGAAGTATTGATCACCCATAGCCTTCTCTATTGCTCTTCTGGTTGAGTCTGGCAAAGGGTTTAAGATCTGGTTCCACCGTTCAAGGAGGATATGCCCTCTAAAGGCCATAGCTCTGTTTCCTTTAGTGTGAAAGGTAAGCAGTCTTGACTCCATGGCTTGGACAAAACCGAAAGGTTGGTCTGGCTAGGTGCAAATTGTAGGATAGAGGCATTCATTTATTGCAGTTAACTTATAAATCTAAAGGTGGTACTAGAGGTGATACTCATGATTAATTTACGATTCATCTGTGTGTCATCACATATTGAGGATAAGCAGGGTCACGATATAATGATCACTATCCCAATAACTAATAATAATGAGTTCACCTAATGGGGCAACTCGACCATAATGTTTAATCATTATTTGTTGGGGTTCTAAAAGGAATTACTAAATTAGTATAATCCTGTGTAAATTTATCTCCAACATATAGTAACGATGATTATTGGTGAGGCGTCTTGCCACTGTCTCAATACCCTGCATGTTCTATCTGGATAGTTCTTAACGATTATATACTACTAATGGTGATGATTTAAGATATCATTAAGCGCAGGAGGTCTCAATTCATTTAATCATTAAATCCTCTCACTGTTGCCAAATTAATCAATTATGGTTGGAATGAGCTAACAAGCTAATAATCATAGATTAATACTGGCAAAGGGCCTTATGTTCGTTTATCCGAAAGGGAGGGCCTATATTAGTCTGTAGGGGATCCTACTAGATTCTAGATTGATCTCCAAGGGTCGTTGTAGATGAAGAGTGTGTATACTTAGGATAAAACTCGACGGGCCAGGCTAGCCTAAGGATTTATTTTGAAAGAGACACCTAAGACTAAAACACCTGTCACCAGGGGATAACCCTATACCTATCTGGCCTATTTTTGTAAAAGCTTTGCCCCTGTAGCAATGGGCTACCTAGGAGTTGAGTCTTATATACCCTAGTCATGAGATTAGAAGATAAGATATTGTGTGTGTGAAAATTATACCTGATCTGTAGACACAACACTCAGTAAAACATTAGAGGTTAGCTATATCAAAATCATGCAAAATTGAAAGCTATCTAACCAAGCGATTTACTGCCTTCTAATAGGTGCGAGATTAATGTTCTCAGATTGTAATCGAGATCAGTGACCTAGACGACACCTAAATAAAGGATTTGAATGCAATTCTAGATATGGAATAAATGCAATTAAGCTATTTTTTTGGATTTTTCTATGCAATAAGAATGATAAATTGATATGAATCTATGCTATTGAAAACTGATATGCTATGCTAATCTAGCAATGATATGTAATATGAATGCAAAAATAAGATTGATCTCACAAAGATGTCGATTCGCAAGAGCTTTGATTCTTCAATTCCAATTCTCCAGCGTGATTGTGCAAAATATGAGATGATTTGTGAAGAGCTGAAGCCTTTAATTTATAGAAATCCAGGGCTTGGGAGGTGCATGGGAAAAAGCCATAAATCACTCAAATAACTCAACTTGATTTTTGAGTTATTTTTAAATAAAAGATAATTAACTCACAAAAACATGCAAAAGCTAAGTTTTAACTCAAAATAGAGTTTAGCTTTAATTGATAATTGATATTTGTCTGCTTTTATGATTGTGCATGTTTTATTTATGAATTAATTTAATAATAAAGTGATTTATTTCCAACTTAACTGCTTTTTTAAAAATAAAACAATTGATTTATGGGTTAATCAATTATTTAATCAAACTTTTATTAAAAATTATATTATTAAATAATGACAACATGCTTTAATTAATTAAATAAGAATTTAATCAATTAAAGATAGGAATTTTGATTTATTGTCAAAATTAAATAATACAATTAATAATAGATAGAATTAAATTTAATTACATAATTAAGTGGCAAATATTAAATCTAATTAATTAAATATGAAAATATTCAATTAATCAAATTTTAGGATAAATGTGATTTATTGCCAAATAATTATAAAATTAAAGATAATTAAGATAATTAGGAATATTACTAGGAATATTCCCCGATGCAAAATTTAAGATAATCAATTATGATTCGATGATGTTTAGATGTGCCTTAGATTAGGACTTTGATGTTGATTTCATTCGAATTTGTCGATGTAGGAGGTTAATGAACTTATAGCCCATTTTTGGGGTATTACATTTTGCCCCTCTTTGAATTACTGTGCGAAGCGCAGTGGTTCAAAGATAGTCTGTGTTTGATAGAGATATGAAACTGATGTTTGAGATTGATAACTGATATGAGATAGAAGCTGATTGATATTGAATTGAGATGGAGATAATAGGTCTTGAATGACCAAAGATAATGTTCACTGTAGAAGCAAATGAACCTATGATTGCGAAAAAGTGTCAAAACACCTGATTCTGAACCTTAGGATTGATAAGAAGTGAGTGATCCGTTCTAGACTTGATTGTCTTAGCAGAACTAGCAAATATCACATCCGAATCCTTCAGTTGCCGAAGAACCAAGGAAAGAACACCATGATCTGATGGTTGCAAAAACTGATACAGTTTACAAGATTAAGAGAATACCAGATTGATATGGATCGATGAATCTGATATGCCTCAAGTGATGATAGATTTGCCCCGAGCGATGAGGTCTTTTTTTTTGATGAATCAGTAACTAGACATGATTGTTTGTCTTGATCACTGATGAAAGATATTGATAGACTTGATCGATAGAATTTGATTTACAGACTTTGAATGATGTGCAATACCATGCCCCCTTCGGGATTAAAATTGAAATCTGACAAGAAAAGTCAGCGTTATAGTTTAGAAGCATGTTAATTGATTTGAGAAGTGGTTATACACGTCCGAGAACGCATTCTGCATCGTTGGAAGGTCCCAAAAGACCAAGTTTGACTAGGTTTGACCATGAGTTGACCATGGTTGACCAAGTTGAAATTTTGATAGTTTGATGTAAGATAATCAGTTAAGTTGAATACTAGATTTCTGTGATGATTGAAGGTCGAATATGCAAGTAGTTAATAATATGAATGATCTCAGATTTGAATTTTGATCCCGAAAAAGGATTCTACTTGCTATTTCATTGGAGGAACCTTCGTGTGAGATTCAGCTCTTGTTAGACTTGAAGATGCGATTTGAAAAATCATTTAAGCATTGAAGTTCGTTTAATCATTGTGAGATCATGTAAACATGCAAAATGCAATGAGACATGCAAAATGAAATGCAACCTAAGACCTAGGACCTAGTCACTGATCATGTGTCGATTTGTTATCATCATTGAACTTTTAGGTAACCGGATAAATCAATACAATGCCCACTAGCCATGAAACCATAGACATATGAATATCGATTTGTATGCGCAAGAATCAATACAACACCCACTGGACAACAACCATGGATATATGAATATTGACTTTATTTTCAAAATGTTGGATTAAATATAAGCATCAAGGCACAAATGCCAGGATGACCTGAATATCATGTCCATTTTGATATAGAAATTTGTACAAGCATCAAAACATAAACGTTGTGATGACCTGAGTACGCCTTGCATTACAAACACATCAAACAGTCAAGAGATCATTCTAAATCCAATGTGAATTACCCGTAGTGACCCTTTATCGTTCACATCCTTAGGCAAGATTGCATTCCACAGTAGGAGAAAGAACTTACTCAAAAAGACAATAGTTAGATCAAACTTCCTTGAATTTTTTTGGGTATCAATGGTCGAGGTACACATGGCCATCCAATTCGAGATAGAGGCTCTTACAGTCGGACACCATTTCAATCCAGAATTTCCAAAGCTGTTAGATTTTCACATACAAGCAGAAGACAAAGAAAAGATTATGCCCCCAGTCATCACTCTCTAAATCCTATAAAAGACATCATCGAAGAGCTCGAAGGGACACAATATGCAAAAATCTCAATGCGAATCAGTAAGCCTACAAGGAGATAAAAGCATGAAAAGCACAGATTGTTTTTAGTTGAGTTTTGATGTTTGATTGTTGTTGATGCAAAATCCTTTCTGGAGACGAGACTGACTGACTGACTCACATGAAGCTTCAAAGGACTCTGAGTGGATATGACACGTCTAAGATACATGGGAGACCATAGGATATGACATTGATTGCCCCCAAGTGTGAACATTGATAGGATGCAAACGCTTGAGATGGTTGGTGTACAGGCCGACTTATTGAAAACTGGAAATGCAGGAACAAACCGGGAGATATGTACAAACTAAAGCAAGACTGAAAGCTGGGAAAGACCAAGATTGTGCTGATAGATGGAGCATTTTGGAACAAGTGGTGCCCGTTTGCCGAGTTTTCACCATCTTGGTAGAGATTCTATTTTTGCTACCGAGGTGCCTGTTTCCAGGTTTTCACCAAGGCACTTTTTTTTTTTTTTTTCTTTTTTTGGTATTTTTCATTTTTTCAATTTTTTCTTACTTTTGATATTTTTTGATTTTTTTTGTGAATCATCAAGGTGCCTATTGCTAGGTTTTCACCAAGATGTTCATTTTTTCAGGACTTTTTCTGATTTTTAAGATTTTTTTTCAGGACATTTACCAAGCACTGAATGCCTTAGGCGTAGAATTTCTTCAGATGGAGAACGTTGATTGGTTCTCGGAGCTGTTCTCCTTCAGTCATTGAGAGTTGATAGGCACCAGAGCCAAAAGTAGCAGTGATTACAAAGGGACCCAGCCAGTTGGGTTCGAACTTCCCCTTGCGTTCTCGATGTGATTGATTTTTAGGATTTTCTCTCAACACTAGATCGCCAACCTGAAATTCTCTATGTCTGACTTTCTTGTTGTAGCCTCTAGACATTCTTTTCTGATACACTCTGAGATGATCATACGCTGCTTGTCTGCGCTCATCTAGTAGTTCAAGTTCTTGTAACCTCGACACTCTGTAGTCTTCATCAGTGACAAGTCCATTCATTTTGATTCTGAGTGATGGGATTTCAACCTCAATAGGCAATACCGCTTCAGACCCATAAACTAAAGCGAAAGGTGTAGCCCCTGTAGGCATTCTGATACTAGTTCTGTATGCCCAGAGAGCTGGATTGATCATCAGATGCCAGTCTCTTCCTGTTTTATTCACTGTTCTATGCAAGATCTTCAGGAGATTTTTGTTTGAAGCCTCAGCTTGTCCGTTCCCTTGAGGATAGTAGATAGATGACCAATGTTGAGTAATTTTGAACTTGGCACATAAGTCATCTAGGTCCTTGTTTTTGAATTGTCCCCCGTTATCTGTGATTATAGAGTGAGGGATCCCATATCTGCAAATGATGTAATTCAGGATGAACATAGAGATCTGTTTCCCCGTTGCTTGTGTTAGAGGAACTGCTTCTACCCATTTTGTAAAATAATCTGTAGCTGTGATTATATGGGTATGTCCATTAGAAGAGTGCGGATGGATAGCACCTATGAGATCAAATGCCCATTGTTGAAAAGGCCATTGTGTAGTAAAAGGAATCAGATCTCTCCCTGGAGCATGAATCAAGTTGCCATGTACTTGACACTGTTGACAGTTTTTAGCAAATTTAATAGCTTCTTTTTCCATTTCAGGCCAATAATACCCAGCCCTAATAAGTTTTCGAGCTAACGTTAACCCGTTCGAGTGTGACCCACATATACCCTCGTGGACTTCCTCTAATGCACGTTGAGACTCTTCTCGTTCTAAACATCTAAGCAGTGTACCATCTAGACCTCATTTGTACAGATCATTACCAATGATGACATATCGGGATGCGGATCGGATAAGGTTTCATTTCTCAAAACGGTTAAAGGACTCAGGGATGATTTGGTCGTGGAGATAGGAGAACAAATTTTTGTAGCGAGATGAGTCATAACTTACAACAGTGCAGATCATGCGGGTTTCAGGGGAGTCATATGTAGGATAGGATAGGGCTTCCACCAGGAACTCGTAGCGTAGTTCATGTTCAGGCTATTGTAAAAGAGTAGATAATGTTGCCATTGCATCAGCAGCCTTATTCTCCATTCTGGGTATTTGCTCAAATGTGATAGAGATGAAGTATTTCTTTAGATCATCGACCATTCTCTTGTAAGGAATGAGCTTTTCATCTTTGGTTTGGTACACATCATTGACCTGGTGGATGACTAGTTGTGAGTCTCCATGAATGTGCATCTTTGTAACTCTCCACTGTATTGCCATTTTCATACCATTGAGAAGTGCCTCATATTCAGCAATATTGTTTGTGCAAGGAAACTTTAATCTGAATGCTTTGGGTATCGAGTATCCTTGAGGAGTAATGAACAATATGCCTGCGCCAGATCCATTCTGTGTGTAGGAGCCATCAAAGAATAATCGCCATGCTCTAGAAGAGAGGTGCATGATAGAGGAATCGGGAAATTCCATTTGCATGGGTGTATCATCAAACAGTGGTGCTTCAGCTAATTGATCAGCAATGACCTGTCCTTTGATAGCTTTTCTTTCAACATATTCAATGTCAAATTCGCTCAAGAGCATGACCCATTTAGCTAGTCTACCTGTGAGGGCAGCTTTGCTTAGGAGATATTTCAGTGGATCAATTTTAGCTACCAAATGAGTAGTATGAGCTAACATGTAGTGTCTCAATTTCTGTGATGCAAAGATCACAGCGAGACAGGCCTTCTCTATCATTGAGTAGTTCTTCTCATAGGCCACTAAAGTTCGGCTGATATAGTAGATGGCTCTTTCTTTCTTGTTCTCATCATGTTGTGCTAGCAATGCCCCCAGTGATGTATCTGTTGCGGAGACATATAATATTAATGGCTTCCCATGAATAGGAGGCATCAATATAGGTGGATTTGATAGATACTTCTTGATATGTTTAAAGTTGTTCTCGCATTCTTCATTCCATGCAAAGGTCATACCTTTATGTAATGTTTTTGTAAAAGGCTGTGAGATGTCCGCTAGCTGTGATATGAATCTTCTGATAGATTGAACTCTGCCTTGCAACGTCCTCATTTGACTGATATTTGTGGGAGGTTGCATCTCTATTATAGCCTTGACCTTAGCTGGATCAACTTCAATGCCTTTCTTGGAGACGATGTATCCTAGGAGCTTTCCAGAAGTGACTCCAAAAGCACACTTTTTAGGATTTAGTCGAAGACTAAATTTTTCCATTCTGTCGAGGATCATGCTCAAGTCTGTTAGATGTTCAGTTCTAATCATGGATTTTTCCAAGGTATCATCTACGTAATCCTCCATTGTTCTATGCATCATATCATGAAAAATAGATGTCATTGCTCTTTGATATGTAGCTCCAGCATTTTTGAGTCCGAATGGCATAACATTCCAACAGAAAGTTCCCCACGCACATGTGAAAGCTATTTTCTCTTGATCTTTTGGAGCAATTTTGATTTGGTTGTATCCAGAAAAACCATCCATAAGGGAATACATTTCATAGCCCGCAGTCATGTCCACTATCATATCAATGTTAGGCAGTGGAAAATCATCCTTAGGGCATGCTCTGTTCATGTCTCTAAAGTCCGTGCATACTCTGATTGAACCATCTGGTTTGGAAACAGGTACAATGTTGGAAATCCACTCAGCATAGTCTATGACACGGATGAATCTAGATTTTAGGAGTTTTTCTAGTTCTGCTTTGACTAAGAGTGCAACATGAGGATGCATCTTTCTCAATTTTTGTTTCATTGGTTTTACTCCGGGAGCAATGGATAGATGGTGCATAATGAGATTGGGATCCAATCCTGGCATATCTGAATATTTCCATGCAAAGTTGATCTTTTTCTCTGATAAGAAGGTAGTGAAGTTTTGTTTCTCTTCGTCTGATAGAGATTGTGCTACATGTACCAATTGTGGTTCCTTTGTTGTACCCAAATTGATGGATTGAGTTGGCTCAATCAGAACTGGAGATCTATCCTGTAAATGACTTGGAAGGACATCAAATATCTCATCCTTAGGTGCCTCAGAGAGGTTTTCACCTTCAGATACGTCTTTTCTTTTTACTTTTGTCGGTTCTGAGACTGCCACAAAGTGGTTTTCACCCTCAGAACTCTTTTTCTTTTTCCTTTTACTCTTGTTTTTCTGACTAAGATATTTGATGTCCGACTCGGTCATGCTTACACTCGGTTCACTGATGGAAGTACTCATAGGCTCAACTGCATTGAGGTAGCAGGCAAGGGCATAGTCATTTGGGAAGGTATACATACCATGGTTTGGGTTGGTGGAAGTTTGGTCGATAAGATCAGGGCGTTGGATAGTCAAAGTGGGAAAGGCTTGGGATATGGTGTTCACAGATGTGGATATGTCATCATTGGTCCTAACTTGACGCTCAAGTTCAAAGGTGATATTACAGCTCAGAATGTTCAATTCGTGAATAGGCTCAACATCATCATAGGAGTCCTCTTCAGCCATAGGTGGATCAGACACGTTAAGTTCATTGTTTCGCTCTAGACCTACGTTGGGTTGAGAAACATATTGGTGAATAACATCAATAGATTTCTCTGTTATAAGCTCATCTTCTTCTGGAATGGCACCCCATTCATAATCATTTGACTCATCTTCTGATTCAGAATCTCTAGGAAATCTTAGAAAGTGCGTGAAATCAGGATGAATACCCCAAGAAGGATTACCCTCAGTCTCTGACTTGAATTCATATTCATGGGAATCAGTGTCAGAATAACTACCCCCTGCTTCTCGATCAGTTTGATTGCCTTCGAGATTGGCTGGTTCTTGTGGTACAACCATCTCTTGCACTATAGTAGGTTCTTGTGTTTCTACTACATTAATTCTTCTGATAGGATCATCTGTATCATCAAGAAGATCTTTGATCTCTTTAGGCAATTTTTCATAGGGGATAAGCTCAGAGCTATCTGAATCATCATCAGAGGGTTCTGTTTCTTCTTTCTTAAGAAGGGGTTCTCCTGGTGCAATTTGTTCTATGACATGAGAACAACCACCTTTGAGATGATAGGGTTTCTTCTTAAACGCTATGCCACCAGTATCTTTTTTGGCTTGACCAATATGTGAAATGGGGGTCACAAGACCCTTTCCCCTAATTCCTAGAGGTCCTTGACCAGAATATCCCATCTTGGCTATCAATTTGTTTCCTGGACCATATGAATTAGAAGGGACTGTAGGTGCTATAGATTCACTAGGTTGAACAATTTTAGATTCAGAATCCTCTTTATATAGCCATGCCAGCACAGCTTCATCCTCTTCAAATTCTTGTTTAGATACTTGCTCCACCACAAAATGTCTTTTGTATGCTTCCATAGGTTCCTTAGGTTCTGATTTAGACTGCTTCAAGGATTGGCCATATGACTTAGGTGAGATTGGGAGAGATGTCAGAGACAAGACTGGCTCTATAGTGTATTCTCCCATCCCATTTTCTTTGATATTGATCTCTTTAGCAATGTCATCCATCTTAGATGTGGAAGCCACATTTTGTTGCTTGATGGAAGATTCTCTATTATTGGGAACAAGTTTATCGGCACTTTCCTTCAATGTATTGCAAGTTGTACTCAGATCAGCTGGGATAGTAACCTCCACTCCTTCATAGGGAAATTTCAAGCATTGATGGTATGTTGAAGGAATAGCCTGCATTTCATGTATCCAGGGTCTCCCTAGAAGGATATTGTAAGCCAATGGTAGATCGAGCACCTGACATGTGGTATCTTTGATGACTGGACCCACCCGGATGGGCAAGACAATGGTGCCTTTAGAAGCTCTTTCTTGTTCATCATAGGCTTTTATGGTGATCTTCTTTCGAGGATCAATAGCCATCTCTGAGAATCCCAACTGTGTGATTAAGTTGTAAGAACAAATGTTGAGGCCTGCGCCCCCATCTATCAACACACGTTTGACTCGACGGTTCTGGATAAAGACTTCTATGTGCAAGGGCTGATTATGTGGGTGACTTAGGGAGTTGTCATCCTCTTCTGAAAAGGAGATATATTGCGGAGATGTTAGATGACCAACCATAGTTTGGAACCTGTCTAGATCTAGATCATCAGGAACATTAGAGCTGAGCAAAGCTTTGTCTAGGATATCTCGGTGAGCTGGAGAGATTCGAAGTAACTCAAACATAGAGATTTTGGCATTGGTATGCTGGAGTTGTTGTACGATGCTGTAAGATGTAGGTCTGGTATCCTTTGGATTGGAAGATTTCGAGGCAACCTTCTGTTTAGAAGCAGATGTGAGATTGAAAGGTATCTTAGGGACATCAAATGAATTTGGTGTTTGTCCTTTCAGATGCGTCTGAGCTTGTGATCTGGTAACTACATTAGCTGAGGAATGATTTCTATCTCTTCGTACAATCGTGATGACATTACAGCTCTCAGAGAGGCATGGTTCCACCATATTGATGACAACATCGTTTCCAGGGTAGGCATAGTTGACTTTTGCCCCCATGTTAGGCTGAGAAGTGGAAACTCCCTTGCCATGTTGTGGAAAAGGTTTTGTAAATGCTGTGTGATCATTATTGCTGGTAGGATTATCGATTGTGATGTCCCCTTGATCTATCAAGTCTTGAATGGTATGCTTCAAATGGAAGCATCCATTAGTTTTGTGGCCTTTAGTTCGATGGAAAGCACAAAATTCATTATCTTTCCACCAACATGGTTTTGGATCCGGATCAGGTTTTCGGATTGGTGGTAAAGAGATCATGTTATCAGCTATCAGGGTCCTCAGAGCAGATTCCAAAGATTCTCCCAGGGGAGTAAACTTTCATTTATTATCCCATCGTTTGAATGGCTTCTTTGGAGATGGTTCAGCAGATTTTTGCTCTGAAGCTTCAATGGCTTTGGTGGCAAGGGTGAGATTGTAGGCCGGTGCCTTTGATGGGGTGTGGATAGTGTCAACAACATCGTCAGAGACGACACCTTTGTTTCTATTCTAGGTCTTGTTTTTATCTTTTGAGCTAGATCCCGATTCAGACTTGTCCTTTTGAAGTGTGATTTCTCCTTTCTTGACAAGTACTTTCTCAATCTTGATTGCATTATCCACCATTTTATCAAAAGATACATGATCTTGCATTTGCAATGGATAGTTGAGCTCTGGAACAAGGTTATTGATAAAGATTTCAAGTTTCTCCATTTCAGGAATTGGTCTAGCATATAAAGAAAACTTCTTTCGCCACCTCTTGAGAAAAGTTAGGAATGATTCCCCTGGATATTGCTTGAGGTTACAGATATCGATCATGGTAATCGGATGTTGAATATTGTAGGAATATTGTTGATAAAACAATTTAATCAATTCCTCAAAAGTTTTGATCGTAGAAGGTAATCTTGAAAACCACTGAATGGATGCTCCTCCCAAGGATCTAGGAAAAAGACGCATTAGATAAGTCGGTTCATGCATGAATTCCATGGATTGTGTACAGAACTCTCTGACATGATCTTGAGGATCAGAGTGCCCGTCATATTTGTCATACTTTGGTATCTCCACTCTTTTTGGGAATGGAGGCATATACAAGTCTTTGTCAAAAGGGAAAGGACAAAGGGCCTCCATGGAGAATTCCTTGGGTTCCTTCTCTTTCTCAATTTTATTCATTTTGACCTGCATAGTGTGCAGCTGGTTCATTATGGCCGTCATCGGAGTTTCTTCCTCATGCGTGATGATATCTTTGACATTGAAGTGAGGAGGAAGTTTAGCTCCTTCTTGGGCTAATTGCAAAAAGTATGCCTCTCTATCCATTTTCAAGAAATGCCTCATCATTCTTTTGAATTCATCGTCATTCTGACACCGATGGATTTCAGAGGGTGTAGGGTCTTGGTCGGCATTATGTTGAGAGTGGTGTCCCTGGGATCCTCCTCCTAGAGAACCATGGTTTGTCCCTGCTTGAGACATGGTAGGAGTTTTTGGGCTCCCTGGAATAGATTGAGGAAGAGTTTGTTGATTACCTCTGTGAGTTGATAGAGGAGGTCTGTAACCAATTTTCAATCGAAAGTTACCGAGACCGTCGTCTTCGTAGATACCTGACTTGATGAGTTGTTCAAGAGTTGGACCCGGGGTATTGGTCAAAAGTAAGTTTTGAGATGTTTCTTCTGATTTCTTGTGTGAAGAAGCTCTGGTCTCCACCATTAACTTTGAATGAAACAGAAGAAAAGGATGAAGACAACTGAAGAACAATTTGATTTGAGAAAATTGGATGACGCAACCTTGTCAAGATTATGATAGTTTTGAAGATCTGATGAGATGTGGGTGAAGGAAACTGTGCCCTGGATGCATGGGATAGATCGCCCAAAAGATAGCGGACATGAGTTCTCAACACTTAGTTTGTTTTTGAAGATTGATTGATTGAAGATTGATAGTTATGACAAGGTTTTGACACGAGATAAAAAGGACTCAAATTGATCAAACAGAAGACTAGATCGGATTCAAAAGATCAAACTCAAAAAATGGTAGAATGCTCAATAGCTACTGCTCTGTTCCTGACACAATGATATTTTTGACAGATTCTGGAACTAGGCTGGAAACATTGGATATCTTGCAATTTGACAATTTCTAACAACTTTCTCAAATTTTTCCAAACGACACTCTGCAGACTCGTACGACACTGGGTAGTCTATGAAATGACAGTTGCTAAACTCATACGACAGTTGGGTAATGCTGAAATGACACTTGACAAAACTTGTACGACTTTTGACTTCTTGAAATGACTTTTGACTCCAGAAAGAACTTTACGTCAATTTTTGCAAAATTTAAGATTTTCAGTTTTGGATTGTTTGCAAATTGTACTGTCCAAATTTTGAAGGTTATACCAGATTTGATCATTTTTAATAGCCAAGTAGATAAATAAGCACGCAGAACAGCAAGCAAGTGATTCCAAGCACGTCTGAAAATAATGAACAAGGGCAAAAGCAACCTTGCGCATGAACAATCAAGTGACCAAATTGTGCTAATCCCTGAGAGTACTAATTGTGTATGTTCTGAAAAGTTTTGCAATAACACACATATACCTGAGAATGAAAAATTGGCCTCTCTAAGGTTTTTAGTAATGGTTTGACTCTGCAACTTTTATGATTCAAAGGGGTGAACTCCAATCCCGGCGCACCAGGGTTTTGACACAGTCCGAGAACTTAATCTTCAAGAGCTGCTAGGGAGATCTGACAACCCAACAATGAACCATACCCGTGGAGATTTCTTCCACAAGGACATTTATATAGCGGTTGTCACTACCATGGCGAAAATGGCTATTACCAGGTTCCGTCAATGCAGTTTGCCCTGTGAAGGGATTGTCCGCTACAGTTAACCCTCTCTAAAGATGACTCACAATAGTATACCACAAGGGGACTTGGCTCCAGATTCAAGGTTTTGACACCTCTTCACTTTTAACCCAAACAAAGCAAGCAGATTAATCCGACACGCTAAGACAAAGTTTTGTTCCACCAAGGTCTGTGATATCAACTCCACGTGATCTATCAACCTCTCCGGGGAGAGAATGTATCAATCAATAAGAGAAGATGCACTAACCAATTTTGATTCACCAAAGCTCATGATATCAACCCCACGTGATCTATCAACCTCTCCGGAGAGAGAATGTGTCGATCAATAAGAGAAGACTCACTAACTAAGTTGAATGTGAAACGCACTAAGTATCCTCCCTACCTACAAGGATTCTATCATCAAGAAGGATTTCGCTAGGAATCCAATCTCTCAAGAATCACAAATAGTGTTCATAGGGCCTAATTACTATGTGAGCACAAATGTATGTTCCGAAAGCAAATCTACCAAAAGCATCCAAAAAGTAGAAAGAGGAACACTTAACGTTTAAAGTGAATATGAGATGAGTCCACAAGGTGGAACACTTAACACCTCACACAAGCTAAAAACGAGTCCACAACTTAGAAAACAAGGGAGTTCCTAAAAGCACAAAAGGGTTGCCAAGTGGAACATTTAACGCTTCTGTCCTGTTGACCCCTCCCCTTTATGGCACTGAGATTGCAACCACGGGGCGGAAATGAGGGGCCGGCGGATTAGCGAGTCCAATAACCCAAGATAGCAATCAAGATCAATCACAAGTATTCTAAGACTACTTAATGAATCCTTAAGGGTTCACAACCTAGTATCAATTATGCAAGTGTGTAGAAATAGATCAAAAGCATGAAAAGATGCACACAAGCTTGACACATAAGAGATTTATTTTAAGTCCCAAATCAAAAGATTATTAGATGAAGGAGAATACCTAGGATCCTTGCAACGCGCTTAGTAGATTTTACTTGATTTTTAGCAATTTTTGTTGAGCTTTTCCATGCAAGCAAGTGACGAACTCTCCAACAAGCAAACAAGCAAACAAGATATGCAAAATATATTCAACTTATGAAAACCATAGGGTTAGCTCTAAAAATCAATTATTATCAGTAATAATAACCAGCAATCAACCCAAATGACAACTCATATCATTCATTGAACCATGTAAAAAAAAATAAGTGCATACCCATCACAAAACTTTATTTTTTTTGCTGCATTTGACCTAGTCAACAAGATCTAATTTTTTTGATATGATTTTGGCCACAAAAATAGAAATTCAGAATAGAGACCCCTGCTAAAAAATAGAGAGCTTTCCAAAAATGCAAAAATTTTAGAAAAACCTCTTCATTTGTGCCCTAGAGACCCATTTTATCAATACAGACCAGTTTTTGTAAATTGACTATTTGAGCTATGATATCATGTCCAAATTTAAAACACAAAGAATGGACCCCCTGTATAATTTAAAGAGCTTTCTGAAAATATAAAATTTTTTGAAAAATATGCTGATTTGCGTCAGATATTAATTTTTTCCAGAATTTCAAGAAAAAATTATTAAAAATTCAAAACATCTCAGAAAATTCTAAATTTTTTACTGTAGCTTCCATAACATGTCACCAACCTGAAAAAAAAATTTCAGATCAAAATTCCAAGCTGTTTGGGAGATAAAATTAAATCTTTGAAACTTTGGGGTTTTAGCTCCCAAAAAAATCAAAACCAGCATGCAAAGGTGGGTTGCCCCACGATGGGCGCCAAAAATGTGTGTGTGAAAATTATACCTGATCTGTAGACACAACACTCAGTAAAACATTAGAGGTTAGCTATAATCAAAATCATGCAAAATTGAAAGCTATCTAACCAAGCGATTTACTGCCTTCTAATAGGTGCGAGATTAATGTTCTCAGATTGTAATCGAGATCAGTGACCTAGACGACACCTAAATAAAGGATTTGAATGCAATTCTAGATATGGAATAAATGCAATTAAGCTATTTTTTTGGATTTTTCTATGCAATAAGAATGATAAATTGATATGAATCTATGCTATTGAAAACTGATATGCTATGCTAATCTAGCAATGATATGTAATATGAATGCAAAAATAAGATTGATCTCACAAAGATGTCGATTCGCAAGAGCTTTGATTCTTCAATTCCAATTCTCCAGCGTGATTGTGCAAAATATGAGATGATTTGTGAAGAGCTGAAGCCTTTAATTTATAGAAATCCAGGGCTTGGGAGGTGCATGGGAAAAAGCCATAAATCACTCAAATAACTCAACTTGATTTTTGAGTTATTTTTAAATAAAAGATAATTAACTCACAAAAACATGCAAAAGCTAAGTTTTAACTCAAAATAGAGTTTAGCTTTAATTGATAATTGATAGTTGTCTGCTTTTATGATTGTGCATGTTTTATTTATGAATTAATTTAATAATAAAGTGATTTATTTCCAACTTAACTGCTTTTTTAAAAATAAAACAATTGATTTATGGGTTAATCAATTATTTAATCAAACTTTTATTAAAAATTATATTATTAAATAATGACAACATGCTTTAATTAATTAAATAAGAATTTAATCAATTAAAGATAGGAATTTTGATTTATTGTCAAAATTAAATAATACAATTAATAATAGATAGAATTAAATTTAATTACATAATTAAGTGGCAAATATTAAATCTAATTAATTAAATATGAAAATATTCAATTAATCAAATTTTAGGATAAATGTGATTTATTGCCAAATAATTATAAAATTAAAGATAATTAAGATAATTAGGAATATTACTAGGAATATTCCCCGATGCAAAATTTAAGATAATCAATTATGATTCGATGATGTTTAGATGTGCCTTAGATTAGGACTTTGATGTCGATTTCGTTCGAATTTGTCGATGTAGGAGGTTAATGAACTTATAGCCCATTTTTGGGGTATTACAGATATTAGGTCTGTGTCATCTTAAGGTTGATAATACAATGTGGTATTAAAAAAGCGTAATAAGAGGGGATAGAGTATTTAGTGCTTTATATCTCTAACTCAAATAAGTGCTTTATATCTCTAATTCAAATTTTAAAAAAAATATTTAGGGTTGTATATATTGTTAAGTTTAATTTCTTTATTAGGTCTAGAAATCTATAAGTGGCTGCATATCTTAAGGATGAGTCTGTTCATGATCATTTCCACATATATATTAAAAATCCTCATATCAAAATCTGCATTGATATTCCTGATATCAAATTGTAATTTTGACTACAATATTGATTATAAGGTTCAGGAACTCTAAAGTGTATGTATCCATTATTTGTTCTTTGTCCTCGAGGTTTTACTGGTTCTAACTATAGGGGGGCTATAAGAAATCTACTAAGATTAGAAGGTTTACACAAATATCCCGTCAGCACCTTGATTAGCCAGCTTATTCGCTACTGTATTCCCTTCCCTATAAATATGTTTCATTTCGTATTGGGGGATGGTGTCTAGGATGTTTATGATCTCTTCTAGTTTCGAATTGAGGATCCAGTTTGGAGTCTTTCTAGTTCTAATAGCATTGATTATGATTTGAGAGTCTCCTTCAATTTCAACCTTGGTAAGGCCTAGTTGTTGGCATAATTTGAGACCTTCTAGTACTACTTTGCATTCCGCCACGTTATTAGTTGTAGGTTTGATAGGTCTAGTGTATTTGGATATGATTTCTCCACTCCATTTATGAATTATTCCACCTATACCTGTTGTGCTTGGGTTGCCTCGAGAGGCCCCATCTAAATTCAGTTTATACCACCCTTCCTTGGGTAATGACCATTTGCATATGCTTCTATCTACTTTTGACTTGCTACCCCCTCTTCCATATAATGGTGGGATTTCTAGACGGGGCCATAGGTTTCTAATCTTATTGTCCCATTGTTTAAATGAATTCTCCAAACTCATCTTATCTCTAAGTTTATTATTTATTACTTCAATGATTGAAGTTTCAATTTTGTTGATAATCGATGAATAACCCAGTTTTTGGTCCATAAAGATTCTTCTATTTCGTTCTTTCCAAATTTTCCAAACTAAAATAGATGGGGATATGACCCATATGTCCTTGTACAGACTGTCCTTATTTAAAGTGGGCCATGATTTAAGACAATTCGCAAGATCGAAGGGCATAGCTGCATGCCAATCTAGACATTTACATAACCATTTCCAACATTTTTGGGAGAAAGTGCAGTTTAAAAGTAGGTGGTTGACATCTTCTTCTTGAGATTCACATAAAGGGCATCTTGTGGGGCCATCATATCCTATTCTCCTTAATCCATCTGCAGTAAAGATTTTCTTTTGTAATGATGTCCATAGAAACATTCCTGCTTTAGGAAGACACGCCTTATTCCAGCATAGGTTCAGAGGGATATCAAGGGTATCTAGATTATGCTCCTGCACAATTATTTTATAACCATCCTTCACATTATATGATCCATTATTTGAGCCTGCCCAAATAAGATTATCCTCCCTATTTTTTATCGTAATAACTATGTCTTCTAATGTGTCAATGAGTTTAAGTTTTTCCACATCTTCTATTGGTAAATCAAATACTAATTTCCAAACTTGATCCTCTTCGGGGGAGATTGAATCCTTTAGGACGGTACCTCTAATATTTTTACAGGAGTCTATGAAACCTTGAGAAAAACCTAACTTAGAGAGGGGGGTATTACCGCCCTAGGAATCTTCCCAGAAGAGAGCCTTGTCCCCTTTTCCAATATCCCATGTAAGTAGATTATTAATAACTCCTCGCGACTCTTTAATAAAGTTCCAAATATGAGAACCTTTTACATGGGTTTGGAATCTGAAGATATTGATAGGGTCCACATTAGGTATATATTTTTGCATAAGGATTGTGGCCCATTTGCTACTAGATTCCTTATATAGCCTCCATATGAGTTTGGCACCTTATGCCTTGTTTTGCCATTGAAGATTTTTTATACCTAATCCACCTAGGGAAGTTGGTTTGCACAAATTATCCCATTTAATAAGGGCTAGCTTTTTATCCTTGTATGTGACTGAATGTGACCTCTAAATCAGGCACAACACAACATGGTCATTATTCACTTGATAGAATTCGGGAGAGAGTATGAAGAACTCAATCCAAATTCCATGGTAAGGCGACCTGTTGCCTCCTATGTGAATGGGGTGTTTGAATACTCTCAGAACGAGAGCCAACATCCGGGAGACCAATTCAACAATGGAGGATTTGAAAGAAAATATGAACAAAATGAAACTAAGCTAAGAATGAATGCAATTAATCTAGAAAACTTTGAAAGAAATATGAAATGCAGATTTTTATTTGATTTTGAAATAAAGATGATATTAGACTAAGAACAAGTAAGCAAATTTAATCTAAATGAGAAATGCAATTACACTAAAATGAGAAATTAAACTAGATAATGCAATAAAAGAGCTTTGAAAATAATGAGATATGAGACTAAAAAAATGCTATAGTAAGGATGCTCTCAAAAATTGCTCTCCCTAATGAAGAAAAAGAGCCCAAATAAATAGAAGAGCCAAGAGGAGGAGGAAGAGTTTCTTGATTCGAAACTCCTAACCCTTCATATCCCTTTTGGGACAAAAAAACATGATTTATTTTATTAAAAGAATGGAAAATGCCACATGAGGACCTTTCGAATATCTCAAATTATTAATTCAAGAAAAGGTGTCCATTCAAATAACAAGCAATTAATTAATTCCTTTTTTATGTGTATTAACCAAAGGGGGTGGTTTGATTTAATTTAATTTAAAGCACATAGGACTTTACAATTAAATTAATGTATCATAGAGATAATTTAGCTAATAAAGTCAAAGAGACTTAGGAATTAATTTTAGTGTTTGATTATTGCAAATTAGGGTTTTTGCAACTGACATCAAGTCAAGTAAAGTCAAGTAGGAGAGAGAAAATTGCCTAGTGGACTAGGACTTTTGAAGATGTAAAATCGAGATAATGCACCAAAATTGATGAAATTAAATAGGTGTCAATTTTGGGGTATTACATTTGCCCCTCTTTGAATTGATGTGCGAACAGTGCGTTGATTCAAAGAATAGTCTGAAGTGACAAATGATGAGAATTTCTGAAGTCTAAGTTAGATTGCGAAGACAACGGTCTTAGAAGAGAACCGGAATCGGGGTTAGATTGCCCCAATACCAATTGATGAAGATGCAGATTTAGGACTATCTCCGAATCAGGGTTAGATTGCTCCAATACGAAGCTTAGTCCTCCGAGACCTAGGTTAGATTGCCCAGATAACGGTCTAAAAGAGATTTTGAGAGCTATCTCCAGAACAAAGCTTGACTCCCAGGAATTAGGGTTAGATTTCCCCAATACCTAAAAAGATTTTAAGAACCATCTCCAGAATGAAGCTTGGCCCTTGAGGATCCGAGTTAGATTGCTCAGATACCTAAAAGATAGATGATAAGATAACAAGATGCGAGGCACCGAGATGCCCCTAGCGATGAGAACTGATGATTCAAATCAGACTGATTCAAGAATAGATTCGACAAGATTCAAATGATGCAGTCATCCTGCCCCCTCGGGAGCGAAATTGAAAGATGACATGTCAGAAGGATGATAAACAATAAGAGATTGCAGAGCAAAAGCAATTAGACTAGATTTGCGAAGCTGCAGAAGCAAATCAGAGCAAAGCAAAGGTCTTGTTGACCAAATTTGACTATAGTTGACCATGGTTGACCAAATTTTGACTAGGGTTGACTTGATGAAAAGAAGCAAAGATTTGAGAACATGATGCAAAGATGAGGATCTGGTAGGAAGATGACACCAGAAGGCTGACTGCACAAGCATCCGATCCAAAAGGAGTCCAATATTTAAAACGCGATTTCGAGCTATCTAGAGATGTCAGATTTCGATTTCGATCCCGAAAAAGGATGCAGCCAAGATGAGACTGGGACAAAAGATGAGAACCTTTGATGAGCAGATCTAGAAGAAAGCAATCAAGAGAGCAACAAGAAAGCACTCCAAATGCAAGCCTAGAATGAAAGATGCAAGTCTAAATGCAGGCCTAGGATGAACAAATGCAATCCTCCGGACTCGGCTGTTGGACTCATCTTATTTATCATCATTGAGTTCGTTTAAGCACAGGACAATCGCAAGATGCCATACAATTCTCCCCAACATGAGAATATGAATATGACATAAGTCTTAAATTTGTCGGAATGAGGTGTAAGCATTAAGGCACAAGAAGCTAGAATGACCTGAACACCTATTCCTTTTAATTTAGCAAGTTAACATAAGCATCAAAGCACATTTGCTAGAATGACCTGAATGTCTCTTGCGAATAAACACACCAAACATGCAAGAGTTCCTTCTTTTGCCAAAGATTGCTTGCAGTGACTCTTACGATCACTTAACAGGACGAGCGTTTACAATTTGACCAATAGCAGAAAGAAGTCACTCAAAAGACAAGGAGAAGAACCAACTTCACCAAGGTGTCCATATAAAAGGAATTGAGGTACGCATGGCCATCCAATATGAGATAGAGGCTCTTACAGATGGACACCCCTCTTAAATGAATTCTTTGGATCATTGGAACTAAACCAACAAACAGAAAGCAAAAAAGCAAAGCAAACAAACAAGCACTCAAAGAAAACAAAGCTCAACATGTCCCAAAGGAACACACATTTAGTTTGAGTTTCAGTTCAAGTTCGTGTTCAAGCGGATTGAAGTTGATTCAGAAAGATAATGTTCGAAGTCTCAATGAGATAATGACAGTAGGCAGACGTAATGAGAATCACTGGTGATTGATAGAAGGGAGAAATCCTGAAGAAGAGAGATCAAACGAAAGCTAGGTATCCTTCAAAAGAGTTTCCGAAAGCGATAGGACAATGCCCCCTAGACCAGGCAGGTGCCCCCAAGTGTGAACCAATTCCAATCCATGAAGAGTCGAGGAAAACTCAAAGACAAGCGCATGAGCTAGCAAACCAAAGCAGGAAACAAACTAAAGCAGGAAAGGAAGGAAACTAAAGCAGGAAACTAAGAGCCAAGCGACGCTGAGATGAGATGTTACTTCAGGAAAACAAGAGGCACCTGTTTACCAGGTTTTCACCATCTTGGCAGAGATTCTATTTTTGCTACCATGACGCCTGTTTACCAGGTTTTCATCAATGGCACATTTTTCTCTTTTTCAATTTTTTTGTACTTTTCTCATTTTTTGATTTTTTTGTATTTTTTTGAATATTTCATTTTTTTGTATTTTTGAAATTTTCTATTTTTTTTGTATTATCAAGGTGCATGTTTACCAGGTTTTCACCAGGATAATAGATACATCAAAGCGCCTGTTTACCAGGTTTTCACTAAGATGATCATTTTTTAAGGACATTTTGCAATTTTTAGGATTTTTTGCAATATATCAATTTTTAGGATTTTTTCAGGACCAATAAGCATGTACATGAGCACATAGAGAATGTCAGCTATAGAACTTCTTTAGATGAAGAGCATTGATGGGCTCTTTGAGTTTCTCTCCTTCAGTGGTGATCTCTGGAAACACAATCATTTGTAGTAGTAGCCAGCTGAGAAGTTGCAGAATCAGAACTAGATGTTGTAGCAGTAAGAGGAGATCCAACCAGTAGTGTCCAACCATCAAGAGATCCATAGTCAAGGAAAGATCACTTAAGTGAGACCCACAAATATCCTCATGGACACACCTTAACTCTTTGTCAGATTTCCCACGCTCTAAATGCTTAGGAAGAGTACGTTCTAGATTTTTCTTAGTCGTGTCATTAGCAATGAGGAGATACTGATATGCACTTTGGGAAAAGGAAAGATGGAGTGAAGAGGGTAAAGTATGAGAGGCAAGGGTGATGGAATGGAGGGAAGCATGAGAATTTTGGAAGCTCGAATGACAACTTTGATTTTTTATTTCTTTGGAATCCACATAGCTTTTGAATTTTTTCTTCTTTACTTTGAGGTGCTTTTGATGACAATGCCTATAGAATGGATTTCGAGATCCATTTTTTATTTTATTTTCTAGCTTTTGATTGTCTTCTTCTTTTTGAGGACCTTTGCGGTCTTTTGAACACCTTTGTTTCTTTCCTTTCTTCGTAGACACATGTCGATTAGATGGGACATGGTGACCTTGAGATATAAGTGGATTCTCATTATTTTTTCTTTTATGTTGTACATCCAAGTTACTTCCAAAAGACTCAGGAATGATGGATGAAAGAGGCTTATATGACTGGTTCAGGTGGAGAGGTGGAAATGGAAGTGGACGGGCCTCTTTTCTGGGAGATGAATAGGGAAGAGAAATCGATGGGATGGGCTCAAGTGCAAATATATCAGTATCATCCTCATCATTCATGAATGCATCAGCTAGATCAAGAAAGTAATCTTTCATAGAGCGTTGTTGATTGTGAGTCATCTTAGAAGAGTCAGATAAGTTTGGAGGAATATTATGTGAGCCTAACCAAGATGGTCTATTCCAAGAGTTGGGTCCCCTTTCAGGTGGTAAGAGTGCACGAATAGGAACCATTTCAATTTTGGATCTTCCAATATTCCATGAAGCTGTAACAGAATGGGGTCTCGGATACCCATGATTTGTTGGAGTAGTAGAAGTATAGCTTGGATTAGATGGCCTAAGAGCCATAGGAATGATCTCCATAGGAGGGTGGAAAGTATCATCATCAATAGCTTGATCTGGAGGATCATAACTTTCTCCTCTTTCTGAGTTGTTAAGACTAGCATATAAGTTCATGGCATCAACTGGTATTTCTGTAGTAGCATCTGATATGGAGTCCCATTCAGCTAGAGACATAGTCAAAGGTAGACTTTCTTCATTATTGTCATCTAACATAGGAAGTGTTTCTTCAACAGTAGGATCTTGTTCAGTAGTAGAAGTAGCAAAGTAATCTGGAATAGGCATATCTTGAGGCATACCCAAGAGAAGAGAAGCATCCAATAGTTTCTCCCAGTCAGTATGTGTATCATTGGAATCGGCAGTAGTAGGATTTTGTTCAATAGTAGAAGTGGTAGAACAATCTAGAATAGGCATACCCAAGATAAGCGAAGCATCCAACAGTTGCTCCCAATCAGTATGTGTGCCATTGGAGGCAATGATGTATTCAGTAGTAGCTACAGTAGTAGAAATTTGTTCAGTAGAGTGTATACAATCCTCCTAGTGAGGACCAAGATCATGTTCTTGAAGAACTTGAGAAGGTAGATAAGACTCTTTCTAGTAGTCTGAATCAAAATTTTGATCATTCAAAGATATTTCATGTGTCATAGGCTGAATCTGTGTTTCTTCATCATCTAAATCTGCATGTGAGTGCAAGCTGTAACTAGGTTGGTCAAGCTCATAGCTTTGATAGCTAATACCAAATCCATCTTCAGAAGGTTCCTCATAGGAATGTGGACATGGAGGGAGAGTTGTCAATGACAAGACAGACTCAATCTGATATTCCCCCATGCCAATATCTTTGATCTTCAAGGTCTTTTCTATTTCTTTTAGCTTAGCATCATAGAACTCAATGGACTCTCTATTGGTGGGGACAAAGCTGTCTGTCATTTTGGTAAGCATCTTAGCAGAGCAAGTATTTTGGCTAGCACTATTTTTAATGAGGATGTGAGGGATACTCTTGGGGCCTATCATAACTTCAGTGTGCAGGAGAGCATTATGCGGGTGGCTCAGCAAGTGATCGTCTTCCTCAGAGAATGATAAATAATGAGGCGAGGTCAAATGACCCACCACAGATTGAAACTGGTCGAGATTGAGATCTTTGGGGACATTTTCCTTAGTGAGAGCTTTATCCATAGATAGTTTTGGTTTGGATGTCGAAGGTTTGGGACCTTTGAGAACAATCTTTGCACGAGATCGAGGGATAGCATTCGCACAAGCTGGAGACTGTGTAGAGTTATAAGAGGGAGATGCAGGGCCTCGCAAGACAAAAGGAGTTTTGGGTTTAGGAGTATCCTCACTCCTTGGAGCAATGATCATGTCACAGTGAGAGATCCAAGGTTTGTTTCTAGCAAATCTGGAAGGCGGTTGAGCTTCTGTTGTAGCCTTCTCAGTGGCTTTGATCGTTTGTATGTTAGAGCTGAGATTGAAAACCAACTTTGAAGGTTTTGGATCTCCCATCTTGTTGGTAGTATTATGAGAGATCGTGAAAGAGTTGATAGGTTCAAAAGGATCAATAGGTTTAATTTTAGAAAGTGACCCT
The DNA here is from genome assembly GCA_027943335.1 of Chamaecyparis obtusa. NCBI lineage: Eukaryota > Viridiplantae > Streptophyta > Pinopsida > Cupressales > Cupressaceae > Chamaecyparis > Chamaecyparis obtusa. Next base: position 615,030 of record BSBK01002939.1, on the reverse strand, counting down.
TCAGAGTCTTGCTGGTCTTCAAACAATGGGTTATAATATTCTTGAAATAGTAAGTCAGACTGTATCTGAAACAATAGATTGTAATACTCTTGGAATGACGAAGAATGTGAGGATTCCTCACGAAGTTCAGATTTTGCAACAGATTCGGAATGATCTATGTCTTGATTATGAGGTTTACTTTGATCTTGATCAGCATTCTGAATGGGATAAGTCTTGCCACTTTGAGTCGTGACAGTCATAGATGAAGGTGTAACGAGCAAAGATTCGGGATAAAGCTAGACTCTGTCTCTAAGATAATGAAAAGGAGATAAATGGCTAGAACAGCCAAGATGCAAGATGAACCTAGTACGAATTGTCAAAAAGAGATGGCTAGAACAACCGAGATAAGACAATCGCAATGCAAGGTACAAGAGCATAATGAGATAAGGTAGACTAATGAGAGACAATACGAGTCAAAGCAAAGATCGATCGATTCCTAACTCAAGACAACCAGTTTCTGACGGTGAATGACAAGAAAATAGAAAAATAGATCACGGACAAAAAGACAGATCAGATTTATGTCATTGATCAAGCACATAAGACAGCAATCAAGGAGTTCAAGCAAACAATCTTCAAGCAATGGGGAAAGGACAAAGCAACCTTGCGCATGAACATGAATAGTGACTTAGTATTTCTACTCCCTAAGGACTCTACTTGTGTATGTTCTTGAGAATGTTTTAGTAGACACTTAAAACACAACAACATCCTAGCAAGTTGTCTACAAAGATATACATGGCTTTTTCTAAAGGGAGTCCTCGATATACGCAAGGTACGTGAGGCCCAAATTCGTAGATGAGAAGAATCCAAAATCACATAGCCGGGGGGAGACGGTAACCCAAATCTCCTCCTTCACTTCTCAAAGGTATAAAGTTCTTTGAGGCTTAGCCAAGAGTGAAATCTAACTCATTTCCAAGAGAGGTGTCTTTGGATTCACCTCTCGATATTTATACTCCGTCGGAACACGGGAGTTAAGGTCGTCCCTTGAGGTGATGAAATCCCCAAGCAGGCCTTCTAAAAAAAATGAAAAGTAAGTAATTCTCTATCAAAAAGTATTGAAAAGCACTAAAGGTGAAACACTTAACACTTAAAGCAAATATGAGGTGAGTCCACAAGGTGGAACACTTAACACCCCACATAAGCTACAAACGAGTCCACAACCTAGAAAACAAGTGAGTTCCAAAAAGCACAAAAGGGTTGCCTAGTGGAACAATTAACGCTTCTTTCTTATAGACCCCTCCCCTTTAATGTGGCGCTGAGATTGCAACCACAGGGCGAAAATGAGGGGCTGGCGGATTAGCGAGTCCAATAACCCAAGATAGCAATCTAGATCAATCGCAAGTAATCTAAGACTGCTAATCAATACTACTCATAAGTGCAAGAGGGTTTGAATCATGGAATATTTAACTTTCCAAGTAAACATGAAGTGAGTCCACAAAGTGGTGCATTTAACTCTTCATGTAAACAAGGAATGAATCCATGCCCTCAATTATTCAATGAAATATTTGATATTGGAACCAAGAATTACTTATGGTTTAAACACAAGCATTCACTTACATAAACTTATATGAAAGAAAATCTATGTTCATTCATTTCCCATTAAGAGCATCAATTAAAATGTGCTCTATGAAAGCATGTAACACTCAAGCCAAACACATGAGAGGTTCATTCTTATTTCCAAAATCTAAATGTTGTAGAGATTTTAAGAACTCACCTTAGGTCCAAAGATCTGCAATCCAGCATTTAGCACACATTCAAAAGTATAGAATCAAGACAAATCAATGGCAAACTGTAAGATATGTAACATTGTTGTCTTCAAGACAGTCTTTAAAGATTGATTTATTTGACCCATAAAATCACAATATTAAAATTTCTGGAAAGAATGAAGTTTTTAGCTAACATCAAGAACTACCATTTCCCAAAATTATAAGGTCTTATGATTCAATTTGGTTCCTCAACCATTAACCTTTTTAGACTGCAAATTGTTCTGTCATAAATCAGATTTAAAACATCAAACCCTGCTTAGGGAATATCATATCTTTCTCAAAATGAATCCAAATGAAACCAAACCAATTTTACATTAACTATTCATGAATCTAGTTTCCAAATATGTAAGCCATTTATTTTTCCCATTCATAAATCATTTTCTAAGAATAAATCATTGCCTGCAACTCCAATACAGATTGTTAAAAACTAGTTTTCACTCAAATGCCCATAACTTTCACAAATCTGCATAAAAATGACTCAAACCAAAAAGAAATGAAATCTAATTCATGTATCTTTCCAATGAATATTATTAGAGATCTTGATTCTTCATAATTTATCCGTACCAGACATTTCAATCTGACTATATTCAGAGAATCTCAAATCTGCAAATACCCACTTTCACCAAAATGATCATAACTTATTCATTTCTTTATAAAAATAAACCAAACCAAAATCATGAGAAAGAGGATTCATCATTCTATCCATCCATTATTATATTACAATGTTTTCAGGTTGTACAATGCCATACAAGGCCTAAAACCAACACTAAAACTGAAAAACTAATTAAGAATGAGGCCAGAAATTGATCTTTTCTGCCCCACGGTGGGCGCCAAAATGTATGTGACTGAATGTGACCTCTAAATCAGGCACAACACAACATGGTCATTATTCACTTGATAGAATTCGAGAGAGAGTATGAATAACTCAATCCAAATTCCATGGTGAGGCGACCTGTTGCCTCCTATGTGAATGGGGTGTTTGAATACTCTCAGAACGAGAGCCAACAGCCGGGAGACCAATTCAACAATGGAGGATTTGAAAGAAAATATGAGCAAAATGAAACTAAGCTAAGAATGATTGCAATTAATCTAAAAAACTTTGAAAGAAATATGAAATGCAGATTTTTATTTGATTTTGAAATAAAGATAATATTAGACTAAGAACAAGTAAGCAAATTTAATCTAAATGAGAAATGCAATTACACTAAAATGAGAAATTAAACTAGATAATGCAATAAAAGAGCTTTGAAAATAATGAGAAATGAGACTAAAAAAATGCTATAGTAAGGATGCTCTCAAAAATTGCTCTCCCTAATGAAGAAAAAGAGCCCAAATAAATAGAAGAGCCAAGAGGAGGAGGAAGAGTTTCTTGATTCGAAACTCCTGACCCTTCATATCCCTTTTGGGACAAAAAAGCATGATTTATTTTATTAAAAGAATGGAAAATGCCACATGAGGACCTTTCGAATATCTCAAATTATTAATTCAAGAAAAGGTGTCCATTCAAATAACAAGCAATTAATTAATTCCTTTTTTATGTGTATTAGCCAAAGGGGGTGGTTTGATTTAATTTAATTTAAAGCACATAGGACTTTACAATTAAATTAATGTATCATAGAGATAATTTAGCTAATAAAGGCAAAGAGACTTAGGAATTAATTTTAGTGTTTGATTATTGCAAATTAGGGTTTTTGCAACTGACATCAAGTCAAGTAAAGTCAAGTAGGAGAGAGAAAATTGCCTAGTGGACTAGGACTTTTGAAGATGTAAAATCAAGATAATGCACCAAAATTGATGAAATTAAATAGGTGCCAATTTTGGGGTATTACAATCCTCTGATGGACCTTGCTAGTAGAAATCTCTAAAAAGCTTGTCTAGGCTAGCTTTGGTATTTACTGGAAGAGGTAGTATCGACATTTGATAGGTGGGGATGGCTGTCAAAACCAATTTTATCATTGTGACCCTTCCCGCTTTTGTAAGCCATTTGCCTTTCCAGCTTCCTTTTTTTGATTGGATTTTGGATAGAACTTGTTCCCATAGCTTAGTGCTACGAATTCCCTTATCTAGGGGGATCCCTAGATATTTACATGGAAATTTACCCATTTTATATCCCAGGGTGTTGCATATTTGTCGTGCTCTGGTTGAGGATGTGTTAATGAAAAAAACTTCAGATTTACTTGGATTGACTATCTGCCCTAATGCCTTCATATTTATATCAAGAACTTCTTTGAATGCTCTAGCTTCTTTACAGGTGGCTACTCCTGGGAGTATGGTGTCATCTGCAAACTGTTGATGGGTAATATTAGGGACTTGTTCTGTAACTTTGATACCTACAATTTTTCTTGCTAAGTGAGCCTTGGTTATATATCTACCTAAAGCTTCGGCCATGATTACATAAAGGAAGGGAGAGAGGGGATCGCCTTGTCTAATGCCCCGAGAAATTTCAAAGAAACTTTCAGGGGTACCATTAATAAGGAGTGAGATTTTTGGTGTGGATATATAGCTAAAGATTAGATTAATCCATTGTTTTGAGAATCCAAAAGCTTCTAGACATTTGCACAGAAATCTCCAATCTACTTTATCGTATGCTTTTTGGATGTCAATTTTGATTAGCATACATGCTTCTTTGTTGTATTGTGCTGTATGAACTAACTCTTGTGCTATTATGATTCCATCTAAGATAGAGCGATTAGGAACAAAGCTAGTTTGTTCTTCTGAGATAATCGTTGGCAAGAAGGTTTTAAGTCTATTCGCTAAGCATTTGGAGAGGATTTTATAAATAGTGTTGCAAAGGGATATAGGTCGGTAATCCCCTAGTTCGATGCAATCATTCTTCTTAGGAATAAGAGTTAAGAAGGTGTTATTAATTTCTGTTAAGAGTGTTATTATTTTTGTTATATTATAAAATATTGAATATTTTTTGAATTTATTTTAATATATATTATATTAATTTAGATTTAATAGAATAACATTATAATATTGCTCAAAAATAGTTATTTGACCTAAATATTTAATATTAAAAATAATTATAAGTAGAACTATTTTATAATTTAAATTAATTACAATTTATATTTTATAATTATTTATAAAATTAAAAAATATTATTAAAACTATAATTATAATAATTTATAATTAAATAATTACTTTACATATAAATTAAAATTAAAATTAAACTTAGTTATAAATTATTATAATTAAAAATTCAGTTTACATCTTCAACATTTTAAGGAGCATTTTGTGGAGCAAGTGACTCCATGAATATAATTTTTCTTTAAAATTTCTAGCTATATAATTTGAATTATGAAACTATTATATTTGTTGCATTGTGACATAATTATCTTATGGTTTGATTAAAATACATTCATACCAATCCTCATAAATAGATTTTTTTTATAAAAAAAAACATATTTCCAAATGATTTGATGAAAAATCTATTAGCAAGTTGTAGACACAACAATGACAAAAATAAAGATTAATAAAATTATATTATTTTAATAATATTAATTATGTAAATTTAAAACAAATGTTAAAAAAGAGGTAAAGAAATCTATGCACTTGCTGCTTATTTTCAGCCCCTCTTTTTTCCTACAGTGTATTTTCAATTGTTAAGCAGCAATTCACTATAAAAATCGAAAAAATTCTAAAATACCCTTTTACTTTCTGAAAAATTTAATAAGAAATAGGCTGCTAGCAGCCGCATGGAAACACGAGGTTAGTTATTTTTCTTAAAAAGTTACTTACATAACAAGCGGGTCTATAACTATACATGTCAAATGTTGTTAGTGCACATTCAACATTAATAGATCTGATTAATCAAATTCTTAACCGCTCGTTTTCGATGGAAGAAAAATCCATTTCTGGTTCTGATAATTTTTCGGATTCAGAAAATTCCAGCCCTGCAACAGTAAAATTTTCGTTGCATTTGCCCAACAAACGCTACGTCAAACCTAAATGTTATGAAGAACCTCGGGAGAATATCCAACACATAACCGAATTTGACTACGAGCCCCAGCCCCTCAAAACCATTCCCAGGTTAAGTAATTCATGGCGCCTATCTATGGTCCCCAATTCCCACCCGAATGCGAAAGCCCAGAGTTTCGAACTGCCGACTCAAATATCGCAAGATCACTCAATCATTTCAGAGGAGGGCTTGTCGAAGGAGGAGTTGGAGAAACAAAAACTGCGAAAAGACATAGAGCTGTGCGCTGACGAAGCGTCACTGGAGGCTTACGAGAGGATGCCCGTAGAGGAATTCGGAGAAGCCCTGCTGCGAGGGATGGGATGGTCATGTGGAAAGGCAATAGGGCTTAATTCCAGGGATCCAGTTCTACCTTATCAATACCCCAACAGGAGGGTTGCCAGACTGGGGTTTGGAGCATCTCTTCCCGTCAACAATAACACCTAACGATTTAGGGTTTCAGGTGCTTTCAAAAACGCTAAATCTTAACTAAATGTTTTAAAGCTTCAGGCGAAAGCCAGATAGTTTATTTCAAGAAACGAATTCTCAGATATTTTGTGAAACCCTAACTCTAAACCCTTAACAAGATGTATGAAGGTTTGTGTAAATATGCTAGTCTTTTAAGAGACATTTTATAATATCTATAATTTTGTGAAAATGTGTAAATTGCGTTGTTAAAACTATTTGGACTGTCCTGGTATGTTGTGCAGCTACGCTTGTCTCGGACTTTTTTTAAATAGGCTATGCAAATTTGTGATTATTTGTTTGCTTTTGTGTGTTATTTGTCCTAGAATCTTAGTCTCCTCTCAGGAGGTTTTAAATGACCAGGAGCATGCCTTATTTTCTCTAGAAAGTTTAATACTCAGAGAAACCCTAACCCATAATACTGACTAAAGGCAGAGGATACACCATTTTTTCCTTTGAAGGATTTTGGTATGGGGGAAACTGTTATAAATTTCTGCAGCTATATGCAATTTATCTTCCTTGAAGTATCCATGCTATTGTTCTACTATTGAAATAGCAAGATTGTTGTGCAATGGTTCTACAATCATAAATAATAAGGGTCACAGAGCAATTGTTTGATTTTGTTTGTGCCAGATATTTTCAAAACATCTCATATCCTACCAATGTATGTGTTTGACGCTGTACTTCAGAAATTTCAATATGAGAAAATTTTGTAAATTTTTGTGGATGCAAATTTTGTCATTGCAAATCATCGTGCCATTTTATGGATAGAAAGATTTGCAGTGTAATGATGCTACCTGCTTCAGATAAATTTAAGTCGGCACAAACTTTGTTTTCAATTAAATTTTGTAGGCCTATGTGTATTTGTAATCATTTCCTTATTGCTGGTCTCTGCAAAGTTGCAAACCATTAAATATCTGCTTATCTGAGTGTTTCTTTTTTTTCCCTGTGCTTATCTGAGTTTTTGATAGAGGGCTTCAGGAATGCCATTTCTCTTAAGGTTCTGTGGATGGCTATTTTTTCTAAATGAATTGTGGGTTCTACAGGTCCCATTCCCAAGAGAGAGAATACATCAAATGTACTGATCTATAAGTACTGTTCTCAAATGCACTAATCTAGACATTTTCAAACATTGGGATGCGGTTATTCTTCACAGAAAACATCACTTTTATGTACCTGTATAAAAATCTCTTTTTTTTCATATTATGATGGATTTTCACCAAATTTTACTAGTTTGATTTCATAATTGACCTCCAAAATACTGTAAAAATACGAAAAATTAAATAAAAACATGATACATTACATCAATTTGTATTTTCAAATTGTACCATTTTATAATAGAGAATAGCCAGAATTCAAACATTCGTCTATAAGCACTGTCCTCAAATGCATAATGCATATCGCTAAATCCCTTCAAAAAAATTGCAGTATCATCTGGTCTTGCAGAGAGCTCTCCCTGAGGACGGGGCACACAAACAGTTGCCGGTAAATCAACTGATTTGCTTTCATTCTCTGCCATACCTTTCACATTTTGAGCCTACTTCATTATTTGGTAGGAGTGCACATATGATCCATGAATGCACGGCCATGTCTGTAACCTGCCCTTCCAACTTTGCTACAAAACCACAGACTAAGGATGGACGTGTCTGTATCATACCTCCAAAAGGAAGAAAACAGCAGTTTTATCCTTTGTTTTTTACAATACTGATAAGAACAGTAATGTCATTCTATAGATTCGTAATAAGAAGAAAAAAAACATGTGTTCGTTATAGATTGCTTTCGAATAGTTCATCAAAATTCAATTTTAAACCATCAATTTTTAGGAGGATGTCAAATATTCAAAAAATAATAATTTATTATTAATCTATTAACAAGGGTCGATGATGATGGGGATGGTTATTAAAATAATTTACAAAAATTAAAAACTTAAATAGTCAATTACTAAAAATAGCAAATGAAGTTACTACATATTATCTTTGTAAACAATATGGATAAAAGAAACTAATATTTATACAAATTTTGAGAGTTTGACAATTAACTATATTTACTTGTAAAGTTTATTAGACAAAGTACAATGGCTAATATAATTCATTGTTTGATGTAATTCTTATAGTACATTGGTTATTGTGCAAATTTTCAGACTTGTCTAGTTCTTGCAACTAGATCTTGATCAAAATCTATATGCACAACCTAATCCTCGTCAATTTGCATTACCACATCAATTATGTTTTTGTATCCACATTATACTGAATTGTCACGTGATCCATGGCATGCAAGGCAATATGTGTACCCACAAGTTTCTTTGTCCTCTTAGAGTTAAACAAGTTCTTGTAAAACATTAAATAGGCATACATGGCCTGCCTAATAATAATTTGTTAGACCAACTCAGTCTCTGTGTCATGAAAATTAATAAATAAAATCTTTAATTAATTTCTCCAAAGTGAGTGTCTTATAATCTCCATTTTGAGCCCTTACATGTGTTTTTTTTTTTGGTCTTCCCATGTCTCCCTCCAAATGTTTGTACTCTTATTATATAATTTGTTTTCTAACATTAACAACAAATTTGTTGGTTCCTTGAGTCAGTTTATTAGGACATATTCATAATTCAGCCCAATGAATGCTTGTTTGTAATGACAAATGAATTACTATCAAAAGATCAAATCATTTGTGAAGTGGTGGATGAAACAATTATGGTTGTGCATGTGATTTTTCTTGTTTCTATGAGTTTAACCTAAGGTTCAATCTATGTGAGGCCAATTATGTTTAGTTCATCTTATGTTTAGCTCCTAGTTACTCAAATCACTTTTGGTTTTATAAATAGTGATTAGTGAGTTAGAGGAGAGGTTTCATTTTTACGTAATCAAGAGCTATTGTAAGATTTTTTAACCATTTTTCAAGATTTTTTCCACGAACATACATGCTTGTGTTTAGCTTGTGTAGATCACATCATTGTTTGTGTTAAAAGGGTTTAGAAGTAATGTAAGGAATCCATTTAATATTACAAATAATCATACAGAAGAAGCCACTAAAGATTAAATAAATTGCTGAAAACTATTTTCTAGGAAAAGAAAAAAATATTTTATTATTAATTTAACATTTTTTTATGTTAAAAAAAGAACTTATCCAGTACTACTTATCTTTATTTTCTAAAAAGATTTTAATTTCTTTTAAATTAAATATGTCATGAAGGACAAAAAAATATGACAACTTTCAAATAAGGCATTTTTTTGTGCTAGAGGTATCATTGCGACCTAGCTCGACGTCCAACCATCAACTCATTGTTGGCACAGTGGAACAATTTCAAGTTGAAAAAAACTAAGATATTATTGTGGATGGACTCTACATCCATAGAGATTGGGGTTTATAAACAAGGAGATGCCAATATCAATCTAAGTGATAGTATGTAAAAACTCTTCTTATATGTTGGACTCTACAATGTCAAGGATGATGATCCTTAAGATATCATTGATACAATAACTAGAAAGAAATTAAATATAAATGAAAAATGGGACATAACTAGCTATGTCCTAGTTCTATCCATAAGTATACCTTTTTGACCTAAACATTAATTTATAAACAATAATAAATGAAAGACAAGTATATATCAATCTTATATGAAAACAAATATTATATATGTGCACATCTTAGAGACCAAAACAATATAATCAACCAAATGTTTATAATTTAGTAGATCTTTAATGATTTATTTTTTTTCTAAATATTTTTTTAAGATGAGGATAACTCCAATTTTCTTTGCCACTTGAAAGTACCTCTTAAGATTTCATGGAGCTCGTAAAACTCAAATCAGCACACATGAATAGTAGATACTACAATAAACTAAGAGAAAAGAGGTTTCTTTAATGGTATTAAGAGTGATGAGATTGGGAGGTGAATAATTATAAAGATGTGTCTTCATCAAACACAAAAGAAAGTCACCTCATTGTCTTAAATATCAACACAATTGTAAGCTAATACTAAAATCTAGACCTGCATAATTTCACAATCATAAGCTAGCCTCTATAACCATCAAGAAGAGAACTACTAGTACTTCTTGCACAAAGTTATATAGTTTCATGTAAAATGATACAATTGGAAATTCAAATACACTTTAGTAATTGTATAACACTCCATGGATTAAATTAACATCTCAAAACATTAGTAATCTTGGAGGTGGGAATAGAAGTCGATATCATGAAAAAGTCCAATAAACCATGGAGAAATTCATGTCTCAAGGAGATCTCTAAATTTTACTCATTTTGGATTTAGTGAAACATAAAAACAAGATGCAAAGACTTGATGTTGTAAACTAAATTAATAAGATTGAATAGGATTTACAATAGGACAAAGCATTGAGGGGTTAAGACAATCGTCAAAATATTTACGTAACTTTTTTAAATTATATATGAACTATTATTCAATATTCATAAAAAACTAACAAGGCCATCAATATATAGATATATCTATATGCCCATCTACTCACATTTAGGGACTTAACAACTATATATATATATATATATATATATATATATATATATATATATATATATATATATATATATATATATATATATATATATATATATATATATATATATATATATATCAACAAATACCAAAATTAAATTGTCTAATGACTATTTCAAATAGTAAAAAGTAAAATAGTTATCCTCCTCAAAGTTGAAGATGGGATTCAACCTTCTTATCAACAACTGGGTCCATAACTGATGTAGCACACAACTCTCAAAACTCAATTACACAACAAGTAAACACAGATTTTTGAACCTTCAATATTTTCCATTCATCCTTTATTGCTTCTACAATTCTCTGCAAACTCTTAAGTAACCAAAAAAATCCAAAAAACAAGAAAGCAAAAATTAACGTTTTTGGCAGTTTTTTCACAAAACTATTTTTTGCCATTTTTGGTAATTTTTGAAACAACACCTAAAAAACTAAGTTTTTGCTTAAACATGCCCTCGACTAAGTTAGAAATAATTGCCAACTAATATCCGAGATTAGAAACATAATTTCAAATTTATTACAAAATAGAACTTTCTAAAAAACTAGAGAAAAACACTAAAAGCTGATTTTGGAGCCCTAAATGAAACTTTTAGCTCTCGAAAATGTGCTAAAATGGACCCTGATCGATTTGAGATCATCGGCAAAACATATGCCACCTCCTGAAGCATGCACCCGAAAAAATAGAGCATAAACCCAAAATCGAGGCAAAAGTTATGACCTCCGAAAGTTTCTGCATCATTCTCCCCTTCTTTAAAGGAACACAGCTCCTGCAAGTGGTTGTCTGTGAACTGTTGCAACTTTGTGGGGTCCAACTTCATCACTTCCCACTTTGAGATCCATGTGCTATCTGTCACTGGTAATCCCTCCCACTGAATCAGGTACCTATTGTAATGACCATTCCATGTGACTGTAGGTTGTTTATCCAGAATGTGGGCAATCTTTTCCTTCTTTTTACTTGGAAGGTGGTAATGCCAATCCACCTCATCTCTACTATCTGGCTCAAATGGATTTCCATGAAATGCATACAAATCAGAAACATTAAACACATGGGAAATATCCAAATCATCTAGTAAACAAACCTCGTAAGCATTATCATTTATCTTCTTCAAAATTTGACAAGGACCTATTTTTTTGTATTTCAGCTTATGATATGTGCCAGTAGGAAATCTTTCACGCCTCAAGTACACCATCACCAAATCACCTGCATTGAATATTTGTCTCCTTCTACTGACATCTGCAACAACCTTATATCTCTCATTGTTATCCTGCAATTTACTCCTCACATCTTGTTGAAGTTGTTGAAGGTGTTCAACAAATGCTTCCCCATCATCACTAATTCTATCTTGCACAGGAAATTGTACAAGGTCCAAAACACCCTGAGGATTCTTACCATATACAATCTGAAAAGGAGATTTTCTAGTGGATCTGTTAAGAGAGTTGTTGTAAGAAAACTCCGCTTGAGGCAATGTCAAGTCCTACTGCTTGGGATTTTCACCAACAATGCACCATAACAGGTTTCCCAAACTCTGATTGACCACCTCAGTTTGCCCATCAGTTTAGGGATGATAGGCACTACTAAACTACAACTATGTTCCCATCTTCTTCCATAGGGTCCTCTAGAAATGACTCAAAAATTTAGTATCCCTGTCAGATGTGATAGTCTTTGGAATGCCATGGAGTCTAACAACTTCTGAGAAAAAATAAATTGGCTATCCTTGTGGCATCACTAGTTTTTTTACAAGCAATAAAATGAGCCATTTTAGAGAATCTATCAACAACTACAAAAATAGAATTTGTACCTCGCTGGGTTTGGGGAAGCCCTAATACAAAATCCATACTCACATCTATCCATGGCTCGATGGGTACATGTAGAGGTTTATACAAGCCTGTGTTTTGGGAGTGACCCTTAGCTACTTGACAGATTCTACATCTTGCCACATACTTCGTAATGTCCCTTTTCAGTTTCGGCTAGTAGTATTTATCTTCAACCAAGGCTATCGTCTTGTCCTTCTCAAAGTGACCAGCCAAACCACCACTATGAAATTCTCAGATAATATTTTCCCTCATGGAACCAGCTGGTATACAAATTTATTTTCCTCTAAAGAGGTAACCATCTTGCAGAAAGTATTCTCCTCTCATGTGATCTGAAAGACTACTTGTTGGCTCTTTAATCTTCTCTATAATTTCCCAAAAATCATCATCAGCCTCATACAAAACTTTAATAGAGTCAAAACCAATGACCTTTGTTTCCATTGTAGTTATGAGTGTAACATGTCGACTTAGGGCATCAGCAACCTGATTCTTCTTTCCAGACTTATGCTTCAAAACAAAATTACACCCATTTAGCATGCCTACCATTCAATTTCTTTTGTGTGTTCACATATCTCAAGGCCAAATGATCTGTAAACAATACAAATTCTTGTGGGACCAAATAATGCCTCCAATGTCTTAAGGCTTGAACAATAACATAAAATTCTAAATCATAGGTAGAATAGTTCTTCCTCACATCATTTAACTTTTCACTAAAAAAGGCTATTGGTTTACTTTCCTGGCTAAGATGAACACCTATTCCAACATGGGAAGCATCACACTCTACTTCAAATACTTTATCAAAATTTGGAAGTGCCAATATAGGAGCTTCGATTACCTTTTTCTTCAAGAACTTGAGACTCTCTTCAACATTTTTTGTCCATGTGAATTCCCTTCCTTTCGTACAATCTGTTACGGGTGCTACAATACTGCTGAAGTTTCGAATAAACTTTCTGTAGAAGGTTGCTAATCCATGAAAACTCCTTACCCCCCCCTGTTATGCTGGATGGACTAGGCCATTCTAGGATTGCCTTGACCTTTTCTGGGTCCATCTGAACATCATCTTCAAAAATGACGAAGCCCAGAAAAGTCAAACTATTTTGCATGAATCTACACTTCTTTAAATTTGCACAGAGCTTCTCTTTCCTCAGTACACTCAGGATGATCCTCAAGTGTTGTAGGTGTTCTTCTTTGCTATGGCTATAAATTAGGATATCATCAAAATAAACTACAACAAAGTTACCAATGTAGGGTCGTAAAACTGTATTCATCAATCTCATGAATGTACTTGGTGCATTAGAAAGCCCAAATGGCATAACCATCCATTCATACAAGCCATCCCTAGTCTCAAAAGTTGTCTTCCACTCATCTCCTTCACGGATTCGAATCTGGTGGTATCCACTTCGTAGATCAATCTTGCTAAAGTATTTGGCCCCTACTAATTCATCCATCATATCCTCTATACGAGGAATAGGAAATCGATACTTGATAGTACACTTATTAATTGCTCTACTATCAGTACACATCCTCCATGTTCCATCCTTCTTCGGAGTCAACAATGCGAGCACAGCACATGGACTCATGCTTTCTCTAACTAGGCCTTTCTCAATTTGTTTTGTAACTTGTTTGTTGAGCTCTGCATGTTGTGTTGGGTTCATTCGATAAGCTTCTTGATTAGGAAGAGTTTCTCTAGGAATCAGATCAATATGGTGTTGTATATCCCTTTTTGGTAGGAGACCGTCAAGTAGCTCATTTGGAATGACATCAGTAAATTCTTCTAGTATCTTTACTGCATCATGTGGTATTGTGCTTTCTAGCTCTTCTCCTCTTTTTACTACCAATGCCTAGCAGCAACTTGTCACCTTCATTTCTTTGACAACATCCTTTGCAGACAACATGGTCTCATTCTTCCTTTCATCCTTAAGTGGTAATAGAGTCACTTTAGAGCCATCCTTACAGAAGGTATATGTATTTTTCTCTCCATCATGCATGATCTTCATATCATACTACCATGGCCTTCCCAGCAAAATATGGCAAGCATCCATAGGAATAACATCACACCATATCTCATCCTTATAGATTTTTCCTATAGTAAACCTAACCAAACATCTTTTATCAACAGTAACCTCATTTCCTTTCTTAAAACATGCAATATGGTAAGGACGAGGATGTTTCTCACATTGCAGATTTAATTTCTCTAGCATTTCCTTAGCTACCATATTCTCACAACTACCCCCATCAATAATAACTTGGCATACCTTTCCACCTGAAGTGCATCTAGTTCTGAAGATGTTGGTTCAAAGCCACGAATCATCAAGGTTCTTTTCAAGGACTTCTTCCTTCTCTGGAATGATCATCGATCTCCTCATCATGAGAGTTTCTCCCACATCTGGTAGGACTTCTTGTTATTCTCCTGCTGCTGTAATTTCTAGCTAAACAAGGTTCACTCTAGGTTGTCCTCCTTGATTTCTTTCTGGC